>OZ038390.1:8343661-8791814 GCA_964036045.1 Eutreptiella sp. 'Long Island Sound 2002'
CGTGCGCAATGGCTTGCCACACGGGGCACGAAAGCAGCGCAGATTGCGATCCCGTGTGCATGGCGACGGCCCGATAGCCGCTCCATTGGTAGCATGGCAGGGGCCCTATTAGTGTGGGCAACGGGGCTGGGGTGCAGCGCCATGGTCTGGCGTTGGACCTGATGTTGCCAGCCGCAGGACATGCACGCGGCCCAGCACCCTCCCACCGTCCACGTCCGTGGACTGCGGTCGCAGACCGTGACGGCCTGGGCTAAGCCCCACACCTGCACGCTCATGGCGCTGTCCGTGACTGACCGAAGGTGCGGGGAGCCCAAGTGCCCGTGAACGCCCAGGCGCCTTGAGAGCAGCCCTGTGCAGCCCTGAGCATAACGTGGCAGCCACAGAGCGGTAGACCCAATAGCCGCTCGCTGGGTAATGTGGTTTTCGATTCTTTGTGAAGGGTCAACAGTGTTCTACCCCCGGCTCATGTGTAGTCACAGTGCACAGAATTGATGGGGGGATCCAAATGAGCCAAAGACAAAACAACCGAAAACATTAGTTGCTCCGATCCAACCCCCTCCCCAGACCCCTGCCCCCCGGCGTCGCAAGTGCTGGGTCCCAAACGAAGTTGCAACGCCCCGATGGTGTGCATGTGTGCATGTGGAAGGGCCCCCAGGATGGACCCAAGGTTCTGGTTTGGCATAGTAGCGGTGACACGTGCTTGATCCAACTGCCCAGCGCTATGCATCATCTCACAGAATCAAAGGCCGTTTGACAGCAATGCGCATTGATTTACAAGATCGTCACTGGTATACCCTCTGCCGCTGGGGGGGGGGGGGGTGGCTTTCTTGCCCGGTCGCTTTGCTCTACAATGCCTTGCAGTGCTGTCTGCGCGGTGCAGTGTGCGGATACACACATGCCGTGAACAGCCCTCAACCCTTGTGCCTGCAATAGTGGACGGCCTCCTTCCACCATCGGCAAAGTGTTGGTAGGCCTTATGCACCACCGCGAACGCTAAAGGTCCTGTGCTCGCCACAGAAGACTCGCTTCGAGGCGGCCACGGTAGGAGCCGTTCACCCTGCGGACTGCCCAAACAGGAGCAGGCAGAGCACGGCCGGCACCCCCACGTGCACTGTTGACACCGGAGGTCTCCCTGGTACACTCCAACTCGAGGGTACCCAAGGAACACAGGTGCCGGCGACCCAATGAGGCACCAGAACTAAGTAAAGGGGTCGCCCATGCGGTGGTCTGTCAGCTGACTGCGAGAAGGACGCATCGGGCAGCGATCTAACAATATGTACCGCCCACTGGTCGCTGAGTTCTGACGCCTCGGCATGCTTGCAGGGGCAGAGAGTCGAAACCAGTTGTGGTCATCGTACCTCACATTTAAAAGGGATACGCTAAAGGAGCCACGAGACTGAGAGCTCCATGGGGCCTCCCTGGGGCAAAGGGATGGCACCAGTTCGCCAACAGCTGTGCTGACCCCGCGGCTAGGGCCACCCTCAATACCGGACTGTCGCGCCTCTTATTCGCGCAACAACCGTCTTTTCTGGGGTTTCTCTGTAGCTTCCACCCGTGGCGGGCTCCTCATGGCCCTGCTGCCACGCATGGGCCCCATCACTTTTCCCTCCAAGTACGCAATGGATAACCCAGTGCGACTGAATTAGCGTGTGATACGGCCGCCTCGGGTATTTAGCCACAGTGGGGGCTGCGATGGTAACCACACGCAAGACATAATGGAGTTAAGAAGGGAAAACATGCAAGAATCACCAGGAGGATGTGTTTTTTGGAGACACCCGCAGTCCTACATGGAAGGTCCCAGGGGGAAGGGGGCAGGATTGGGCAGGGTCACCACCCAAGGCCCAAGAGATCCACAAGGGAAAGGTGGGGAGAAAGGTGCGAAGCAATCCCTACGGCCTAGGGATGCCCAAAGGGGCCCTTGCAAGAAGTGAGAACCAGACTGGCCAAACTCGCCCCAGCAGAACTATTGGAAGCCAACATCGAGCCAGAGCGAAGAGAACTCAAGAGTTTTAGGCCATAGGCAAGGACAAGCGAAACCGCTATCCGAAACCCCCCAAAGCAAGGCCACATGCAAAGGCCTACAACGGTGAGCAAGAAGCGGAGTGGAGAGACAAGGCACAAGAGTTCCCGCAACACAGTGGCGATGAAGCAGAGAAACGAGGGATGAGGAATGTGACACGGCGAGGAAAGCATAGGAGGAATGTGGGGGCTATGGTGCAAGTGGTGCTGGAGCAGTGAGTGCCAGCAGCCAAATGCACCGGATTTTGTTTGGTAACAGGACGCGATGCAAAGTCAATGCAGGGGTGGCGGGGGAGGGTCACTGACGTAATTTTGGACCCCGCCCCCGATGCGTGAGATGAAGGCCTTGGAAAAGGTGGGCGGGTAATGGGGGCTCTCGGGGTACTGAGTCAGACATGTGTGACGGGATTCGGCGAATTGGGGGTGTTTGGGGAGGCCAGGGGATTCGGGCGGGGGGGGACACATGTTCCTGGAAATGATCAGTGTGTTGCAGAAATAGGGTGAGGTACATATTGATGAGGTTCTCCAGCAACTCCGGCACCGAGACCGATTGGCGTAAATTGGGGGGTCTGGCCACTGGGGCTGGGGCGGGGAGTGGGGGCGGGGATTGAGGTGATCTCCGCGCATCTCATAGCGGCACAGAAGAGCGCAATCTGGTACGCTGAGCTCACAGCTCTAAGGCAAAAGCCCAAGTACTCCGAGCCCACGTCCTGCTCCCACCAGACCGGCATCCGTATCGCCTTTTACATTCCGGTCCACATCCACATCCCCCTCTGTGCAAAGCAACAGAACGCAGCGACCCGACGCAACACGCGAAGGGAAGAACGGGTGACTGTTCAGGGCCCTGTAAAGAAACAACAACCCGACGGAATGTCACACAGGGGGGGGGGGGGGCGACCCACTCAGCCTTGATGGCACACACACACCCTCCCCTTGGGCCCTCCGGGACCGGCCGTAGTGCAAAGGGGGTCAGGTACCGACCCTTGCGGCCCGACAGTCGTCATCCCACGAGGCCGCCGCATCTCCGTCACCTTCTGCGCCGTCCTCACTCTCAGCCCCACCCCAATCCCCGTCTCCAACGCCATTGTCAGTCAGCAGGGCTGTGCTCCATCGGGTCGGGGGTCGGTGGAATGTTGGGTCGGCTGCGGTGTGAGACATATGCGTGTGATCACGCAGTTACACCCCCGCTGCCTTCTGCAGTTCTCGGGGAAATCATGATGCGGTGCTCGCTGACCTTGCGAACCGATGCGCCGCCGCTCCAAAGCCCCGGAGACGGATCCAAAAGATTCAAAAGATCTCATCCGTCGTCCCGGACGGTTCTGCTGCGGTGCAAAGGAGACAACCCGGACAAAAAGCGGAATGGCGCTCGTTTAGAATCTCTCGGAAAGGCCTCAAGACTCGGCGTTTCGGGGATTTCGGGTAAAGTGCAGATGTAGGGCCGTGCTACATCGGCACTGGTATCCCACCCACCCCCCTTTTTGCGCCAGCACGGCGTTGTTGCAGCGCGACAACCTCAACGGACCGTCCATCTTCCGCCCACAGTCTGCGGTCAACAATGCATTGAGATCATGGGACAGAGGAGCCGGGTAACCCCCGTGACGAGGCTCACGATGACATTCCGCTCGAGATTGCCAGCCATTCCTGTGATTTCAGTTCGTGTTGCTGCAACGTTGCCCAAGTGTCCCCACGACCCCCTACGCACGGGGTCTGGATTTGCTCTCTGTCATGCGTGACTGCGGCCGTGTTTGCCTGAAAGGGTGGATGGAGGGGGGATACGTTGGGGGGGAAGGGGCATGTCCCCTGGGGTTGTCTGTGCCGTGGGCCGGGCCCCCCGGTGTCGTCACAGATCGATCCCGAATCGCGAATTGTCTGCCCCACCCACGCCCGCCTCCGAACCGCGCTGTCCTTCCCTGTGGACGTCTGCAGCCCGTGTACACTCCCCCCGCGTTTCGAAGTCGTTTGCCTTGGAGGAGTGCATTCGGCGGCGGCTGCGGCGTGGCTTTGTTGAACCGTGTAAAACCACCAACCGTGCCACGTGCAGCTTCATGAACCCTCCCCATCCACGTGCCCCCCATCCAGGTGATCCAGGTGCCCCTCCTTCCCCTTCAATTTCAAGTTTTGTGTCTCCCCACATCAGAGTTCCCCTGCATAATTTAGCCCCACCAGCGGACTATACACCCCCCCTAACCGTCCCTCGACACCCACCCCATCCTCCTCTGAAGTGACGGGGAATGTTTTATTGGTGCTGTCAGCCGCCCACGAAGCAGCCCCGGCGCCTTCAGTGCAGGTCCTTTTACCAAAAGCGTTCTTCGACGCTTTATTGCGAACCACATTCAGCGCAATCCCATCCGATGTTGGCGCCACCCCCCCCCCCCCTCGTAGTGGAACTGAGCGCCTCTCGCTCGTGCAAAAGACAGCTCACCGTAGCTGTGAACCTGAACCGGGCACTAATGCACTCACCCGGCGTCAGACCAGTGGGCCGACAGCCTGTGCCCCACCCCCAAACAAGCCACCGAAAAGGGCCAGGCTTAACAACGTCGCGTCACCGACTGATACTTCTTGCCGCACTGATATCTTATAGACCTCTCAGACTCTCGAACCACCCTCCATCTCATGCCCACTCTGGTCTTTCTAACCTGTCGGATTCAGATGTCCCTGGCTTCTTCTGCAGCGCTGTGAAGCAGAAAATGCAGAAGGCGGGGGACCATACATAATCTGGGCCGTATGAGCCCGCGCGAATCACTGCCCTGTGTTTTTCCGCTGTAAGAGACGCCACCCCACGACTCATCATGTTGCAACCGTACAGCAGACGTGCGGATGCAGGGGATCTCAGGTAGCGGATGGTCTGGTAAAGGGGTCACACAAGGCGGTAAGCAGAATCAGCTTAGAACCCCCACACTTCGAAGACACATGAGCGACTCGCTGGCGAAGTCCCATCGTCGCATCAAAAGGCATACCACTCGAATATCCGACAATGCGCAAATGATAACAGCGAATGATTGAGACCCCACGAACTGAGTCGGGGCAGAGGACCGCCACCATCTGTCGAAACCTCTGCATAAACTCTAATAAAAGTGCTGCATTTGCTGCACAGCCTGCCTTGCGAATGTGCTTCATTTTTGAGCTCTTTCTGTGCTCTGTTACGCCCCCAGTGCCGAACTCCTGCCCTTTTTTTTTCTTGAGTCTGGGATTCAGAAAGCATTTCTGATCCACCTCTACCGCGCACCCCATCCCCATTTTCTGGCTCGTTCCTCTCGTTTTGGATGCGGTCAGTGCTTCAATTCAATCGCAAGTGGTATCACCGATTTTGCGCTCCGGGTGCAACAGCCCAAACCGATTCAGGTTTAAGTGAATGGATGATCAAGGGACATTTTTGTCGCCTGAACCTTTTCCTCTTTTGAATGTTCTGAAGTGTTGGGGGTGCTGTTCAAGTCAACAAAGGTATTGGGATGATCAGGGGTGCACCATAGTTGATTATGTGCCCAAAAGCAGTGTGATGTGCCCATGGAGAACGGAGAACAGGGCGCCTGCGGTGCGCAAAAAATTGGGTGATTTACTCTCGACAGGAGTACTGTTGAAATGCAATGTTGAGCTGTACTGTATCCTTGTTCCCCCTGCTGTCATTGCAATCAACCGTTGCTGTGCTGTTTCGTTCACCATGAATCACACTTAAACCATGAGAACGCCTTTGGCGCGCCATTGGCGCACTGCAGGTGCCACAGGTTAAGGGATGTTAGCCATCGTTTATGTTGTCAAGGGACAGAAGTACGCAACCAGAACCCCGGTAGAAGAAGACACTAAATCAGCCCACCAGTTCCCCAGTGGATAACCACACGTCAGGGGGGCCAACGAATGGCTGAAATTTGTTGTGTGCAATTCTTCAGTTCAACATATTAACCCATGGGATCGGAGTCCTATCCCATAACCAACTGTGGTTGGGGGCAGGGCAACTCCCTTGGCAGGAAATTACTTCCAACCCTCCACCCCTTCGACGCTTATGTTTCCACCATTCAGGATCCGACTCACCCGATTCATCAAGAATGAGGGCTGAAATATAAAGGATGATGCATGCAAGACACAGTGTGCATATTTATACAAACAAACACACCTCATCATTTTAGGACCTGTTGTATTGCGCATTCAAGGTGCAACACAATTGCCACAAATGAAGGCACGCTGGCATACAGCAGGGCTGAAAACGGAAGACACGAATCGAGCTTGACCAACAGTGACGCCAGCCTTTTCGCTGGTAAAGCTGAAGTTGGGCAGAGCAAATTGTATGCATACAACTGTCGTTCATGCAACACAAGAACAATACCTGTGCTTGTGTGTGTGTGTGTGTGTGTGTGTGTGTGTGTGTGTGTGTGTGTGTGTGTGTGTGTGTGTGTGTGTGTGTGTGTGTGTGTGTGTGTGTGTGTGTGTGTGTGTGTGTGTGTGTGTGTGTGTGTGTGTGTGTGTGTGTGTGTGTGTGTGTGTGTGTGTGTGTGTGTGTGTGTGTGTGTGTGGGTGTGGGTGTGCGGACCTCCGAGCATATGAAGTGGTTTGGAACCATGACTGGGCGGCCCTTGACATGGTTCGCCGACAGAGCTGCCCAGGGGCAGCGTGTGTGTGTGTGTCCCCCCGGTGACGGGTGGTTCTTGCAGGTTCCAATTTCCGAATCGCTCTGGTGGAACAACGGGGTTCGCTGGCAGAGGGGTTACACGGGCCTGGGGCAGGGTGAGGGGTCGTGCTGTTGCACAGGCACTGGTATAGCCCTGTTTTTTCCTACTTGCAGGGGTGGCCACGACGCGTGGACCGCCCTGCTTGCTGGTGCCTGCTGACCGTGCACCTGTTGTACCACAGAAAGGCGCCTAGCTGCATGCTTTCCAACTCCTTCTTCCACTTTCTTATGGCCTGACAAGATTCGTTAGCGACCACGCCTGTTCGTCTCGCTTCAATCGTGTGTGTGCGTGCGTGTGTGCGTGCGTGTGTGTGTGCGTGTGTGCGTGCATGCGTGCGTGTGTGTGTGTGTGTGTGTGTGTGTGTGTGTGTGTGTGTGTGTGTATCAGTCTCATGCGGTGTTGTGAACCGCATCTACAGTTTGTTGCCATGTTGGCTAAAATCCCCAGGGTTTTTGTGCTTCGGCCCACCTATGGCTCTTTTTCAGAGTACCTGCTGCAGTATTCCAACACTCTGAATGGATTCTGAAGTGGGTATGGTTCGTATGCACTTATGGGTGCAGTGTGCAGGTAGATACTACACTGTGTCGCTTGTGGTTGTGGCATAAAGCAGGTGAAATCATCTGCCACCACCCACAATGGAGTGGTCATTTGAGACGATGGTGCACACATGAATCATGTTTTGATCCACACCATCGTTTTTGGCCTTGTCTGCTTCCTTCATTTCTTTGGTCCCGTTCCTATGGGTTGGCTTGGAGGGGCAGCACAATGGCTCCCAGAATCTTGCCTCATGCTGCGTGAAGATATTGGATGTTGATGCTTCTTGCCATCGCCCACGTGCTCAGTCAACAGCTTTCGTGCAGAGATAGGGCTTGGGTGCCATAGTAGAGCTGAGTGCTCCAAGAAACACGATTCCTCAATGAACTGGCAGTGTTGACATTGGAAGCAGTCAATATTACCACCACTCTCCCTTAAATCTGTAGCAAACAACAAGTAACCAGCAAGCACGCAAATACTTCAGTAAGCCAATTTGTCTCAGTTGTTTTCCATCACATCTCTGTCTGCTCTGCATGTTAACTGGGTGATTCATTTGTGCTTGCATTCATGCATTCTGTGGTGGCTAGTCCGCTACTTTGACGATATTTGCTTTTCTTTTTTGGGCACTGTGCCTCCCATCTATCCGGCTGGGGCTACTGTTGACGAGATTTGCTGCCTGCTCAGTGCCTCTGCCTCTGCCTTTGTCAGTGTATTATCGCTGCTGCTGTTATTGTATTATTACTGTTGGATATTCATTGTTTCTGTTTGGTGGAAGGCGTGGCAAGGTTTCTCAGCATCAAGTAATGCTTTTGGTGCAAGATTTGCAGGCACGTGCAGGCTTTAAGCATTATTGCACTGTTTTGTTTATTATCTCCACCTCACCACCTTTATTTCCTCAGTGACCCCAGCGTTGTGCTGACCGAACCTCATATTTTTTTCCATTTTTTTGTTCCTGCATTCATTATCTCTGGTGGTCACATGGCAACTCGAAGGAAGGAAGGAAAGGCCCTTTTGAGCTCAGAGCTGTAGTTGTTTCCCATTAAGGGGGCGCACCGTGCGCAGTGCGCGTGCTGTGCGAAAAGTCGGCTGTTTTTCACCCCGGTAGCCATGGGTCACAGGGTCCTGAATTCTGCACCCTACAGCCCCTGCTGGTGCACCAGGGATTATTAGTTTCAGTCTGATGCTTGCCACGGGTCCCAGGGTCCTGAATTCTGCACCCCCGATGCTGTTTTGAATGGATCATGCACACTTCTGTAGGGAGGTGGTTTTCAGGGGTGTTCCCGGGATAAACAACGTAATAATTGGCGCTGTGCACGCGGTATGAAAATGGCCCCTAAGAGGACAACGGCAGCTTTGAAGTCACGCCCAACCTTCAATCCAACCTCCTGTGTTGCTATTTCACGCACTTCACATTTTTTGCCTCTTGGACATTTGTGGATTTGCCCAGGCAAGGGTATAAGCCGCCAGGGAATGAATGAATTACTGAGTGAATGTTGTTTATTTCATATCAGGTTTTTTAACGTGATGCAGTTCAAACAGTGCTCGGGACTTGGGTCCCACCCCATAATAATATACAGGGGAAAGTAACATTCAAGAGGAAGAGGTGTGTTGCACATGACATGCATCATGCATCATCTGTGCCGTTATGGGTGCATCATATATCATGATGGAGGGGACCTGGTTGGTTGTTCTTCGTTTTCCCTATGAGGCTTACGAGCCCATATTGCAGGCTGTAATGCACAGAGCCCAGACATTAACGAAGTATTTGCTGCAAAGAGCATAGTGCCTGTTCCTTTGTGCTTTTGCACAGCATTCCCTGGTGTAACCGCAGTGTCTGTTCTCGGGAACTCCGTCGTAGGTAGCAGTACACGAAGAATGCCACATGTAAAGGACAATGAACAAGTTCTTTTCACCCAAGTCCCACTTCTGATGGATACACAACACAACACTATGAGGAAGAAGTACTGATCTGGGTCCACTCTAAGTATTTGTCTTTGGATTGGGGAACATAAAGTCCAATAGACAGCACATGGTGGTGTTTCTTTAAGAAGAAAACAACACATGCACCAAGAGAATAAGACGGTGCCAAAAATGACAGTGCCACAGCAGCAACATGGCAACACAATGAGACCCATGAAATCATCCAACAATGCATGAATAATCAATAAAAAAATACCATTGGAAAAATTTCTGGCGGCGATTATTTTGCACGCACAACATGACGCGACATAACTATCATACAACATAATTTTTCTACACTAATGTGCACTGCTAGTGCTATCGTATATGTGTTCTCTATGTATGTATTGTGTGTGTGTTTTTGTCTGGCTCTCTCGCACCCTCTTTGGCTCGCTCGGGTACCTTGCCCCTCACTCGCTTTTACATCAGGGAGGCGTTGGTAGATCCATGATTTGAAGTGTTTAGGGCTCGTTTTGCTCGGCAGGGGCGGGGGAGGGTTAGTGTAATAAAACCTTGCTTCTTGTCTTCTTTCTTATTATAAAAGTTTGACCAAAGCTGGTTTTATTTTGATTCTTGAAATATGCTGCAAAGTGCCGAACACACAAAACTTCTTAGTTGATCTCACCGCAAAATGAAATAGTCGCACTGTACTCACAGCAAACCTCACAGAACCATGGCGGCACACGAAGACGAACTGCTTAGTTGAATATTGATCGAGTTGCTGACGAGTTCATTAAATATGTTGAAAGTGCCTGTAATAAATGAGAAGGCACTGCAGCATCACAGACAATAATAAAAACAATAACAAACGCAATATAAAACGGTATTTATCGGCTCTGTTCATTGTCTGTATCATGAACTCACACGCAATCCATGCGTGCGCGCGATCTGTCCTTCTGGCGCCAAAAGGCGGCCAAATATAGCCTCAGCGCTGCAAAGCAGTGCTCTGCTGTCAAATACAACAGCTTTTGGCCTTATGGGCACACTCCCATTACACTCCCCTCCTAAGCTTCTGCACACGACCCTTAGAGGAGTGTGCAGACAAGCTGATAACCCATAAACATGGGTGGGTGACCATACATAAAGGCGCAAAAACAATGCTGCCTCAGGCACCACGCCAACACCCGTACAGATGAACGTCAAACCGTGGTTGGTATAAGCATATGCTATAGTGCTGTGCGGATGGAGTGGTGTGGAGTGCTTGGTGTATGGTGCTCTGCTGTATGGTGCACAGTGTGCCGTGCAGTGCAAATGCTTTATGCATACACAGAAACCTGTGTTATGTCGGACTCACACAGCAGTGTATACCCACTAAAAACTGCACATATATCGTGGCGCGTACAGTGTAGCGCCCAGGAGGGAATTTATAATAATTGTACAAGGCCAATGGCGCGAAACAGACAGCCTAAGGCATTACAATTAAAATAAAGGCAAAGACGACTATCCATGGCCATATACAAGCACGTAGAAAACAAAATGAAGCGTGCTGCGGCCTTGGTTCACCAAGTCGTTTTGAGATGCCAGTAAATCTACATCAGATCTCCTGACATGTGTGCCAAAGGCACATGGCCGCCACCGAGCAGAAAAAAATAAGGCATCTTGCGCCTTGGGACACCAGGACTGCCCACAAAAGTGATAGCACCAGTGCCACAGACGCGTACAGGCCTCCGGCGCCTTGAGGCAACGCCACTGCTCAGTGTGAGAGCACCAGCTCTGTCGTGGACGCCCTGCTCTCGCCGATGACCCTGGCATTGAACAAAGTGCCCAGCGCCTAACAGGCCCACATGGCTTGGCGCATGCAGCGCCTCGGGTAGCAACATGGCGCTTACAGCGCCTTAATCCTTTGAGTGTCGAGCGCCTTTGGCTGGCGCCGCGATGCCGTCCAATATCTCCAGCAAGGACTGTGCTGCCTACCGTCGGCGCACTGCTTGCCCAGCACGTCGTCCTCGTTTGCCCTTGGGACTGGACTGCAGCGTAGCATCAGCGCTCCCCAACGATGAATTTGGCGAAGAGCTGCTCCCAGGGGCGCTTGGCGCCACAGCAACGCAAACAGAAGACTGAGGTTCTTCATTTCCGTGAGAGTGGACCGCAGGCATGCGCAGCGCTTCTACTTCGCGCCGCAGCTGCTCCACAGCATCGTGCACCGCGTCGCAGTCGCTCTACAGCGCTGACACGTCGCGCTGCATGCTGCACAACGAATCCAAGACCTGCCAGAAAGCTGCCGTCGCACACTGTCGCAAAAAGGGCTGCAGCAAGATGACCAAACGCTCCAGCAGCACCATGCGCTCGCTGAACTCTTGCTCTGCAATCTTTTCACGTGCCTCGTGCGGCGTACGTCCACCGTGCAGCCAACTTCAGCTATCATGCACCCGGGCCTGCACCTCAGGGCTCAACTCCTCTTATTTGCCCTCTTTCGCCAACTGCCGTATGGTTTCAACATAACCTGAATTCGTCCCAAACTCGAGCGCAGACTCGTCTTCGTCCATCAGGCAATTTAATGTACTGTAATAAAACCTTGCTTCTTGTCTTCTTTCTTATTATAAAAGTTTGACCAAAGCTGGTTTTATTTTGATTCTTGAAATATGCTGCAAAGTGCCGAACACACAAAACTTCTTAGTTGATCTCACCGCAAAATGAAATAGTCGCACTGTACTCACAGCAAACCTCACAGAACCATGGCGGCACACGAAGACGAACTGCTTAGTTGAATATTGATCGAGTTGCTGACGAGTTCATTAAATATGCTGAAAGTGCCTGTAATAAATGAGAAGGCACTGCAGCATCACAGACAATAATAAAAACAATAACAGACGCAATATAAAACGGTATTTATCGGCTCTGTTCATTGTCTGTATCATGAACTCACACGCAATCCATGCGTGCGCGCGATCTATCCTTCTGGCGCCAAAAGGCGGCCGAATATAGCCTCAGCGCTGCAAAGCAGTGCTCTGCTGTCAAATACAACAGCTTTTGGCCTTATGGGCACACTCCCATTACAGTTAGCACCAGCAATTTGTGAACCGGTGCTGGTTCGGTCGTTTCTGTTGAAATCAACCTCCAATCAGGACTTCAAATGATGGCTTCAGATTCAATGGAGGGGGAGGGGGGGTGCAGTGTGATGGTGAAGCAAGAGGTGGGTGCTATTTGTGCTTGAGGGGGGGGATTGTCTATTTTTTTCAATTTTTTTGCGAAAGGCACCTAGGAGTGTTTTTCGGCTTTGGACAAGCTTTACTTCCCTTCTTGTGAACTGCTTGTGCTGCCCGTTGTGCTGATGTCTCGCAAAACAACACCACACATGACAGCTCACACGTCGCCATGTGTGAGAGGGGCAAGGCATCAACTTGAGATGAGATCACGGGAGCCTGAGGAGGAGGGAAGACTTTTGTAGGCAGATTTGCGTATGCTCGTGCGTGTGTGTGTGTGAGTGTGTGTGTGTCGTACTACAAACATCACGGGTACATCACAGTGATTATGGCTACATTGGAGTGATCATCCAGTCTTGACACAAATTGAGGACATAGCAATTACAGTCAATTGTGGCGCAAATATTGCACATCTTATTTGCCAGATTAGCGACGCACGTGTCAAGGATTCTAAAATGTTTTATTAAAGAATAGAGTAGGGGTTTGTGCATCAATTTATTGTGTTTCATGTTGCTCAATATGCATCATTATTGTTTTACAGTAATGAACATTTTCGATGAGAATTTCCGATTTCGGTGTACTTCATGCTTCTTGCATGTTTTTGTGGATGCTACGGTGGAACACCAAGTGACTGGGAAGAAAGACAGACAACAAGAATAACTACAAGAGTAGAGATCGGATCTAAACCAAGTTACATGTGTGTTTCTGGGTGTCTATGTTTTTCGAAAGGCGCAAAGACGCATCTGTGGCTTCATGATCTCAGTCTCACGGGGCTTTGGATTGCAACCTAACGAGATTCATGTTGAGACCACTGCCCGTGCTTTCTTCTGTCTATATGGTTTCTTTGGTTGTTGTGTGTCGTCTACGTTTGTGTTTGTTAAGTTTGACTGAGCGAAGGAGAGTTGTAGCAGAAGTGTAACACGTAACGTTTTCTGAATGGTGTGCTTTTACGCATATCGCAGCACAAGAAGTTATTTCGTTGTTTTGAATCAGGCTTTGGTTGTGGACGGTAGTCATGAATCAAAGTTTGCGCCTGTTTGACGACTTCAAACTTGTTTTCGTGCATGCTGTGGGTGTTTCAAGTCACTATCTTAGTGACCATTGTGAGCCGGATATGGGCAGTTCTTTTATAATGCAGAAGCTCTAACAAAAATAAGAGGATCAAAAGAATGCAACATGGGGGCCACACCGTGCGGGCTGCAAAAAGTCGGCTGTTTTCTAGCACCGGCAGCCACGGTCCCAGGGTCCCAAATTTGGCACTCTACAGCCTCTTTTTTTGATGCATGGCGGTCCCCCACCGAAGAAACAGAAAACTTTGCTCCCATGCGAGGTTCACCAACGGACAGCCGCATATGTACAAAAAAAGTTTAAACCTGCCCAAGGTGCGAAGCACTTTCACTACGGAAACCATGGGCTATGAGCAGGCCTGTCTTGTTTGCAATATGTGGACCTGGTGAGTGGCAATGTGGTTTTGTGCTGGATGATAACTGAAGTTGTTTCAGTGAAAAAGGAGAAGGGGATGAGTGTGCAGTTTTTTTCCGAGTGTTATGATGGTGGTGTGTGAATGCATGATTTGGAGATAAAAAGGAAAATGAAAAAGAAAACCAAGAGCAGTGCTGAGAAGGTGCACAACAGTTCCCTCTCCTCCCAAGACGAGTGCACACACAACCAGTCAACTGTCATCTTGTTGTATGTTTCATTTGAGACGTCTCAGAAACTGTTCCATCATATTCGCTGAGTATGTGTGTGAGTTATACGCCTCCGGATAGCTTTTGATGACCCATTGCCAAGCATCCAGTTTAAGTTCATGTTTGGCCCCACCAGTTAGAGCTTGCTCCATCTTGTTGCGTAGGCGAAGATCTCGAACATTTTTCCACTGGTAGATCTCAGGTAAGGTGACAGGTAATTTATCATCTGGTGTGTGGTCGGGCATCTGGTTCCAAAACCTCTCTTGATCGGCTGGCCGATCGTAAGCGGTGATAGATCCTTCTTCTCAATAAGGGTTGGACTGCTGGTTGGTTGAGGGGATTGAGCTTGCTTCGGATGGGGTATCCCAGAACGCGCCTGATGGCCTGCTTTCTTGAATCGATCCGCTATTGGACGAGGAACTGGAACTTTGCAAAGATGGTAATTCGGAGTCCTGAGAGTCGTTTTCTTCATCACTATGTTGCTCATCGGGTGGATCCTCGTGTTCCAAATTCATGTCAATATTGGGATCGAGCACTTCGGAATCTTGAGAGTCATGTTCCACGTCATCGTCTTGTTCATCGGACGACTCTTCATGTTGCTGTTGGCACGGGGATTTGTTCCTGGTGCTCTGCAAAGTAGGATAATTGATGGCGTTCATTTCGCTCTGGTGTATTTTTTTGATAGATCACGCATGCTTATGTTGGTGGTTGGTTTTCAAGGGTGTTCTCAGGATAAACAGCGGAATAAGTTGCGTTGTGTGAAAACGCCCCCATGTACAATATTGAATTCAACCATAAACCTAGAAATTCTCTAGGTGTTTTACAAAAATGGTTGAAAGGAACAATGCGTCAACATAGATTCCAGCGTGCCGTGCCAAAAGCCATCAAGATCCGCCGAAAGATTACAAAATTTCCGCTTTGTACGAAAACCTTTCCCAAAAGTCGCAAAATATACCAAAACAAACCTTGCGTGAAAGATATCAAAACCCCGAGGGGGGTTGGGGGTTGATACATTTAGGATACAATTTTGGGTGTTTATAGCACAGTTGTGGAACTTTTCGGTACATACTTGGAGGTGTTGGGGTACATTTTGATGTGTTATTGTACACATTTTTGGGGGCCTTTTGGTATTACCCGGGTGTGAATGGGACTTCGGGGCCCAGAGAAGGTGTTAGATAATATGCATGCATTTTGATAAAGGCTACCGTTTTAAGACCTCACTCAGAAAGGCTACCCTTTCTCACTGGTATCCCGGGTCTGCTACGACGGCAGCATTGTTCGCAACCACTTTACTGTAAGTCGCAAATCTCTTTCCAATGCATCTAGGTGGTCTACTTGGATATAATTCACGGATGGTGAAAGCAGGATACAGGATGCCACCAAGGTCACCTGTGATTGTACACTTAGTGTTTTGTTTCACAGTGCTGGAGTATGGTTTCGGATGGACATGCTTCGGCAATGGAGCATAGGATGGAGGTGGTGTGGGCAGATGGGTGTGTGGGTTAAGAACCAAGTGGATGTACACTGGCGAAAATTTTTACAAAACAAGGTGTGTGACATGGGCGGCCTCCGTAGATTCAAGGGCAAAATATGGTACATGACAGGCCTGGGTACCTCCAAGAATTTTTCTAAAACAAGCACAACTTTCCGATAACCATGGATAGCACAAGGCGCGCCTTCAGGCGAAGGAGCACCAATTTTGGTGATTTTTCCACCCAAAAAGCGCCTGTTCGAGATTCCAAGCCAAAATTTTAATGTTGTTCGGTGAGTGGAAAAGATCCTTTGCTCGACCTTGATACGTTGAATATCCCTTCTTTGTCACAAACCATCCTCCACTTTGTTCCCTATCCACATTGGCACCACCCAAGCCCGAAAAAGTAACCAGGAACCACAAAAAAAGTGCAAAAAAATCGTCTCTTGCACCCCTTGCCAACTCTCTTAAAATGGACCCGGAAAATATATAATCAATGAGGCAATTATTCTGGACTTTTGGCATACAATGAACTGCATTTGATGGAGATAATGAAACAAACAAAGGCTGTGGTGAAGCGGTTTTGTTGGTTGTTATCAAATAGAGCACAACATGCAAAATGATAATTGCGCACGACCAATATAATGGCATTTTGTGGGTCAATGTTGTGGCTTACAAATTTTGTAACTTGAACCTTTGTGTTTCAAAACACTTTTCGGCATACCAGCAATGCAATACAAGTTGCTTCACTATGTTTGCTTTAATTACACTCAAAATCTCTGAATTTTTTTGGAAAACCGGGTTTTTTTTCTTCATGCGCGGATGCACTTCGCTAATTATGCCATCGGAATCAAACAATAAAGGCACAAAGAATCTGTGACACAAGGCACAATGCAAGCATTTTACAAAGCAGCAAAGTCTTGATAGTAAAAAAGTGAGATATAGTGGGTAGTGCTCGTCTTTGTAATGATACAAAAGTAGCCTTGAGCCCGTGAATGACCTTTCTCAAATGACAAACATTGTAATGCAACAATTCTCGCAGAGAAACCGAAACCTTGTACAAAGGCCATTGCAATTTCAGACGCAACAATTTAGAATCACATTTCATATGAAAATGGAGACCAAAGAAAGCCCACACGGGGAGCTAAACTAGAAGCGAGTGAAATTGTTACCCACATTGTACATCAACTTTCAATTGTAACCAATCTTTGTGTACGACGGTTTACGCCAATATATGAAAGTGGTGCAGTTCTCCAACAATACCGTTTTAGCAACCAATATTTTTGCACATGCAACCATTCAACACTGACCCCTTTGGTAGCCATGAAAAAAATCTTTCAGCAACCACTATTTTAGC
The DNA here is from genome assembly GCA_964036045.1 of Eutreptiella sp. 'Long Island Sound 2002'. Classification (NCBI taxonomy): domain Eukaryota; phylum Euglenozoa; class Euglenophyceae; order Eutreptiales; family Eutreptiaceae; genus Eutreptiella; species Eutreptiella sp. 'Long Island Sound 2002'. The sequence continues at coordinate 8,360,494 of OZ038390.1, forward strand.
ACGTGCAACCATTCAACACACACCCCTTTTTGTAGCCATGACCAAAATCATTTGATTGTTCTTTTTCCATTTTTCTTCTTTAATTTGTCTTCTTACGTGTTTGTTGGCATGCCCCAAAGCCTATGACACTTTTGAATCTCGGCCCTTTTGGCATGTGAAGCTGGCGGTGTAAAAAAATTTCCTTTGGTGTCCATCTTACATTGGAATAATGAATTTCTTGCTTCCTCGTTGTATTGATCAATGTGGGTCAAATATAGCTCTCCATCATCTTAACATTAATTCCATTCCATCCCAACTTCCTTTCCCATTTCATATGTGCGGAGAAAAATTGCATCAAGAAAAAATAAACGTAAAGGTTTTTTTCTGGCCCATGAACCATGTGAAAACTTTTGCATGCAATGCATCCGACGAAAACAAACATTTGAGGTTGTACAGCACGCAAGCAATGAATCACCAGTTTGTTGATGTGTCCACGGGCAGGTGTGGCACTTTTTGCTATTCTTATGGTTCCTTGGCGGTGCATGTATGTTCCATACTTCTGAAACTTTACAATGGTGTGAATAGATTAAGCCTGTAGATTGCATTCTTTCCACAGCTGGAATAGTTGGCTTTAGGATGTCAACACACTTTATACCTTGCATGTTATGTCCTTCCGTTATTTTCATGCTTCCGTACCACTTTACTTGTTGGGCAATGTGTGCAATGATTCACGCACTCCTGAATCCATGCATGCATACACCTAGTCCCAGAAATTCACAGATGGCTGTATATATTCCGGCCTTGCAAAAATGTCTGCATTTCGTCGTCAAACTCACCGGTACTCAGGGTCCTAGTAAAACATCCATATGCAACATATCTGTTTTCAATAATGTTGCTTGGCCTGAAAACAGAATCTTGCACTCGTCGATGGGATGTTGTGAAGCACAGCACAAATGATCAACCTGCAACTTTTGTGACCCACACTTATCACAGTTTGCTTTGATTACAATTTCTCAATCAGCTAATTTCAATTCCCTACAACTTGTTTTCTGCGTGCTTATAAGACCCAACAATTCAACTCATCAATGATTATTTCCTCATCGTTTTGTTGAACATTGGATAGTTGTTAATGGTCCTCACCGTTTTGTTGAACATTGCACAGTTGTAAATGGAGAAGATGAAAAGCATATCAAACAGAATTGGAAAAGAAAACCATCGGTGCCCTGCAATAACTGTCATCTTAAGATTGGGAACAGAAACTATTGCAGCAAAATGGTGTTTCTCCCGTTGTTCTTCCACAAACTCAATAGGACAAGAAGAACGCAAATGATCTGTGGAAATGCCACATTCCATCCAATCTGTGGCTCCTTGCTGGTCCCACTTTGGTGGTTTGAAACCACTTTGGGGGCTTTTGTTCACATTGTTGCTCCAACCGTCCAATTGGACCTCCTGCCTTCCAAACAGCTACTGTTTCAGTAAATTGAATTTTTCGCTCACTGCGCTACACATCTGGTGCATGCCCTGGAACCATGGAAAATGACTCATGGTGGCATGTGCACAGTCATAATCCCCCATTGAGAGGTTGTAAATCTCCAGACAACCATGACACCTGCACAAAGAGGATTGCTAGACATCCCATACAACAGTGCACTATTTCCTCAACCCACGCAGGAAATTGCATTTTTTTCTCACATACACCCTGTGATCCCACAACACATCCGCCACAAGAGATACATCGCCCACTACACACATTACCACAGACCCCTAGGCCTAACCCTCAGGCAAAGCATCAAGAGACTTCCTGCAGGCTGCTCACCCAATTCAGGCGCTGTCCTGGCCAGACACCACAGGTTATACCAAAGATGCCACAAATCAGTGGTGCCATGGCCTCCACCAGCACACTTTCTACTTGCCAGACAACTTCTTGTACTGCTTCTTGCTCTCGGGGATAGGGCCACGCTTCCTCTTCTTGATAGGAAGCTCGTGGGTGCGCTTCTTCTTCTCGTTCTTTGGCTTCTTTTCCTTTGGCTTGCCCTTCCTGTCCAAAGTGCCGCGGACCTTGCCCAGCCAGAGCTTCTCTGCAGCCTTCCTGGCCTTCTTCTTGGCCAGACGGTTCTTTGGGTCCTTGTTGAACTTCTGTGCTGCCAGAATCTTCTTCTTCTGGACCTTGTGTTCCGGACCAGCAGCAGGGTTGAGGCGTGGTCTCGGCTTCATGGCGCTCTGCTTTCTTGCAGGTCGCTTCTTCGCGCGGCAGACACCCTGGACTTCTTCGGAGTTGACGACACGCTTGCTGTCTGGCAGACCAACACTACAGGAACATGAAGTCGAAGTCGAAATGAAGCACAAACCGTGCTGACAAAGGGTGAGCACGAAATTTAACATACATTTCCTTGACCTTCAGTCTCTTGTCGAGCTGGTTGAATGCGTCCTCGGTCCACACAATTAGTCGTCCGGCATGACCACCAGGAGCCAACCTCAACAAGTTGAGGGAGCTCACGTAGTTGATGTCAATACCAGGGATGTTGCGGAAGGCCTTCACGGCCTCACACCGCTTGGAGACAACAAGCAGAGGGCCCTTGCGGGTTGTGTAGCGACGGTTCCTCATCTTACCACGACCCGCTCGAATTTTCCGGGTTCCATCAACCTTCTGCACATCCGCGTAGGCTGTGGGAAAAATGCAGCGAGAGTCGATAAGAAAACCATCGTAAATTCTGGAAAAATTACATCGACACGGAATGATGATTACGGAATGGAAAAAAATGATTGCACCAGCAATCATCATGGAATACCTCCAACATCCTTCAGCAACTTCACAGCATCCTTAGTCTTCTCCAGGGCCTCGACGGAGGAAGGAACGACAAGCGGAATCTCTGGCACATTCTCCAAATTGTGTCCTCTGGCCATAACCAAGGCTGGAACGGCAGCAGCAGCGAGGGCCGCCCGGACTGCCAGCTTCTTCACCTTCCTGTTGGTCCTGGCATGCCACTTGCGGTACGTCTTGGTAGGTGCAAACATGCGCCCACCACGGCACATGTTCCCGAAAGCACCCTGCCCGGAACGGTGAGTACCACCACCAGAAACACGAGGAATACGTGCCACAGCACGACCCGTACCCCAGGATTCTGCACTCGTCTGGTGCCCGGCACGGCGGGATACCGCATAGGGGATACGTTTGTTCTTGCTCATCTGCCGATGCACGAACCTTAAAAATGCGAAAAATGGATGTTCTAGGCCCGGAAATGATTATTTTTCAGCGATTCCATGCCAAAAGATATCCGAAACCTGAACCTACAGCCAAACATCCAACAACAAACATACTGAATGATATCATATCGCAATGCAGACGAGAAAGTTTTGGGGAGGGGAGTAGTTTTCCCCTCCTTCTGAACGGTGACCTGGCAGCAGGACAATCAATGTGTCACAAGAGCTGAAATGGCAACTTGTTGAGGGAATTCGCCAGGATAAAAAGAAAACACACCAAAGGTCGAGCAGCCATCACGGAATTGGGTGAGCTTGCGCGCAATCCCTGTCGCGAGCTCCTTGCGCTGAATGCGGTTTCCACATTGGTCCTGAGGTCTAGCAGGAGAATGCTGCGTAAATGAACCAGCGAATTTCTGGTCAATGAAGCATAGGGTAATACTGGAAATACAGCCCTCTTACACAGCGATCTTCATGACTGAGGCTATTTGGATGACAAGTCCGGTTTGAAGCTTACTTTTCACCAACAATGTGCAATTATCATCTCTGTAGAGAAACATTCACGACATGGATGCCTATTGAGAACCGTTCACATGCCATGGCTCTTGTCATTCTTTTTGTGCAAAGCCTTGTTTCATTTTCCTTGGCGGTGCATAATGAGGCTGCCAATGGTGATTGATTTGAATGAGAAAAGTGCACCAACACTCAAACATTTTTCTCGTGTAATGAAATACGAGTTGACAACACCGGGTTCAAGGTTTTAGGATGATAGAAAATGGCATACAACCAACCATACGTGCAAATAGATGTCGCTTTTACATATCTAACTTTTGATGCATCGCAAATTGACACATCTCCAAAAACTGATGCAACGAACATAGGTCAAACTAATTTATCCAAACCTCTTTTTCGCAAATGGCAGAAAGACCACTTTGGAATTCGCAGTAATTAAACGATTTCTTTCCACCTACGGCCCTATCTTTTCACATATTTGAAAAGGGTCACTTTTCGCTATGATTTTTCTTTTATAACATGTGACCTTACAACGACGAACAACGATCAACCTTTTGTTTTGCAATCGGGTACTACGCACATTTTTGCAATAGCGTTGATGGGTACAAAAGTGTTCGTTCACTTTTCTTTGTTTTTGTCTTGACATAACCAGCATTGCATGCTGTTTTTCAAACAAAATGCTGGATATTGCAGTTGATCCGTCTTTGAGGAAGTACAATGTCTCAACCATACCTAGCTTTGAGTTCACCATGAGACAAGATGTGCATTGAGAAGACGCAAAGTGCAAAAACATGTGTTATAACTTACAATGACTATGAATATACGTGGATATGGATTGCAAAACTGCTACAAGCCATAGACAAAGGAGACATAGGAGCAGCCACGATGACAAACGGGGCGGTCAGAAGATCTTCAAACCAAATATTTTCGGAATCATCGCCATATCAGTGCATAGTAAAAATCGGCATATGCACAATAAACATTGTGAAAAACGATGTGATGACTTCGCTTATTTATAATAATGCAATGTCTTTAAGGCAGCACGAATGAAACCATCTTTGGAACAGTCAACCATAGCGGCACATGTTGTTGTTGTCAGTGTTGTCGTGGTTTTTGTTGCTAGTGGTGGTGTGTGGTGGTGGTGGTGGTGGTGGTAGTGGTGGTGGTAGTGGTGGTGGTGGTGTTAACATTGTTGCGAACATTGTTGTTTTCGTTGTATCGTTGATGCTTTTTACATTGTTGTCGTCATTGTCAAAGTACACGTTGCTGTTGCCTTTGTCGTGGCTATTGCGGTAGCATCAAAAAATGGTATTGCATGAAGACTCTTTAAAAATTTGCCTACATTGTACCATATCAAACAATTCAAGCACCCATGTTTCAGTTGTGCACGATTGCAAAGACTAGGTAAAATGTGGCTTCAATTTATGTGTTGTTCCCTTACAGTTCGGCGTGGCATCAACACTTGCCTTCGGTCAAATGGCGATCATGATGCTGTTACTTCTTGTACGAAGAATGCACTTTTACAACGTTGAAAATGAGTGGCTGCACAAAAGCGTAAAATGTTTCATCAAGACACAATGCAAAGTCATATTAGCTAAAGTATTTTGTTTTTTTACGCAACCATGGGGTCAAGTTTTTGCATTGGTTGCACCGTGTCTGAAAAAGAACGTAATTTGGCTTTTTATGTATCTACGCCGAAATTATGCCAGGGATCATGTACTCATGCTGCAGATGTACACAGTGGCCTAAAGTTTTCCCAATGCAACTTGAAAGAAGGTTGAAGTGCTAAGCTACAAGCAACTAGACAAGTTGGCAGTTGACAAAAAATCTTTGGTTCGAGGTCTGTTTGACTTATTGCCATTTTTGTTGTTGTTGGTGGTGTTGTTAGTGTCATTGGAGTCAATATAGCGGTATCCTTCAATCAATAATTATAAACACATTAAACGATACAATCGTTGAAAATATTGAGAACACAGAATTTGTTGACGTGACGCATATCGACACATATTTTTTTGCACCAGGTTGACGAATATATTGATTTTTTTAATAGAGTGCCACTGCTCCAGGAAGAATATGATTATAACAATATGCAGGCTACAAAAAATCCAAAAATTTTAAGAATATGTGTAGCCTAGGAATTTTGTCCGTATTCCATGATTTCATCAACCTAGCATGTGCATGAAACAAGAAGGTCACCCCTACCACCTCAAGGGCGGAGGTACCATGCTCCTTGTTTCATGCGACATTCACATGCAAAAAAATGCCAACACATGCTACATGCACATGCAAGAAATTGCCAACACATGTATGTCCAATAACTTCCAACTCTTGTGCGTTTCGTCCTCAAGGGGGGGTGCCTTGCAACAACACCCATTTCCCCTTTGGCCCATATTCCTCGAAGGGAGGCAATGCTTGGTACCACAACACCCCTTCCAAATTCAGGTCATATTCGCCCTTGTGGGTGCCCGTGTGGTAAAATTTTGAAAAACGGCCAATCTCCCACCCCACTTCGCGGCCCTAATCCAATGCTATGCACAACTTGAGTTTTTTCAAGTTGTGCATTGCCATGTCCTAGGGGGGTTGGGAGCCCATGCGGGCTTCACGAAATGCCCTTGTTGGTCAACATTCACGGGCGCGAGCACCTCCGAACCATCCGATGCCCCATCCGAATCAACCTCATCCACCTCATTCTCATCATCACCGCCTTCCTCTTCATTGGCATCATCATCTTCCTCTTCATCTTGCTTCTCTTCATCTTCCTCCTCCGAATCTCTTTCAGATGGAACATCACCACCATCCTCCAAGCTAAAAGTGTACCACTCTTGCAAACCTTGGAGCTTAATGTCCTTTTGGTTGGAAAGGTCTTTTGCCAAGCCTGAACCAGTTTTCAGGGCCAACGTGTCAAAATCCATCTTTTCACACACGTGGTCCCAAGCATTGCCCAACCACTTTGTCAACAAAGTCCTTTTTTCTGAAACAGGGACCTATCCATTCACTATGCGATCATTGTTATCCTCCTCCTCCAACCACTCATCATATGCCCTGTGCATGTGATTCTTACACATTCTTCCCACCCCTGCATCAATCACAGCAATCTCATCAATGCATTCTGCTGGTTCTAAGTGCTGCTTTGTGTTGCACTTACGCCGTAGGAGGCGCCTCAATCGTGCAGTGGTCTGTGCTGACAAGTTGTCGGAAAACAGGCAAACCTCATCTCGTTGGTTGATGGACTGCAAGAACGGCTTGAAAACCCGCAGGACCCACTCACTTGCAATTTCTTCATTGACCCATGCCTTTTTCTGCTAAAACACTACAACTCTGTTGTCACACTAATCAGTCTCTACTTTAGGGATTCTTTGCCCAGTGCCCTTGAACACAATCTTTGCCTTTGGTTGCACGCCCCCTTTGGGAATGCATGTGCAGCAAAGCTGCAGGGTGCAGTCTCTCTTAACATCAGTTCCACTGTTAGGGGGCAACCTGACCCGTGGACCATCCTCCTGACAGTGCAGTGTGACAGGGTCTTTATTTCCAAAATAGTAGGGCACTTGGTCCACATCATACCTGTGGCTCAGGGGCCATTGACCGAAAATGGGGCACAACTGCTTACCCCTGGCCAATCGTTTTACGAGGCGGGCGTGCCACCTCTTGATTTTTGGAAGGCGGTCAGACAAAGCCTTCCTACTGTTAGTTTTGCGACGTAGAGAAATGCCCCACCTGCGGCAAAATTTGAACCTCCAGGAAAGGGTGGATTTCCAATCCTTTGCTGCATCGTCACCATGCTCCTTACTAATCAGTTTCTTCATGTATCTGGATCCATTTCGTAGTCACCCTCAAACCCTTAGCCCTTTTCGTGCGGATATTAGTGTAGAGTTGTTTTTCCAAAAGGGGATATTTACCTGGTCTTGGCTTCACAATGCAACTGATCCGCTTCCTGGCTGCCCCACCCTTTTTCAGGGCCTCTTCCAATTGCCTCTCCTTTGCACCCCACTTAGAAACAAGACTCTGTGATATGTTAAACACATTAGCAACTGTTTGCTGTGGACTGTCCAATTCCTTCAACCTCCTGAGTTCCTCCATGCGGCGCAACTTATTGATAACCCGAAGCTTAAACTTCAGCTTATATACTGTCCTGACTGGCATCCCCTTGTTTCCCTGGCGCCCTTTACCCTTGCCTTTGGTTGCTAGCATTGATTTGGAGGAGGAAGAGGCTGGCATGGATGAGGAGGAGGAAGAGGCGTCCTAAGCGACCTGAGGTTCCTCCACAGCCTCATGTTCCTCCACACCACAGGGGGCACGAGGTACGGCTGCACTGAACTTGAAGAAAGGGGTCAAAGGTGTCGTCTTCTTACGCAGCACATCTCCTGCACACCAATGTGCAAGTAGACGCAATCAGCAACACCATTCAGTAGGCCTGGTGCGCGACGGCTTCACCATTTAGCTTTGACAAGCGTAGCGCGACGAAAGAACTCATCTCCTCAGCAACACAGCAGTCCTCATGCGCGACGGCTTCACCATTCAGCGACAGAGTAGTCCCTAAGCGCAAAGGCTCACCATTTAGGTCTGAATGTAAGTAGTGTGACGAAGGAAGGCATCTCCTCTGCAACACAGCAATGCCCATGCGCGACGGTGAGGTCTGTTTGACTTATTGCCATTTTTGTTGTTGTTGGTGGTGTTGTTAGTGTCATTGGAGTCAATATAGCGGTATCCTTCAATCAATAATTATAAACACATTAAACGATACAATCGTTGAAAATATTGAGAACACAGAATTTGTTGACGTGACGCATATCGACACATATTTTTTTGCACCAGGTTGACGAATACATTGATTTTTTTAATAGAGTGCCACTGCTCCAGGAAGAATATGATTATAACAATATGCAGGCTACAAAAAATCCAAAAATTTTAAGAATATGTGTAGCCTAGGAATTTTGTCCGTATTCCATGATTTCATCAACCTAGCATGTGCATGAAACAAGAAGGTCACCCCTACCTCCTCAAGGGCGGAGGTACCATGCTCCTTGTTTCATGCGACATTCACATGCAAAAAAATGCCAACACATGCTACATGCACATGCAAGAAATTGCCAACACATGTATGTCCAATAACTTCCAACTCTTGTGCGTTTCGTCCTCAAGGGGGGGTGCCTTGCAACAACACCCATTTCCCCTTTGGCCCATATTCCTCGAAGGGAGGCAATGCTTGGTACCACAACACCCCTTCCAAATTCAGGTCATATTCGCCCTTGTGGGTGCCCGTGTGGTAAAATTTTGAAAAACGGCCAATCTCCCACCCCACTTCGCGGCCCTAATCCAATGCTATGCACAACTTGAGTTTTTTCAAGTTGTGCATTGCCATGTCCTAGGGGGGTTGGGAGCCCATGCGGGCTTCACGAAATGCCCTTGTTGGTCAACATTCACGGGCGCGAGCACCTCCGAACCATCCGATGCCCCATCCGAATCAACCTCATCCACCTCATTCTCATCATCACCGCCTTCCTCTTCATTGGCATCATCATCTTCCTCTTCATCTTGCTTCTCTTCATCTTCCTCCTCCGAATCTCTTTCAGATGGAACATCACCACCATCCTCCAAGCTAAAAGTGTACCACTCTTGCAAACCTTGGAGCTTAATGTCCTTTTGGTTGGAAAGGTCTTTTGCCAAGCCTGAACCAGTTTTCAGGGCCAACGTGTCAAAATCCATCTTTTCACACACGTGGTCCCAAGCATTGCCCAACCACTTTGTCAACAAAGTCCTTTTTTCTGAAACAGGGACCTATCCATTCACTATGCGATCATTGTTATCCTCCTCCTCCAACCACTCATCATATGCCCTGTGCATGTGATTCTTACACATTCTTCCCACCCCTGCATCAATCACAGCAATCTCATCAATGCATTCTGCTGGTTCTAAGTGCTGCTTTGTGTTGCACTTACGCCGTAGGAGGCGCCTCAATCGTGCAGTGGTCTGTGCTGACAAGTTGTCGGAAAACAGGCAAACCTCATCTCGTTGGTTGATGGACTGCAAGAACGGCTTGAAAACCCGCACGACCCACTCACTTGCAATTTCTTCATTGACCCATGCCTTTTTCTGCTAAAACACTACAACTCTGTTGTCACACTAATCAGTCTCTACTTTAGGCATTCTTTGCCCAGTGCTCTTGAACACAATCTTTGCCTTTGGTTGCACGCCCCCTTTGGGAATGCATGTGCAGCAAAGCTGCAGGGTGCAGTCTCTCTTAACATTAGTTCCACTGTTAGGGGGCAACCTGACCCGTGGACCATCCTCCTGACAGTGCAGTGTGACAGGGTCTTTATTTCCAAAATAGTAGGGCACTTGGTCCACATCATACCTGTGGCTCAGGGGCCATTGACCGAAAATGGGGCACAACTGCTTACCCCTGGCCAATCGTTTTACGAGGCGGGCGTGCCACCTCTTGATTTTTGGAAGGCGGTCAGACAAAGCCTTCCTACTGTTAGTTTTGCGACGTAGAGAAATGCCCCACCTGCGGCAAAATTTGAACCTCCAGGAAAGGGTGGATTTCCAATCCTTTGCTGCATCGTCACCATGCTCCTTACTAATCAGTTTCTTCATGTATCTGGATCCATTTCGTAGTCACCCTCAAACCCTTAGCCCTTTTCGTGCGGATATCAGTGTAGAGTTGTTTTTCCAAAAGGGGATATTTACCTGGTCTTGGCTTCACAATGCAACTGATCCGCTTCCTGGCTGCCCCACCCTTTTTCAGGGCCTCTTCCAATTGCCTCTCCTTTGCACCCCACTTAGAAACAAGACTCTGTGATATGTTAAACACATTAGCAACTGTTTGCTGTGGACTGTCCAATTCCTTCAACCTCCTGAGTTCCTCCATGCGGCGCAACTTATTGATAACCCGAAGCTTAAACTTCAGCTTATATACTGTCCTGACTGGCATCCCCTTGTTTCCCTGGCGCCCTTTACCCTTGCCTTTGGTTGCTAGCATTGATTTGGAGGAGGAAGAGGCTGGCATGGATGAGGAGGAGGAAGAGGCGTCCTAAGCGACCTGAGGTTCCTCCACAGCCTCATGTTCCTCCACACCACAGGGGGCACGAGGTACGGCTGCACTGAACTTGAAGAAAGGGGTCAAAGGTGTCGTCTTCTTACGCAGCACATCTCCTGCACACCAATGTGCAAGTAGACGCAATCAGCAACACCATTCAGTAGGCCTGGTGCGCGACGGCTTCACCATTTAGCTTTGACGAGCGTAGCGCGACGAAAGAACTCATCTCCTCAGCAACACAGCAGTCCTCATGCGCGACGGCTTCACCATTCAGCGACAAAGTAGTCCCTAAGCGCAAAGGCTCACCATTTAGGTCTGAATATAAGTAGTGTGACGAAGGAAGGCATCTCCTCTGCAACACAGCAATGCCCATGCGCGACGGTGAGGTCTGTTTGACTTATTGCCATTTTTGTTGTTGTTGGTGGTGTTGTTAGTGTCATTGGAGTCAATATAGCGGTATCCTTCAATCAATAATTATAAACACATTAAACGATACAATCGTTGAAAATATTGAGAACACAGAATTTGTTGACGTGACGCATATCGACACATATTTTTTTGCACCAGGTTGACGAATATATTGATTTTTTTAATAGAGTGCCACTGCTCCAGGAAGAATATGATTATAACAATATGCAGGCTACAAAAAATCCAAAAATTTTAAGAATATGTGTAGCCTAGGAATTTTGTCCGTATTCCATGATTTCATCAACCTAGCATGTGCATGAAACAAGAAGGTCACCCCTACCACCTCAAGGGCGGAGGTACCATGCTCCTTGTTTCATGCGACATTCACATGCAAAAAAATGCCAACACATGCTACATGCACATGCAAGAAATTGCCAACACATGTATGTCCAATAACTTCCAACTCTTGTGCGTTTCGTCCTCAAGGGGGGGTGCCTTGCAACAACACCCATTTCCCCTTTGGCCCATATTCCTCGAAGGGAGGCAATGCTTGGTACCACAACACCCCTTCCAAATTCAGGTCATATTCGCCCTTGTGGGTGCCCGTGTGGTAAAATTTTGAAAAACGGCCAATCTCCCACCCCACTTCGCGGCCCTAATCCAATGCTATGCACAACTTGAGTTTTTTCAAGTTGTGCATTGCCATGTCCTAGGGGGGTTGGGAGCCCATGCGGGCTTCACGAAATGCCCTTGTTGGTCAACATTCACGGGCGCGAGCACCTCCGAACCATCCGATGCCCCATCCGAATCAACCTCATCCACCTCATTCTCATCATCACCGCCTTCCTCTTCATTGGCATCATCATCTTCCTCTTCATCTTGCTCCTCTTCATCTTCCTCCTCCGAATCTCTTTCAGATGGAACATCACCACCATCCTCCAAGCTAAAAGTGTACCACTCTTGCAAACCTTGGAGCTTAATGTCCTTTTGGTTGGAAAAGTCTTTTGCCAAGCCTGAACCAGTTTTCAAAGCCAACGTGTCAAAATCCATCTTTTCACACACGTGGTCCCAAGCATTGCCCAACCACTTTGTCAACAAAGTCCTTTTTTCTGAAACAGGGACCTATCCATTCACTATGCGATCATTGTTATCCTCCTCCTCCAACCACTCATCATATGCCCTGTGCATGTGATTCTTACACATTCTTCCCACCCCTGCATCAATCACAGCAATCTCATCAATGCATTCTGCTGGTTCTAAGTGCTGCTTTGTGTTGCACTTACGCCGTAGGAGGCGCCTCAATCGTGCAGTGGTCTGTGCTGACAAGTTGTCGGAAAACAGGCAAACCTCATCTCGTTGGTTGATGGACTGCAAGAACGGCTTGAAAACCCGCACGACCCACTCACTTGCAATTTCTTCATTGACCCATGCCTTTTTCTGCTAAAACACTACAACTCTGTTGTCACACTAATCAGTCTCTACTTTAGGGATTCTTTGCCCAGTGCCCTTGAACACAATCTTTGCCTTTGGTTGCACGCCCCCTTTGGGAATGCATGTGCAGCAAAGCTGCAGGGTGCAGTCTCTCTTAACATCAGTTCCACTGTTGGGGGGCAACGTGACCCTAGACCATCCTCCTGACAGTGCAGTGTGACAGGGTCTTTATTTCCAAAATAGTAGGGCACTTGGTCCACATCATACCTGTGGCTCAGGGGCCATCGACCGAAAATGGGGCACAACTGCTTACCCCTGGCCAATCGTTTTACGAGGCGGGCGTGCCACCTCTTGATTTTTGGAAGGCGGTCAGACAAAGCCTTCCTACTGTTAGTTTTGCGACGTAGAGAAATGCCCCACCTGCGGCAAAATTTGAACCTCCAGGAAAGGGTGGATTTCCAATCCTTTGCTGCATCGTCACCATGCTCCTTACTAATCAGTTTCTTCATGTATCTGGATCCATTTCGTAGTCACCCTCAAACCCTTAGCCCTTTTCGTGCGGATATCAGTGTAGAGTTGTTTTTCCAAAAGGGGATATTTACCTGGTCTTGGCTTCACAATGCAACTGATCCGCTTCCTGGCTGCCCCACCCTTTTTCAGGGCCTCTTCCAATTGCCTCTCCTTTGCACCCCACTTAGAAACAAGACTCTGTGATATGTTAAACACATCAGCAACTGTTTGCTGTGGGCTGTCCAATTCCTTCAACCTCCTGAGTTCCTCCATGCGGCGCAACTTATTGATAACCCGAAGCTTAAACTTCAGCTTATATACTGTCCTGACTGGCATCCCCTTGTTTCCCTGGCGCCCTTTACCCATGCCAATGTACAAAAATGTGTCACGAAACACACAAGCAGGCATCAAAGATAATCAAAAAGCATATCATGTACGGCCTCCACACATTCCTGCCAGCTGATCTTGGAATGATACATCATTTCTTGGTGTGAGTAGCACCATGCAATTTTTGGGATTAAGCGGGACACTCTCAGTCACCGGCCTGAATCCTGCTGTCATCGTGAGGCAACTGTGTTCAGGAAACACTTGTGCCAGCCCTCATCTCCACATGTGCCATTGCGTGAACAGAGAGGACTAAATGATGCAGAAATATCCAAAATCATCAACGTGTTCTTTTGGTGTCAGTGTTTATGAACCCACAGGCATGTTCATGGCCAATTCAGCAGAGGTAGGACTACCTTTCAAAGTGCATGTATTGGTGTGTGCGGTGTTTCGGCCAAATCCTGTACCACCAGTGCACCGGGTCTCCAGGTTGCAAAGGGGGTAAATGTAATCCGCAGCAGTAATCAGACCTCAACCAAATTCATGGACATAGTTTACAAGGTCAACACCCATTGGATCAGAACCACAGCGAGCAGAATTGAGTTTTGGCGCACTCATGAGCAAACCCAAGGCAACTGAAAAATCTCACAGTAATGCAATATTTATCAGCAACCAACACTGAGAAGATACATCCCCACCATCAGACTACAAGCCTGTGCAAATAATAGATAACTTTGTTACCATCAACAGTGGCCATAAATTCTTTTGCTTTTGGTAAGCGCTATCCAAACAGGTGCAGCCGAAAAAATGCCCTTCAAGGGATCAATGGACACAAATGGGCAGCCTAGTTGGTGCCAAATGCTTACAGTGTCATCAAATGATGACCTGCCGAGGCAGCACGGGAGTCATTGGAGGCTGCCCAAAGATCCCAATTTCTCAGTCAACGTTCATGCTGGCCTGAAAAGAACACATTCCTCTCCAGTGGCCCCATGGGGTGGCAGCCGGGGATCCTGGAGATAACGCCAGGGATCAAAGCCATGGGATAGGGAGTCCAAAACGGAAAAATTATCATGGACCAGGGTCCAGACTGACAAAACGTAGCCGCAAGAAACCAAATGAATTTCGTCTACGCCCCCCATTCCCAATGCCACCCCCCCCCCCCCCCCATAAGGTTTCCATTCCGGGGGTCTGGGTGGTAAAACCTGTTGGCATGGGTTTTACAAGGGGTCAAACCCACAAATTAACTTCTTGGGCTACAGTGCAGATAAGCCCAAAGGGAGGGCGGTCCCTAGATGCAGGCCTTCATGGTTTTAATCTCACCACTCTGGCGGTGAGCCATTGGGCGATACTTCTGTTGGACAAAATAAGGATATACACAGGGTGAAACCCGCAAAGCAGACACCTCCGCAATGTCATGTAGACCCCCTGTCGAGTAAGTGGGCCAGCAGAGTGGCAAGACCTGCATTGTCTTGTTTGAAGGTCAGTGGGTGAAATGGAAGAAAATTCGTGCAAAAACCTGATGAACTTCATGCAAAATCTTTCAAGCAGTATAAAATCCTTATCATCAAAAAGAACAATTAATCTATCCCGAAAAGTGGGTGTAGTGACGCCTGTTGCAGGCATGTTGACCAAAACACAATCAACCCTCGCGATGAGATGGCAATGCATCATACAACAGGGCTCCACACATGATGGAACTTCTGACAAGTGCGGGTCAGGGCACCCTGCAGCGTGCAAACAAAACTGCTGCACTTGCTGCACCTGAACCGCAACAAAAATCCCAGCCAGTATCAATTACCGGCCAACTGCCTCTTCCTTTTCCAAATACTCTTTCAGCCTTCGTAAATTCTTTCCCTGTTTGGGAGACATGCAAATGTGGACAACACGTACTGTGCCTGGCCCACCCAACCGGCGAACAGGCTTCTGGTGTCCCATGCTCTGCATTCTCCCAACGCCGGCCAGATTTATTGGCTTGTGGTAAATTGCATCCAATCCAGGGTGGCACTGAGTGCAATGATGCGCTCATAATGCTGAGTTAAGAGAGGCGCGCAAAATGTCTTCTTTGCGTTGTGGCGGAAACAGTGTGTGCAGTTTGAATAATGTCGCGACCCTTCGCCTTTGCAGGTGCTTGCACGCACCGCGCGCTTCACAATGCACGGGCAGTACAAGAACACGTCCAAACGTCCCCCTCCTCGTCCTCGTTCACACAACAGTGCGTCAACGCTGGTTCCGCTTCTTCTTGGACCACTTGTTGCCCTGTTTATTTTTTGGCGGTCGAAAGAGCAATGTAGTTGCCTTAGTGTGGCATGGTCTGCTGGTTGGGCAGCGGGATTTGTTGTACATGGGCTTTGTGTTGTATGTATCGTATATGGGCTTTCTGAACAGGCCCATCATCAAATGGGGCATGTTTGGGTACAATGCCCCAGCCCTGAGACGTGTGCCTTAAACTCGTGCATGAACGACGGCCATTGCTTCTTCCCATTGGTGCACACTTTCAGTGAGTTCGCCTGCTACGGGGCAAGCTGACTGACATGTCTGGATGGAACAATGCAAAGGCATCTATCAACGGATAGGCTCAATGCTTGTCACTTGGATTTTCAGCAGGAGGAATTGATTTTCCATCTTGCTCTTGAAATCACTGTTTTTTTTGTCGATAATTTCTTTCCCGCAATTCAAAAAGTGTCATCTGACTGGCCTTTTGAGTCGCCGTGCCGGGGACCGTTAGCACTAGGAGCGGTGTGCAAGCCAACCGCCGCAGCCGCGGCGTCTGTGCCCACTTGTTCCATCAGTTTCCGTTCGTAGGATATGGAGGATGCCAAAAAAAAATTAAGGCAGTTGGGGGTGCAAACTGCTGAACTCTGTACTGTATGTTGTTGCGAGCGCAAACCTGGTCCGTGGCCATCAAATTCACAGCAGCTGTGGGGAGCATGCCCTTGGGATCGACTTGCACAAGGTAGTGCCCTATGCACTTGCCATCGGCGCCGTCGCAGGGTTCGATGTAATATCCAGAGCCGGCAATCTCACCTCTGAGGCAGCAACAGCAGGGAGCTCCTCACACGACCACACATGGTTGAAATCCAATGTGCCCGAACCTCAAGAAAGTGCCCGTTGACCAACACCTGGTGTCTGCTACCTTCCTGCCACATCGCTTGGACGTAACAGGTAACAGTTTGGGTGCACTATGCCAATCCCCAACCCTTAGCGGCAAAAAACAGGGGGGAAATTTGGGACCTTTGGGAGACACAACCCCGCAGCATGGCCCGCGGAATGATTTGCTCCACAGCCTTCCGGCACTGGAAAAGGACCCGGATTCAAACATCAGAGCTGCGGGGATCCTACAACTTGACGCGGGGCATGGGAATGGCATGCAGTTGAAGTAACCTACACAAGATACTTCTGCAGATGCACATAAAGCGCCGGAAGCAGGGGGGGGGGGTGTCGGACCAAGAAGGTAGTCCGGCTTAACACACTTGTGTGTCTTGCTTGGAGGCATGCGGCTGCACAAAACGATCGCCTGCTCTGTGGCTGCAAAAAAATTCGCGAGGGGGGAATGTGCTGTCATGAGGGGGGGAGTATGTGGGTGTGAGTGAAATATCTGCCGCACTGCTCACAGTTGCAGCATTCCGCCCTTGTGGCGCCCACTCCTGTGGAAGTGCTGACAGGCCCCAAGTTTATTCCCAGACTGCGAAATTCGAAGGGTGCTCTCTGCCACAAACAGTGTGGGAAATTGTCACACAGATGGTGGCACCAGGGGGGAAGGGGGGTTACCGGTAAAGATATCGTGGAATGCAGCTGTTCGATTTTGCGGAGGGGACCTCCAGACAGTGGGCAACTGACGCTGAGTGGCACAGTACATGGGCTAGTCCCGTGCTTGCGGCGTGCACTGTGTGGCTTGGGCAGGAGGTGATCTCGGAGCGAAAGCCCAGTTCCTGACCCCCCCCTCCCAACTCCTTGGCTGCTGTGCCGGGACTCTTTTCAAGGCACCAACAGGCCTCACGTGCCTGGGGGGGGGGGGATGCCCCAACATCTATGACTCAAAACGATGCCTGCAATAAGCTGATCATTTTGAGTTGTATTTCACAGGAGATTTTTTTTGAAAAATTGTCACTCGGGCTGCTTTGCAACCCATTTTCCATACCAATTTACCAAGGCCCAGCACGAAAGCCCATTTCTCCAACCCCACCCCCCCACTCCTTTGCCAGTCCTCCGTGCCAACCCCCCTCCCTCTACAGCAATTTTCAAGTCGCCTTGTCCTTGGGTCTTGAAGGCTGCGGGCAGTGCATTGTGGGGTCTGCTGATGGGGGCCTGTGCAGCGGACAGGTGGCATGGGCTTTCATAACTTGCCCCTGCAAGCGGCCCCCCTCACAACCCCACGAGGGATGTATGAGAGGGTCACAATATTCGGAAGGGCTCGCAAAGCGAGGAGCGTCGCAGCATCGAGGCTGATGACGGACACTGTGTGTTGCCAGGGGGTGGCTATGTGCTCGGGGGGCCAGGGGGCCTCGGGTTTGCGTTCCCTGGGCGCGCGGCCTAGGGGGAGATAAGACCTTCAGCATGCCTTCGGTACTCAGGGGAGAGCAGTGCTACCACTAGCAGGAGCAAAACAAAGCATCTCTGTGTGTGTGTGTGCCCAAGGGAATCCATTCAATCATGCTCAAACTGCGAGGTCCAACATTCAATCCTACATTCCTACCACTACTGCAAACCATGAGTTCAATGTCCTGCCCTGCAGGGGGGGCTGCCCAATGGGCTGGATCACGCCATATGCACAGACGCCGCTAGCGTACCACGGCTCCTGCCCTCAGAACCAGCCACGAGACAACAAGACACACATTGCATGCTCATGTGCCCTACCGCTCCCCACATCCCAGCCCCATGCATCCCTGAGAAGACGGAGGGGAAGGGGGGGCAGACAGGCGCCCATGATTTGCTTGGAGGGGGGGCATGAGCAAGCTTTCATGTCCCCCGCTGCTAGCCCATAGGCCGCCAGCCATCCAACCAAGTGTGACAAACAGAAAAGACAAAAGGACAGGGAAAAGCATAAAATTATGAGGGCAAAATCACAGGGCAGAGACCCTGACGAGTCTGCACATCCCTCAGCAATCGCAGGCACCCTGGGTGCTGGATGCGGCCAAGGTTGTGTGTGTGTGTGTGTGTGTGTGTGTGTGTGTGTGTGTGTGTGTGACGCCCAATAATTTCAACCAAAGCAATAGCTACAGCTCTGTTTGCACTGCTAGCAATGTTTGGATTCTCCACTGCGTGGCCTTTCTGCCCTCTCAGCACGACACAAAGTGTGTGTGTGCCACGGGACAATTTCCATCATGCTCAAACTGCGAGGTTCAACATTTCTACATTCCTACCAAGCTGCAAAACCATCAATCCAATGTCCATGTGGGCCCTGCAGAGGCCCCTAGCCCACTGATACACAGCTTCCTCTCCTTATCCCAATGTTCAGCTTCCTCTCCTTGTCCCAACGTTCTGTGTCCATTCGTTCGGCTCTCCCTCACGCTTGCATTGGAGGGCATAGAAGCCCCCCCCGCAGTGAACTTGCAAAGCCAGTCAAAGGCGGAAACACCGCAACGAACAAACAAGATAGTAGATTAGGAGTGTGAGGGGGGACATGAGCAAGCATTCATATCTCCCGTGCTGACCACTGGGGCCGCCAACCATCCAACCATAGGTTCAGAGGAGCACATACAGCAGTTGGGGAAAACAGACTAAGACAAGACCACTTGAGGCTGGCCCTGCTGAGCACACAAATCCCGCAGCATCTGCAGGTGTGCCGGGTGTTGGCACCGGCCCTGATTAGCTAGCGCATCCGCCCTTTCATTGCCCACCACCCCAACATGGCTGTACACGTGCAGCCAAAGGGTCGCTCCCGACCGTGACTGAATGAGGAGCTTTTGCAGATCCCATAAATCTTGATTCACCACTTGCCGCCCTTGCAGCGCCCAACGGTGCACTGTGACACCATCATAAACACACTTACTATCAATGATGACCCGCAGCGGCAGGGTTAGTGGCACCGCACGCAACGCCTCTACGCAGGCCGTCAATTCTGCCTTCGCACCCAGCTGTTTGGGCCTGGTTTCTGCTGTTGCTTCCCCAGCCGCCCTGTTGTGCTTCGGCCTCCTCGCCGGCCGCTCCTCCTCTGAATAAGGTGAGAGTGTCTTCACATTTGAGTATAGCGACGACAATGGAGACTCTGGCAATTCTGTGAGAGGTTTCACATTAGAGTATTGTGTGTGTGTGGGGGGGGGGGGGGTGCCATATTAAAGAGGAAGACCTGCATGGGTCTACGGGCCGCGTGCTAAAAGAAAGAAGGAGGGGTGCCCGCAGATGAGCCCCCACACCGGTCGGAGGGTGGAGACATGGCTCCTCTCCCCCGCATGCGGCCCTCGCCTGGGCCACAGGGGGGGGGGGGGGGTGTTTATGTCACCTCCGTGCCCGCGCGGCCGTGCCATTGCGCTGGGCGCGCCAAGCGTGGGCGCTTGCCGGGTCTCCCTTGGGGGGGGGTCTCCCTTTGTCGCTTCATTCCCCCGCCCGCGCTGCTGGGGGCTGGTGGGTGGGCTGGCCTGTGGCGTGCGTGCTGGACCCCAGGGGGAATCCTCCCCATGGGCCGCTTGAGCGCCGGCGTGCCCCCCGCTCCCGGGGTGTGCTGGCTGGCCAGCCGCGCGCGCCGTGATGTGTGTCTCTGTGTGCACGGTATGCAAGCGTCCTTCGGGTGCCGTGATGCCCCCTGCTGCAGCAGTGTCTTACTCCCCTGTGTGTCAGCGCACATGTCGGACAAGGGGGGTTCCCATGTCGTTCGCCCCGGGACTTGGTCAGCCGCCTCTGGGTTTCCTTTTTTCTGGCCCCCTCACGGGTCGTTGGTGGCGTGAAGCTGGGCGCCGCTGGTCTTCCACTGCCTCCGCCTGTCACTGCGCCGCCCGACGGCGCGAAGACTTCGTCCCTCCGTTTGGCTGGAGCCTTCTCTGGCTTCGCATAGAAGTCGGCCGCATAGTGCTTCGGCGCGCTTTTTGCTCCACCCTTCGCTGGGCACCTCTTCCTCTTTGGATTCGCTGCTGCTCTGGGCTGCCTTTCTGCCGGTTTCCTGGCCGTGCCTTTCATTTTGGCCTGGCGCTTCGCCGTGCGTGCTTTTTGCTTTTGTGCCCATCTGGCTTCCCCGTATGTGCGGAGCCTCTCCAGGTGTGTCCACACCGCCGTTGGTCTGGTAAAAACGGGGCATCCCTGCATGATCGTGCCCTCATCCTGACCGGGAAGATTGACTCGCGCTCTGTGGCCCTGCCCACCAATGTGACAATCAGCCGCAGCACCCTGCCTTTCTCTTGGAGGGACAGGTCCCCCCCGGCGTATTTCAACTGCGGGGCCTGCGGCAGCGGCCGTCCTGCGAATGCCTCAAAGTCCAGGGCCAACTCCATGAATGACACCTGCCGGTGTGTCCGCGGGATATGTTCCTGTGCCGGCGGCATTTTTAGCCACTTGAGCTCGGCGTGCCACCGAAGCACCATGGGCAACAGGTCGGGCCCCCACTTCTATTCCCTGGGCAGTTGTCCGATGACTGGGATTTCCGGGGGTATCCTGCGCGGTCGAGGGAGCTGGAGTTGGTGCCATGGGTACGTGTCCCGCTTTTCATGCTGCGCCGAGACCGGAAAGAGGAGCCCCGATTCATCATCCTTGAGTTTTCTGGCCCGCACTACTGCCAGGAACATGCCGTGCAGGTTGGTCACGAAATTTCCTAGGGGTGTTTGTCCCCAGCGGCCCACGGTCGACCCACCTCCGCCAGTTGTTGCAGTTCCTTTCGCTTGGGCTCCAGTTCCTCCTCGGGCAGAAGCAGCCAGCTTCGTGGAATTCTGTATAGGTCGTCACATCGTTTACGCCAACGGCTATTTTGGTCCATTCCACTGGTCCACACTGCCTTGTCAGGCACCATCCCGCAAAGGCGCAGACATGGTGGCCAGTCTCCGAGGGATCACAGTCGCAGGCCCTTGGCCAGTAGCATTACGTCGGCGATAAAGGGGTCTCTGGCTTGCGCCTAGGCACTGCACCGCCAGCGAGAGAGAGAGAGAGAGAGAGAGAGAGAGAGAGAGAGAGAGTGTGTGTGTGTGTGTGTATGTGTGACCCCCAAGTATTTCAATCAATGCTCAAACCGTGTGTCTGTGTGTGTGTGTGCGGGGTGGGGGGGGTGAAACAAAGGTGGAGTAGGTTTGCCGGCTCGTACTTCTAGGGGAGGGGCACGTCGAAAAGGGGGAAGGGCTTTGGTTTGGTGTGACGGGAGGTGTGGAGCGCAAGTGAGAGAGTGGGGTCCATGATGGCCGCGAGGCACACAGTCTGGGGTCCAAGGGTCTGCAGATTGGCGTGTTGGCTGCCAATGTACCACCGACCGTGCACTCTGTGGACTGCTCAGGATGGGGGGGACAGAGGATTGATGGGCAGCAGTCAGCAATGCATGGGAGCAGTGGGGGGCACATGGGGGGCACCTGACGGACCCAAAGAAAGAGCTGGTCGATGGGGGGCAGGCCTTGTGTTCCACGGACTTGCCGATGCTCAAAGCGCCACCACTGGGCACAGTTGTGTTCAACTCCTCCCACACAAAATCACTGCGAGCAGACAGAATCACGGTGCCGCCATGCACCCTGTCCCATTTCTTGCTTCAGGCTTCGTTGCTTTCCTTGTGTTTTTTGTCCTCTTCGGCTTCCATTGTTGTTCTGCCTTGGTCAGTGGCGTGCGGTATTTCTGCCAAGCCCCATTGTACCATCATCTGCCTTTCTCCCCCCTGGCTATCCCCCCCCCCCCCCCACGGGGGCTGTGGGGTAGGGGGTTCGAAAAAGGCCGGTTGGCTACTGTGTTGTGCAAATGGTGTGCAGTGCCACATCCTTTGTATGACCTGCTGGTTGGTCCAGGGTCAGTTGGCACCAATGCGGTTGGTATTGACAGACTGAATCGCCCTTCCTTGGCCATTAGCCGTCAGCCGTTAGTTCCCGCAGGTTGCAGCAACAAGCTATACGAACAAAAGTCATCTGTGGAGGTTGGAGGAGGGAGTGCATGGGGAAAGGGGATCAACAGAGGAAGGGAGGGATTGGGTGGGACTGTGCAGAGGCGCAGTTTTGTTGAGTGCAAGTGGAATCTCTGTCCGCAGTGCTCACGATCGCAGCATTCTGCCCTGGTGGGGTCCACAAGCCTGCCAGTGCTGGCAGGTCTCACATCCCTGAGCACCCTCCAAACTTCACTGTCATGGGAATGACTGAATATGAAGCATTGCCAGCGCCGGCATGGGGGCCCTTGTGGTAAGAGGGACAATTGCCCCACTCTCATTTGTGGAAATATTTTCCCCCGGTGGTGGCTTGGAACAAGCCATGTACCCCCCCCCCCTTGTATAAGCTACGCCAATGTACACAATTATTACGGTCCCCACGCCTACTGTAGCTTGGACAAGGGCCTGGCTTATGCGCAACACATACAACTGCCGACACACACACGCGCAGGCCACATGCGCTGAAATTGGCAATTCAGGACCTATGGGATGCATCAGACTGAAAAAATAATTCCTGGTGCACCAGCAGGGGGCCACATGTGCTGAAATGGGCAAATATGACGACAAACCCATGTCTTATGTGGCCGCACTACATTTCATACGTAATCAAATTAAGAACACAATTATTACGGTCCCTACGCCTACTGTAGCTTGGACAAGGGCGTAGCTTATACAAGGGGGGGGGGGGGGGTACAGACTCTTGCAGGGATTGTCTGATTCCTCAGCTGACCCATGTGTGCATTGCGGAGCAGTAGGCTGGTTTTCCCGCACCTAATCACTTTGCTACCTATCCGTCACCTGTCAATGGTCCTACCTTGGGGGGCCCTGGAGTCCGGTGGCTGCAGAGGTTTGGGACAAGGAGGCAGAGAAAGATGGGAGAGGGCAACGTAACAGGAAGACAGTTCTTTAACGCATGGTGGACAGCCCCCTGCTGGGTAACGCATGACAATCACTGCACCACTGTCACGTACTTTGAAGGACAGCTGCTAATCTACCATGACTTAGGCCTTGAAGTGGTACCTTATGGCACCACCCTTTCTCATGCGTTGCGTCAATGCCTCTCCATCTCCCTGCCTTCTGGTTTCTCTTTCTCACTCTCTTCATCACATTGCATGAGAGCGGGTGAATGAAGATATGTGACTCGTACAAGACTCCCAGTCTTTGGCCTCATTTGTGCTTTGGCCTGCCGCCAGTCCAGGGGTCGGAGCCACACGCGCGTTTGTATGCCAGACCCACTCAATCCACCCACCCAAAACTCAAACCCCCTTCCATGGCCACGCAAAACACAAAGCCATGCTTACTGGCTGTACGACGCGCATTGGCGACTTGGGGGAAGGTTTGCCCCATGCATGCCCGGCAAATCACTTTCGGACCCTGTTGCATGCGCCCACGGAAGGCGACAGGGGATAGTGGCCAGGGGCCAGCCAAACCACAGCTTCCGCAGCGTGTTTTTATACGTGTGCCAAAATGTACTTACCGCGGGGGTGGGGGTGTGTGTGGAAGGGATAAACAAAAAAGCAATAAACGGCAGAGGGGGAGCTCAGTGGCGGTTTCTGCTGTGTAAAGAAACCTTGATCTTGGATGCGGGTCAGGCTTTCCTAAACAGGCATACAAACACATGAACCTCTTGGATAACACCAGGTGCACAACAACGTCTCCATTGCACGAGGGGTTTTCTGGTTGGTACTTCCGGGTGTACGCACATGCAATCAAATAAATTGTTTGCATGGCTTGTTCTAAGCTACTCGGAAAAATATTTCAACAGATGAGACACTTTAGTTCGCTAAAAGGGAGCGGGTGGACCAGTCCAGCGAGCAACAGACTGGCGAATGAGGCCCCGATTTTCGTCATTAACGTCACAAAAGTGGAATACAGGGCGCAAGCGATTCAGGCATTTCCTGACTGCCGGGTACTACTGGAATATGGGAACCAAATGGGACACACCGGGGCCACAGAGGAGGCGGCAGCGAATAGGAAGCATATTTGACAGAGTGTTTGGCATCGAGGGTCTCCACCAATTTCGCGCTCTTACACATCCCGTCGACGGTCTTCATGAACTGAACATTGTGACGCAGTTCTACGCAACGCGTTGGGTTTGCAGGGTGTACACGGCAGGGGACAAGAGGGAATCATGCGATGGGCCAAAAGTCGAAAAATTCGGCGGTGGCATATTTGCGTACCTTTCCTCCATTTTCCGAGACAAAAGCCCTGAAACGCCGGGTTCAGTGCCCAAATACTTTTGCCCCCCATTGGCTCACAGTTGTCAGAGTTCAGGCAAACCAGTGGGAAAATGCACACAAAAAAAAGCGATAATATGGCAATAATACCTCCCACAACAGCAAGAAGTTACCTCTTCGAATCTGTTGTCGTCGCTGATGAATCCGAACGCCTTCTTTACGGGAACGTTGATGGGCATCTCCCCTGTCAAACACAAACATCGCGGCCTTTGTGGCAACCTGTCCCTTGTCCCCATGAGTGTGCACCACCATGACACAATTGCACTGGCTTTGGGGACACAACGACTTCAAGTGGTGTTGCTTTTTGGCATTCAGATGCACCATGCGTCGTTGGGTGCTCAGGAGGATGAGGGGCATTCCGGAAGATGTTCGTGTGGCATCAGCTGCGCCTCCAGAGGAGGCCCCTTTGCTTCTGGCCCCAGGACACTTGAAGGCCACCACCAGATTACGCTGACGAGTACCCGATGGGGCAATGGAGGGTCGCTGTTGGGTGCGAGGGCATCACTCTTTCGCCAGAAGAAACCAGTTGGAGAGGGATGGGGGTGGCCCAACGTCCCCCCCATCCCCGGCCCCATGGACGGCCCCCCTAGAGCACGCGACCCCCCCCCCAGGGATTTTGCAAGGGGGTGAACTGTCCACAGGCCATGAGCAACGGATACTGGACTCGCATACACTCCCGTGACACAGGTATATGGTCATGGTCACAAATCAAAGAACATTGTTTCGCCGTGCCGCACTGCAGCGCGAACCAGATCAGCTCCGAATATTGCCTTGACGTCACCGCACAAGACGGCTATCGAATGTTTCTTGGGCCGTCTGGGTAACTGTCCGCAGGGTGGGGGGGGGGGATTGGCACAAGGCCTTGGTGGTTGGGGGTATTGACAGTGCCGGTCGGGTGGTGGGATACCTTTCACTAAGAGCACGTCGCTCTTGTCATTCTTCATCCAAGAAATGATGAGCCCATCCTTTGAGGAGGATGACACAACCCAATCCGGCGACCTTAGCGTTTGGAAGAACTCATCAAGTTCCTTTTGGTCGTGTTCCGTGATAAGATCTGTGGCCTTCATGTCAAACACGGTTTGTGCCATCTTCACAAAGAATGGGCTGCCAAATGGAGGCGATATTTTGGACTAGCAATGGACAATGAGTACAGCAACACGGCAATGCCCGCAGTGCAGCGAATGGGCCCTGGTTTCAGCGGTTCAAGCAAACATGACCGCACAGGGAATATGACAAAACCCCAAAGGGGTGGGCGGCATCTTGACAAAGCCATGCCCGAATTGATCAACTTGCTGGTGTGAAGAAATAGTCACCCTGAAAAATACCGAGCAGTCCCAGCAGATTTCTCCTCCTCTGGCACCCCACACACACGCGTGCACACACACACACACACACACACACACACAGACACACAGACACACTCAAACAAGGCCTGGCGCCAACTCCAGCCCCCCCCTCCCCCCCCAACCAGGGCCAACCACCGACAATTAGCTGCCATGCAAGGCTAACCACCAGCCGTCGGTGGTCAACTGCCAGCCTCTAACCCTGGGTGTCTCGACCTTTGTGTCCCTGGAGGCTCTAGGTCTCAGCCTCAAATGAAACCCAGAATTGCTTGGCCATGAAAAGCACTGTGAAGGATTGGCGAACATAGTGTGCCAAATGGCACATCAGTGGCAATGGTGTTTCTAGCTGCAGGTTCAACATCATGGCAGACCATGACTTATCCGCCCTCTACCCAC
The DNA here is from genome assembly GCA_964036045.1 of Eutreptiella sp. 'Long Island Sound 2002'. Lineage (NCBI taxonomy): Eukaryota > Euglenozoa > Euglenophyceae > Eutreptiales > Eutreptiaceae > Eutreptiella > Eutreptiella sp. 'Long Island Sound 2002'. The sequence goes on from OZ038390.1 coordinate 8,386,903, forward strand.
AATTGAGACACCCAAAAAAGGGGAGCCGAAAGCAAAACACAGTGTGCCCCCACAAAGTGGACAGCAGATTGCTTGACTCTGTCCACGTAGAGGTAAATGTTTTGGCCTTTCGTAACCCGGCAGACCTACAAGCCCAGTACGAGTAAGGGGGTGTGGGAAGCGGGCTCAAAGGGACCCCTCCCCCTGCCCATATCAATTTTCATTGAGCCTTGCTCGCCTCAAGTTATCGCCTAGAATCGGATTTCCTCTTCAGCATCGTGTTGTGAAACTTCATTTTCAGTCCCAATTTCACAATGGATGTACAACTGATATCTCTCGGGATCACCGCGTTTTGCGCCAACTCGGTGGGTTTTCGTTGGTCGTTGTCATTGTTGCCTTATTTCTGCCTACTGTGTGTCCCGTAGGGGGGAGTATGTGGGGTATATTCGGAAAGCCCTTGAAAAGGGCTATTCGGAACACTCTGGGTCTGCATGCTGTACTGACGGTATGTTTCAGATTTTCGTCCATTTTGGACGGCACGTGTGCTTCCCACTGCCTCTTTTTGTCGACAGGCAGCTACCATGTCTTCATACAAATTCACTCCACGCGCTGTTGCTTCCCCTGATGCACCACAAAAGCCTCTGGTGCGCAAAAGGGCTCGCTCTGGGGGTGCAGAGTGGGTGCGGGTCACTCGACATGCTGCCAAGCAGGCCGAGAAACCTCGTGTAGCTGGTTCACAGCAACCTGCATGCACCCACACGGAACACCAGATTTTGACCACCGCTGAGGCCACTTCTTTTGCAAGTTAATTTTGGGATCGTAAAGTTCACCCCACGAAGGCTTCATAGCAGGAGTTTCTGGCCACATGCCTTGACGTTGATTTGGAGAAAAATGTCAAGCATGCACAGTGGCACAAATACACCAGAAAGAGGGGGCATCAGACTACTTATTTCGTACCGTATCGTGGAGCACGTCGACAAATCTGCAAAACACAGTTTTTGCATTGTGACCACCTACCCCCCCCCCCCCAAACCCATACATTTCTGAAACGGCCTTTTCAAAAAATATACACATAACCCCGCCCAAAGTGACGAAATTTTGGCGCGTTGGACGAAAAATTCACAAAACGGAGGAAAAATGCCAAAACCCACCGTGTTGGCGCACAATGAATGAGGCCGAGAGATATGGGTAGGGGTGGTTTCCATTTTGCAACAGAAAATTCTATTGCCTTCGGCAGTGCACCTCCAAGAGAGGCTGACAGTCAGGCAATCAGTCAGTCAGTCAGTGAAGAAGTTAGTCAGGCAGTCATTCCATTTTTGAGCTGCTGAGTCTTGGAAAAGCTGGTTGTGCCCCAGCCCCCTTGCCCCCCCCCCCCCCCCCCAAGACACCCCAATAGGGTGAAAAACACACCAAGAGGGTCTAAAACATGCTTTACATAGGATATTTGATTATTTTGGATGGTCAGACATTTTCATTTTTGAGCTGCCGGGGTTGGAAAATTGCATAAGTAGGTTGTGCCCCAGCCCCCTTGGGACCCCCCCCCCCCCCCCGGACACCCGAATACGGTAAAAAAAAAACCAATATAGAGGGTCTACAACATGCTTTATGTAGGATACTTGATCATTATGAATGGTTAGAATGTAAAAAAATTCAGTTTCAGAAAACTCCATTTTTGAGCTGCGAGGGTTGGAAAATTCCATAAGGAGGTTGTGCCCTAGCACCCTTGGGACCCCCCCCCCCCCAAAACACCCAAATGGGGTGAAAAACGCATAAAGAGGGGCTAAAACATGCATACATAGGATATTTGATCATTTTGGATGGTCAGAATATCAAAAAAATCAGTTCCGGAAAATTCCATTTTTGAGCTGCCGAGGCTGGAAAACTGCATGAGCATGTTGGGCCCCTTGGAAGCCCCCCCCGCCCCACACCCAAATAGGGTGAAAAACACACAAAGAGGGCATTCGTCTTTTAGCGTCCACTGGAATATGTATGGAGGTGGGCCGCGTCAAGAACAGGCGCCCGTGTCCTCCCCTTCAAACCCCCAGCCTGAGTCTGCACGGCAGCGAGGAGCGACGAACCACAGGGGACTAGGTCTCTTCCGTGCTTGCCCTGCCGTGCTGCCGCCGCTGCGGCAGTGTGGATTGAGTGGTGAAGGCGCGTTCACCACAGGGTCATGGGAGCCCTCGCTCGCGTCGTCGGCTGCAGAGCGGGGGGGTCGGGGCGGGGGGGGGCGCGGAGCATGTCCACTATGGATTTGGTGACCTTCGGCTGCGGCCGCCTGCGACCCCGGGGTGGGGACCGTCGCTGCAGCACGGCATGGCTACTCAGGGCCGCTGAGATGCGGCGAAAAACATCGGGGAGCGACGCATGCGGCGGGGCTCGATCTGCGGACCCAGGGGGTGGGGGGGGGGGGGAGGAGCCCTTTGGCATAGGAAGTGCCCTTGGCGGGCTGGCAACAGGATGGGTGCTCTCAGGCGCCAGCATGGAGTTGTCTCTGGCGGTTGGCGCGGGGGAGAACGGGTCAGAACCCCCCCTTCCGATTGTGCAGGTTCCACACACCTAGCCCTCCCCAGGTCAGCCGGGAGGTCAGGTTTGGGGCGCTTCGGGGATCTGGGGTCCCTAGGCCCCAGGGCCAAGGGCCATGAGGCAACGGAAACTGGGCTCGCATACGCCCCCGTGTCACAGGCGCATGGTCATAACCACATTGTTCAGTGTTTTTCTTGCTGCACTGCAGCGCAGACTAGTTCTGTACCACACCAGGTGGTTGCTGGCTGTGCATTGGTACTGTTCCTCTGGACACTGAGGTCAGCTCGCACCCACCACCCTCCCACAGTGCCGGTTAGTCTCTAACCCTTGCCCTGCAGGTCGTGCCCCTGTCATGCACTTGCTCTCTGGCACGTGAGGACGTGTCGTATCCGAACCTCGGGGGCGCAAAGGCGCCTTTGGTGGCGCAAAGGCGTCTCAACATTTCAACAAAAGTTCTGGCTGCCGGTCACCTCAACAGATTATTGCTGTTTGGCGCATACCCTTTCAGTACCACACCATGCGTGCACATTCATGCGCATGCTGTTTGCTTTGTCTTGCCCGCTGACTTCCAGCTGCCTCACGTGGGCCGCACTCTCGCAACCCCAGTCATGCTTCGGCTGTTCAACACGTGACGACGTGTCAAGCCTGTGGCTCAGGGGCGCTACGGCGCCCTGCTTTTTTCATTTCTTGACTGTTCCGTGCTGCCGTGGCGTCCCTTTTACCCTAGTCAGCTCGAACCCACCCTGGTCAGCTCGAACCCACCACCCTCCCATTGCGCTGGTTAGCCCCGGTCTCTTGCTTTGTGGGTCTCTCTCCTACTCTCTCCCTCCCTTTCTCTCTTGCTCTCCCCTGCTCTATCTCTCCTGTTGCTCCTCTCTGTTCCTTTCCCACTGTGCTCTACCCTCTCTCTCTCTCTCTCTCTCTCTCTCTCTCTCTCTCTCTCGCCCAAAAAAGGGGGTTCGGGTTGTTCGGTGCATCTCAACCCCCCCCCGGGGTTCGAACCATCCTCCACGGGACAGAAGAGGTGTGGTGTATCCACTGAGCCAGGGCCAAGGGGGGGGGGGGGGGGGGGAGCCCCCAGTGTCTTGGGGGGGGCATGCACCAGCGAGCCGCAGGGGGGCCCGAGTCTGGGAGGGCTTGGGAGGCGGGGTGTGCTCGGCTGAGCCGGGAGGACAGCACCGAGTGCCACTAGGACTTTGCGGCCCGGTGCGACCCGAGGCGGCGCCGCCGGGCACCGCGGGCCCGCCGCAGAGCCACTATGTCCCTCGTGTCCAGCACGGCAGCAGCGGCTGATGCCCTAGCCCACGCTTCTGCACCTGGGGCACGAGGGTGCACCATGCTCCAGGCAGAGTGCGCCATGAGTGCCGCTGCCTGCCCCTGGCGGGCGGCTGCACTGCAGAGCCGCGAGCGGGACGCTCTTGGGCGGTGCCCGAGGGGGTCTCCTGGCGTATGGCAGGAGAGGCGCCCCCCCCTAAAGGGGGCGGGGGTAGTAGTCCATGAGGAAGTGGTCGCCCAGTGGCGGCCGTATGCGGGCCGGCGTCCGCGGGCGCCGGACCCACATGTCCCGGCAGTGAGTCGCCAGGCGCATGAGCTGCAGCATCACCTCGTGGCGAGCCGCAAAGAACGGGCAGGCCGATAGACGGCCCCCCAGGGGGAGGAGGGAGCGACACTGCCCTAGGGGGGCTCCGCACAGCAGCGTGCCCGCCACCATGTGGCGCTCGACCACCCCCGCCGCTTTGCGCAGGATCTGGGTCCTTTCCCCCCAGCGGGAGGCGTGCTCCCCGCAGGCGGTGGTCAGGGGAGGCTGGGAGCGCCATCCCCACAAAGGCCTCGTAGTCCCGGGCCAGCTCACCCCCCGACACCTCCGCCGGCCCCGGCATCCAGGCGAGCGCCCGTGCCCACCAAACCAATAGACCACGAGGGCGGCTCCGAGCTTCTCCATCCACTTTGGTACACCCTCTTCTGAGAGAAGGGTTTCCACTGCTTCCTCCGACAACTTCGGGCGCACCTTTTCTTTTTCGTGCTCTCCCAGCTTGGATTCCACTTCTTTTATGTGTCTGCTCTTCAACCACAGGATCCGGGTTTTTCCCTCCTTCCATCTGTTTGGCACCCGCACAAAAGTCACGCTAGCCCGCGATCCTACAACGCGAATTTCAAACCCTTTGTCCGTGTATAGCCCCGACGCTGCCAACACTCGTAAAATGTCCTGATCTGTGAATCCTAGGTCCTCTGACATGGTTGGAATCATGTCCCGGACAGTGTACTTCTCCACTCCTGCATTCGCCATTTTGAGGCCCACATCCGAGTCCATCCACTGCCCACAGGAAGACCTCGAATGCCATTGCCACAAAGTTGGAGAGTTCCTTAATCAGTTCATGGTCCAAGCTGACTAACATCACATTGCGTCTCGGCTATCCTACCCCATCAGCCGGGGGTTTGAATTCGCTAGATCGGATATCCATTCTCTGCGCGTAGCCCGCTTCGTAGGCAGAGATTGCTTTTAATAACGTTGAATCATCACCTGCAAACCTGCTGGCCTCTTTGAGTTGACGGAGCCATTCCTCTTTGTCTACCCCCGCCTCTTTGATTTTGTCCGAGACCTCCACTGCTGCTCTTGGCCACCCGGTCGACTCCTTTGTTGTTGATGAAGGCTTAGAGCTCTTGGGTGAGTACAGACTGGATGAATGTTGAATGTTGGATTCATAGCAATGCAGCGGGGAGGGGGGGGGGTGTGACCACCCAAATATGAATATATTCTGAAATCAGAAATGGACACGCATGGGAAATTTGGCGATTCCCTACCGTGAATCCCTGAATTGTGTGTGCCTTTTGTGGGACTTATCTACGATTATCATTTATGATTTACACATGTATACCCCCCCCCAACGTTTGTCCAAGATTCACCCAGGCATCTGGGCGGCATTAGTTTGGGACTTCATTGAGCCAAATGTACCCCCCCCCCCTTGCGCAAGCACGGCTGCGGTCCCAGAAGTCAGGCCAAAACGGCGGTTCAACGCCCACCCTGTGCTTAGACAAGGCCGTGCATGCGCGTGACACATGTGACAGCCAGACCGGGAATGACATTGTTAGCCATGGCTGAAAATCACATCAGAACAAGCAGCATGGGGGTCCAATGTGTAGTACAATGTTGTTATGAACAGAATGGACCATCACAGACATGAATGAGCCCCTCTTTCCCTGTACAAACGCTCTACAGACACCCAATCCTCCATTCTGGACCACAAAAACAGCGGTCCCAAAATTTCCTCAAAACAGCGGTTCAACGCCCACCCCCTGCTTAGACAAGGCCGTGCATGTGCAAGGGGCCATGAGGCAACGGAAACTGGGCTCGCATACGCCCCCGTGTCACAGGCGCATGGTCATAACCACATTGTTCAGTGTGCAAGGGGGGGCCATGAGGCAACGGAAACTGGGCTCGCATACGCCCCCGTGTCATAGGCGCATGGTCATGACCACATTGTTCAGTGTTTTGCTTGCTGCACTGCAGCGTAGACCAGTTCTGTACCACACCAGGTGGCTGCTGGCTGTGCATTGGCACTGTTCCTCTGGACATCGAGGTCAGCTCGCACCCAAGGTCAGCTTGCAAAGGCCATGAGGCAACGGAAACTGGGCTCGCATACGCCCCCGTGTCACAGGCGCATGGTCATAACCACATTGTTCAGTGTTTTGCTTGCAAGGGCCATGAGGCAACAGATACTGGGCTCGCATACGCCCCTGTGTCACAGGCGCATGGTCATCACCACTCAGTTCAATGTTTCAGAAAGTGCCTTGCTGCACTGCAGCGCTGACCTGTTCAGTACCACTCCAGGTGGTTTGTGTTTGTGCGTTGGCTGCCTATATATCCGGGTCAGCTCGCACCCACCACCCTCCCACAGTGCCGGTTAGTCTCTAACTCTCGCTCTGCGGGTCTCCCCCCCCCCCCCCCCCCCCCCTCTCTCTCTCTCTCTCTCTCTCTCTCTCTCTCTCTCTCTCTCTCTCTCTCTCTGGCCCTCCTCCCACTCTCTCTCTCCCCCCATGACCCACCCTCTCTCTCTCTCTCGCATAAAGGGGGTTTCGGGACGTTCTGGCTCTGGCATCATCGACCCTGTCCTGGGTTCCTGCGTTTCCTGAGCCTTCGCTTCTTGCGCCGTCGCCTGGTGTCACTCACATCAGTGCTGAAGGACAGTGTGTCTGCTGCTGACAGTGCACTCGACAGCACTCCCTTGTGTGTGTGCCCTGGTCTCATTTCCTCACTTTCTGTATTGCTTGAGGAGTACGGTCCCATCCCACGTGGCGCTGGCTCCCCGGATGCTTCCCCTGTCAGTTCATCACTGTCCATGGGTACCATACCCAGGGATGACCAGAGTGCCCTTGTGCCCTCTGACTCTGATCCCGACCCTCCCCTCAAACCTACCGTGGACTCTGACCCAAATGACGATTTTGGTGCAACATGCTGTGACCACAGCGGGCTTGAACACATGCCCTCCATGGCCAATCCATTCGCCATCTCATTTCCCTGCACGTTGACATGTGCTGGGACATGTTCCCACCTGACTTCTCTTCCCGGCGTCGCCATTTCCTGGAGCAGCATTTCCCAGACTGGGACGTGGACTTGCAGTTTTCCAGATGTGGTTGTCCATCCCTTTGACTTCCAGTGTTGGGCCCTGCCAGTCGCTCCCAGCTGCAGGTATTGTGAGTCGGTGAGGATTGCCAGTTTTGGCACCCAGAAACCCTGTAAGGCTTCCACGGCTGCCCAAAGCTCTGCTCCGTTGTTTGTTTGCCTGTAATGTGTTGGTACGTAGCCACAAAAGCGCACCTTTGGTCCTTGGTCGTCTTCCGCCGCGAACACGCCAAATCCCCCGGCCCTGCGCATGTCCTTGTGGCCCAGCCGCTTCGACGATCCATCAGTGTACACTATCCTGTAGCCCTTCTCCACCAGTTCTGCAATCAGTTCTTGCACTCCTTGTAGCACTCCCGGGCCTGCCTGCCTCGGGCGCTTCGGGCGTGACTCCGTTGCCCTTTGCCAACTTTGATTGTCGGCTGATTTGTCTTAGGTGAAGCATTCCGTGTGTGTTTGCCACCACGCATTCAGTCCCCCATGTACTTGCACTTCCCCTTGTCGTGGCTGCACTCCGGTGTCTCGTACTTGTTCCAGTGATTTTTGAAATCCTTTCCATTGTTCCCTGTGCTCCCCTGTGTAAAATCCCACCCACTCACATAGCTCCCTTAGCCATGTTGTAAGGTATGACGCGAACACCGGCGACGCTCCTGCCTTGACTTCGCATCGATATCGCCATTGGGCACTTCTTGCTGACCACATCGCCCAGTCTTGGTTCGTTTTCAGCAACCATTCTTGGTCGTCGGACTCCATCATATCTTGAACTGTGGATGTCCCGTTATCAGTTGTCACCTGGCCATAGTAGTGCTGTATAACCGCCGCTGCTGCTTTGAACATGGGGCATTCGACCATCGCATGTTTGATCGTCTCCTTTTGTGAGCAAACCGGGCACTTGTCAGTGCCTGACCTCTTGTAGACTCTTGCATGTACGGTCAGTTTGTGCCACAGCGCCTTTCGCGCAAAGTCTTGAGCCCTCGGTGGTAGCTGTGCCTGTGCCAGCTGTTCCCATACCTCCGGTGTTTGCGGGTCGCGGACCCCTGGCTGAGAGGCGTAGAACTGGAGCAGCCATGCCCTGGTCCAGTTTTGGGTATGGACTGCGGGGGTATCAAACCCCCCTTGTGACATGACTTTGTTGAGGAGTCGTCCGCCATGATTGTAGACCCCTTTCCATGTCCGAGGCAGTGCATTGAACAATCTTGCGTCCTCCAAGCTTTGGAATTGACCCCACGTTAGCACCCCCTGCCGGATCAATTTTGTGTTGTAGTAGGAGCAGCGGAACTCATTTCGGAAATACACAGAGTGCCACAACGGCAGGCGGTCCCGGTTTGCCGGGGGGGCCACCTGCGGGGCCACTCGCTGAATGTTGGAGTGTGCCTTCGCCGACCATCCCAGAAATGTGAGATCTGCCGTTCGGACCATGCCCAGTTGAATATATGGAAGGTTGTCCTTGGATGGTGTGAACCCTATGGCTGTTGCCCATGCATAGAAGGTCTCCACTGCCTTGTCAGGGAATTTGTGAGGGTCTCCCAACAGGCTGACGAACGGAGCCGCCGCCTGGTGCATAAGAAACAGTTCTGGTTCCGGTAGTGCCAGTCCCCCTTGCGTTCTTGGTCGTGAGAGGATTGGTAAGGTGATTCCCCAGCTGTTGGTACCCATAGTCACGTGATACACCAACTTCAGTTGTCTGATCACCGAGACTGGGGCGTAATATGCCTTGGATACCCATGCCACGACCGGCAGAATCCATGATGTCAACATGAATGCTCGTTCGTTCATGGACAGTTGCAACGTGGATACCACCCTTGCGCGACGGAAGGCCTCCTGCAGTGCTGGTGCGAAGGCCTGCTCCATCGTCAGCCCCCATCCTTGGTCGTCTTGTTGGTGCCGAATATTCCCCAAACGTACACCCAGATACTTGACGAAGTTTTTGACTTCCACTCCAATGTCCCGAAAGCACCTCGCCCACTCCATTCCCCCACAGTTGCGAACTATCGCCGCCGTTTTGTTCAGGTTGACCTTCAACCCCGAAAACTGTCCGAAACGTGAAACCACATCCCATACCCTTTGCAACAGCTGTGGGTTGGCTCTTCCATCAAAGAAAATGATGAGGTCATCTGCATACATCATGACAGTCAGTACTGGACCCAGGTCTTGTAGTGGGAAAATCACGAAGGATGCCACCAGGGAGAACAGCGCCGGGGAGAGTGGATCCCCCTGGCGTGTGCGTGCCCTCGGGTGGTGGTATACGCCTGGGACGTATCCTTTTCCAACGGAGTATAGGTACGGAGCTCGCAAAAGGTGTAGAATCAGACGGATATACAAGAATGGTATGCACATTAGACCCAGAGCTGCCGACACCATCTCGTGAGACATCGTGGGGAAGGCATTTCTGAAGTCCACTGATAACGCCGCTCCTTCACTTAGGCCATCCCAGAGTGCCCGTGACCCATAGACATGCTGAAGTATGCTTCTGTGTCGAAGGAAACTTGTTTGCTGTGACGGGATACAGTGGAGAAGTACATCCTCTAACTGGATCAGGAGGATGTTGGCGAGCCACTTCTGCCTTGTAGTTTGCAGTGCAATTGGTCGGAGCGAATCTGGTGTTTGCATCGCCTTCGTCTTGGGGATCATTGTCACCACTCCCGAGGTCCATGTCTCCGGCATTTTGCCCACTTCGAGGAAGCGTTTCATTGAGTCATACATTTGCGGTTCGAAGATGTCCGAGAACCTCTTGAAGAATTTTGCCGAGAAACCATCCAATCCAGGGGAGCTGTTGCTGTTCAGCCTCTTAAGGCCTTCATGAACAATGTCCAGGGATAGTTGCTTGAAAAGAAGTCGACCTGCCTTGCGCAGCCGCTGTTCCACTCCTAACGACTTCAGATAGGCCACACAATCTTCTTCGGTGGATCCCGTCGGTGTGGACACTTTGTCCCAATGGTCCACCAACTCTTTTGCCACCGCCTTTGCCCCCCGTATCGCCGAGCCTGTCCTGGATACCAGCTGTTGAAGTTTCTTTCGCTCCTGCAACTCCCGCATTAACCGATACATTTCGTTCCTTTGCGTTCTCGGATCTCCTGAGGTTTCCCCGGTCGTGATCACCCCCTTGAGCTTGGACAGTGTTTCCATGCCCGTTCTGTCACGCTGAGCCTTTTCATACACCCCCACCAGGAGCGTGTAGGCTGTTGCTGCATCTGTTGCTGCGATCCCCAGTGATGATAGAAATTGGTAGACCGCTGGTGCGACAGAGTCTCTCGTGGATCCACGCAGGAACCGCAGGGCCTGTAGTTCTACCAACTGCTTTTTGTTTTTATGCTCCCGTTGATGGTTGATCGCCTTCTTTTGGATGCAGCTCAGCGCCTCTTCCCACCATTGATCACCTGTTGACTTGATAGACTTGAGAGATGTCTCCAGATCTTCCATTGCCTCCGGGTCGTGAAGGATGGTCTCTGGGCAGTAGAATCTGGGGACCGTGTCCTCTGTGTCGAAAGACGGGGGTGTGAATTCAGCCAGGATCGCCTTGTGGTCTGAGTTGGCAGCAAACATGGGGTACACGCTGGTCGCCAGGCTCAACAATTCAGATGTTGTGTGGATGCGGTCAATACGGCGTAGCCTCTGCGGGTCGAGTCGCTCTCCTTCTCGGGGGTAGCCGTATGTGAAGCCCGTCGGACACGATGCTTCCTTGTCCTTGATGTCCGTCGGGGTTGGACAGTGAATATCCACCCAAACATTGTGCAGACCCGCTTTCGCCAAGGTCGTTACCTCCTGGTCTCTGGCACGTAAAGACGTGTCATGCTCAAACTCTGGGGGCGCAAAGGTGTCCCTGTGTTTTACAACTAAACTATTGTGATCAGCGCACAAAATCAGGTTTGGTCCATGTAACTCCTTGGCGATGTCTTTCCATTGCGACTGCCGACGCGTGTGCTTGTGGTGGAAGTGGACCACAACTATGGTGATCTCCAGCGGACCACTCGACAGCGAGGCTTTCAACGCCCTGGGAGACAAGAACTTCATTGATTGCAGTGTCCACTTGGATGTTTTCCACGCCAGTGCCACTCCTCCCCTTCCTTCTTCATGAAGTGTTCCGTCCAGGCCATACCCGTACTTTGACAAGCACTGCACGCCCGCTTGACGGTCCTCCACCGTGACGAAGTGAGGTTCTTGGATGGCGAAGAAGTCCACCTCCAGGGACCGCAGCAGTGACCCTAGGGCCACTATGCGCTTTTGCTTACGCTTTCTCATGGTTATTTTTGTTTGAAACCCATTGATATTTTGGGACAATACTCTGAGCGTGCTGCTCAGAGGGATGCTTGATGCTGACGTCATCGTGGTGCTCCATTGGACGACGAAGCCTCATCTTCCTTCAAATCCCGCTTGCGTTTGAGGGAGCTGATGACCTTGTCGACTTGGTCATCCAACTCCATGGCCTTGGCCATTTCTCCCGCCGTGATTAGGCCTTGCCTGCGTGTCTTCGAGTCATCTGTGTTTCTGGGCCGGTCTGTGATTCGCCTTTTCCGCGCCTCGTAATCCGCCTCGGAAATCACAAACATCGGAGGCATCCCAGAATCTGACAGGTAGACCTTTCCAATCAGCTGTGTCACACTTTCCCCGGTCAATCGCCAGGTGGCAGTGCGCATCTCCCCAACACTCCATCTGACGCGGTCCGCGATGTACCGGCAGTGCACTGAGGGTGCAAGGGCCTCAGTCAGGTCTGAGAGGTACCACCACGGTGCCACATCCAGAATGTACACTGTGCCCACAAGGTCCTTCTTCCATGGCGAGGGGATTGTGGGCTTGGAGATGACATCCCTATCGAGGAACTGTCCTGTCCTCAAGTCCTTGAAAACAGCCCCGATAGCAGCCACCAGTTCACGATACCTTGTCTTCAGCAGTGAGTGCCCAGTTTCCGTGAGACCCAGCAGCAGTTTGCTGGGCCCCAGCACGTGGATTTTCTTGCAAGGGGGGGGGGGGGTAGTGATGCACCCGGAAGCCAAATTTGCGCTTCAACTGTAGTTTCTAGGCAAATCACAAATGAATGATGTGCCAATTTCAATTTGGAGTGTGTTTAGTGTTTTGAGAGTCACAGCAATTCTGTTCATGACCTCCACATGCAACACGGTATCCGGTCTACAATTGTTGGTGGATTTTGCAGCAGCTTGTGATGCTTTGTCCTCACTGCCCTCTCATGCCTCTTTGCCAAGTTTAGGTGCCCTGCAAATGCAATTTATCATACTTTCATCATACTAGGGCATTCATCTTCTGATGTTGTGTTCATGGCGTTTTTCCGTTGACCGCCTAGCTAAAGAGTGCACCAAAACTGGCTGGGCAAGGTGGAACATGCATTTCAAACAGCTTAGCTTTTACAGTCATTCTTATCATTATAGACCTTCATACATATCACCGTAGCCCATGTAGACATGGTTTCGGGGGCTGCGGTGATCCCTTACATCTTGTAGACCATTAGACATATCACCGTAGCCCATGCAGACATGGCTTCAGGGGCTGCGGTGATCCCTTACACCGTGTAGACCATCATACATTTTACCCCAGCCCATGCAGACATGGTTTCAAGGGCTGCGGTGATCCCTTACATCGTGTAGACCATCATACATATCACCGTAGCCCATGCAGACATGGTTTCAGGGGCTGCGGTGATCCCTTACACCGTGTAGACCATCATACATTTCACCGCAGCCCATGTAGACACGGTTTCAGGGGCTGCGGTGATCCCTTACACCGTGTAGACCATCATACACCTCACCGTAGCCCATGCAGACATGGTTTCAGGGGCTGCTGTGATCCCTCACACCGTGTAGACCATCATACATATCAACGCAGCCCATGCAGACATGGTTTCCGGGGCTGCGGTGATCCCTTACACCGTGTAGACCCTCATACATTTCACCGCAGCCCATGCAGACATGGCTTCAGAGGATGCGGTGATACCTCACACCATGTAGACCATCATACGTCGCCAGGATATTCAGCAAATACATATAGCCCAGCACATGGGCCACAGTGTCCCGCGAGGGGTCCACCCACAGCGCCCGCACCAGGAGTGCTGGACCGCACCGGAATAGGCTAAAACAGTCTATCGCTGCCTCTAGTCCGGGGTTAGGAGAGGTGGGCGCTGGGAAGGGACTATCCTACAATTCTCGGAGCTCGAGGCCTCCCATAATCATGTGGAGGAGAGGTGCTCTCCGAACACACTAGCCAGGGTGGCGCCAGAGCAGCGACGAGCTGCACAAGCTGCCCGGTGCTACTGCGCGTAATAACGTTGTACCTCTTAAATATGATCCCAAACTCCCATAATCATGTGGACTAAGCAGCTCAAAATGAATTCTTCTTCTTCTTCTTCTTCTTAGGGATAGGGATAGGGATAGGGACAGGGATAGGGACAGGGATAGGGACAGGGATAGGACAGGGATAGGGCAGGGATAGGGATGAAAACAGATATGACAGTGATGGGCATAGGCATGGGGACAGGTACTAGCACCAGATTAGGAATAGGGATAGGAATATTGATAGGGACGAAACTGAGGAAAGGGATATGGACCGGGACCAGGAGATTGGGAACAGGGTACCCCCCCCCCCCCTGGAGGGACCTTGGGTAGTATGGGTAGTATGGGTACTATGGGTGGTATGGGTAGTATGACACACTGATTTCTCCTTGCCTCCCTCCCTCCCTCCCTCCCTCGCTCCCTCCCTCCCTCCTTCCCTCCCTCCCTCCCTCCCTCCTTCCCTCCCTCCCTCCCTATAGGGGGGGCGGGGGGGGGGCTTATGTGGGGGGGGCCATGAGGCAACGGAAACTGGGCTCGCATACGCCCCCGTGTCAAAGGCGCATGGTCATAACCACATGGTTCAGTGTTTTGCTTGCTGCATTGCAGCGTAAACCAGTTCTGTACCACACCAGGTGGCTGCTGGCTGTGCATTGGTACTGTTCCTCTGGACATTGAGGTCAGCTCGCACCCACCACCCACCCGCAGTGCCGGTTAGTCTCTAACCCTTGCCCTGCAGGCCGTGTGGGGGGGGGGGGGGTAATGGCTCGGCTCGGGGTGCCCCCCCCCCCCCCATAAGCAAGTTGGACCCGGCCGTGCTGTGCGGTGCGGGATCCACAACCAGTCAAATCCAGTATGAATGCCATACTATCACAGCTGGACTTTCCCTAAGATCAACTCTAGTATCTGTTCTTATCAGTCAAATCCAGTATGAACGCCATACTATCATAGCTGGACTGTCTCATGGCCGACCATAGCCATACACCCCTTATGGGACCCATCCAACCCCCCAACCCCCAACCCCCTCCATTAGAGCCAGGCCTGTCACGTTCCCTTGTCACGCTGCAGCCTCCAATTCATTGCTAGCCCCCCCCCCAACCCACCAAAAATGAACTCCCCCCCCCCTCCCGCGCACGCCACACGCACGCAACACGGAACCCCCCTCCCCCCCGCATGCACGCCACATGCACGCCCCAACCCCAACCCCAACCCGATCCAAACCAAACCAAACATGTAGCACCCGACACTTGTACATATGTACACATACACACAACAAGACTACCTTCAGCAAACAAAGTAGAAGCGAAAAGAGAGTTGGACTCAAGTATAGAGGGGCGAGGTTATAATTGCAATATGCGATGGCATCACGTCCCCCTCCATCATGTTTGGCCAGCTGATGAGCTTCTCTTGGTGATCCCTCACACCGTGTAGACCATCATACATCTTACTGTAGCCCATGCAGACATGGTTTCAGGGGCTGCGGTGATCCCTTACATCTTGTAGACCATTAGACATATCACCACATCCCATGCAGACATGGCTTCAGGGGCTGCGGTGATCCCTTACACCGCGTAGACCATCATACATATCACCGTAGCCGATGCACAGATGGTTTCAAGGGCTGCGGTGATCCCTTACATCGTGTAGACCATCATACATTTCACCGCAGCCCATGCAGACATGGCTTCAGGGGCTGCGGTGATCCCTCACACCATGTAGACCATCATACATATCACCGTAGCCCATGCAGACATGGTTTCAGGGGCTGCGGTGATCCCTTACACCGTGTAGACCATCATACATATCACCAGAACCCATGCAGACATGGCTTCAGGGGCTGCGGTGATCCCTTACACCGTGTAGACCATCATACATATCACCGCAGCCCATGCAGACATGGTTTCAGGGGCTGCGGTGATCCCTTACATCTTGTAGACCATCATACATTTCACCGCACCCCATGCAGACATGGTTTCAGGGGCTGCGGTGATCCCTCACACCGTGTAGACCATCATACACCTCACCGTAGCCCATGCAGACATGGTTTCGGGGGCTGCGGTGATCCCTTACATCTTGTAGACCATTAGACATATCACCGCAGCCGATGCAGACATGGCTTCAGGGGCTGTGGTGATCCCTTACACCGTGTAGACCATCATACATATCACGGTAGCCGATGCAGAGATGGTTTCAAGGGCTGCGGTGATCCCTTACACCGTGTAGACCATCGTACATATCACCGTAGCCCATGCAGACATGGTTTCATGGGCTGTGGTGATCCCTTACACCGTGTAGACCATCATACATCCCACCGCAGCCCATGCAGACATGGTTGCAGGGGCTGCGGTGATCCCTTACACCGTGTAGACCATCATACATTTCACCGCAGCCCATGCAGACATGGTTGCAGGGGCTGCGGTGATCCCTTACACCGTGTAGACCATCATACATTTCACCGCAGCCCATGCAGACATGGTTTCAGGGGCTGCGGTGATCCCTCACACCATGTAGACCATCATACATATCACCGTAGCCCATGCAGACATGGTTTCAGGGGCTGCGGTGATCCCTTACACCGTGTAGACCATCATACATATCACCAGAACCCATGCAGACATGGTTTCAGGGGCTGCGGTGATCCCTTACACCGTGTAGACCATCATACATATCACCGCAGCCGATGCAGACATGGTTTGACGCAATGTCCGAAACTTCCCGGGGATTCGGACGTCCAGATCCAATGCTGTCAAACTCTCAACCCCCACATACACATCCACACACACTCACATTGCCCACACATGCATGCACATGCATGCAAGCGTGCGCGTGCGCATACACACGCATGTACACACACATACACCCGCAACAACACACACACACACATATTCTCGCAAGCACACACACACATACACACACCGGGGCCCGCACACATGTTCACACGCTCATTGCTACACACCACCACTTGTCATATTTTCGCTTTGCGTGGCCATATGTTAATTCGCTTTTGGTCCCTACGTAATTTGTTGTTGATGCAAACTCTATCCTTATAGGTCAAGTGTTGTCACCGAGAAGCTTTGCCGATGCCTTGGAAATGTCGTGTGATGGTGGATCTTGCATGTGACAAACCACTATGGGGCCTCATTGGCCATCATCATCATGCACTTGGCCTTAAGGCTTCTGTTGTGGTCCAGACATTCCCCACAGCAGTCCTTCACCATTATGTGCGACACTTTGACCTTAAGGCATGAGACCGAGGTTGGACATCTTGTTGGACCATACGTGCATTTTCTATCACCACCGCTTTTGGCCAGCTCTTTGGGGAGTGGGGAGTGGGAGTGGGAGTGGGAGCGTCGTATGAGCTCCTCGGGGAGTGGGCTACATGGTGCAAGTGCGATCGGTATGTGGCACTCAAGCTGTGAAGGAATACCTTGTGAAGCAATGCCTTGCAAAGGTGGGGCTCTTTGAGGCGCGGGCTGTGTGGTGCAAGTGCGGGCGGTGTGTGCCACTCACCCTTGGGCAAAACCCCTATGAAAAACGGACTTTTGGGCCATGGTACACTTTTGGAAAAAATATCGTATCCTGCGGTGCGGGCATTCTCTGGCATGTGATGTGCCATTGGAGGCCTTGGGGCGGAAAGGCACAACACTTGGCTTTCCCCCCTGGCCTTTTCCATGATTCCAGAGGGCTGCATGGGGGGCTGAAAGCGCACAAGCCCCTCCAGTGTGGCCTATTGGGTAACTTGGGCGCATCTTGGGCGCATAGTGGGTGTTTCGGGCGGATAAAATCCTAGGTGACTGGACTGTAAGACCCCGCAGCTGGGCACCACTACTGGAAGTCCTTGGAGCAATCCCACCCAGTGGGATTGCTTGGCCCAACGGAGACAGAAAACCAGGGTTCCCGGCTAGCAGAGGAAGGTAGCACTCCCTTATGCCCTGGACCTCGGCACACACAGGCAGCATCTCTGGGTCAGGGAAGGACCAGGGGTGCTCATTCCCCCTGCACCGGCTGGCGACCCAGGCGATCTAGACCCCCGGTGCTTCCAAGTTTCCAGGATGGTAGTGGTAGACGCGGTGCCAAGGAAGGCCCTCCAGCCATCCTGCCCGAAGGAGCCAAAGAAGCGGCGGGGCACCGACGCGGACCATGGGCCCTGGACCGGGTCGGCGTATCGAGTGATGGATGAGTTCCGGTATGGCATTGTGGCCACCCTAGACGCCAGCACACCAACCGTGGACGCCTTCACATCCCCCCTGAATGCCCGGTTCCCCAAATTTTGGACGCGCCAGGATGACGCCTTTGACCATGACTTGGGGCAGGAGAGGCTACTCTGGAGTAACCCACCCTTCGAGAACTTCTTGATGGTGGTCCAGAAGCCTGCACAAGATTCAGCTTGTGCCGTCGTTATAGCGCCGAACTGGACCCATCTAAACTGGCACAAGGCCCTACAAGGGATAACCCTCAGCCGGGTTCTTATCCCCAGGAACAAAAAGTTGTTGCAGAATGGCGAGGGGAAAACTCTCAGGCAGCGCAAATGGAGCACTCACGCATACCTCGTTGATGGGTCCCTTGACTTGAAAAACTTCAAAGAGGACCCTATCTCCTCCATTTTGGAGATCCCCTACCACGAGGTCACCGAAACGAACCCAGATTGGTTTGGTCGCGTACGCCACTACTCCACCAAGCATCCCGTGGTCCGGGAAATAACCTGGAACCTACGGACCTCGCACCGAGCAATTTGCTCGGTGATCAAGGCAGAGCCAGGGCCAGGGAGCCCAGAGGCAGAGAGACTCCTGTCCAAGATTATGGCTAAGTTTAAGGCCACAAGTCTTTCGGACACTCTCTCGAAGAACCCACCAGTTTGTGGGCCACACGGGATGGCAGACATAGCTCCGACCCTTCATGCCCGGCCCCGAATCCAGTGGCCCTTCCGCCTGGTAGGTGAGAGAGAGGCTGCCATCCACGAGCTAGCCGATGATGGAGTGGGTCCTCAAGGAGCTTCCATTCGCAAATGTGTATACATGGTGCTGGGACGCACATCATAGAAGGTAAAAAATGGTAGGAAAATGCTGAGCATATTGCTCAGGATATTTGGGGATGCTCAGCATTCATGCTCAGCAAATGGGACTCATATTGCAGGGTTGATCTCGGAAGTTCCAGCCAAAATTTCTTCCGAGCTCCCCCGGCACGGTCGGCTGGGAAGCCCATGGAACATTCCTACCGATATTGGTTGCGTTTTGGGACCCGATCTAGCTGCCAAAACTTCCGAGCATCTTTCCAAGGGTTTTCGAAAACTTCCAAGCGACGGACCGAAGCATATCGCATGCACGTCGGTACAGATTTCCTAAAATTGCCACCGGTAACCGGACAATATTGGTCTCTCTTTCAATGTTCTATGCTGGGCACCGGTGGTACATGTGACGTCGACGACGTGATTATCGGCTCGACAGGCTTGGATGAACCAGACATGCTTGCCAACCACGCCTGCCATGCGGAACAGGTGCTAGAGGCTTTCGCCAAGCATAACTCCTCAGCCGGGGAAGCTCGATGCCCTTCGGCGTTGGGAACTCCCCCAAACCCTAGGAGGGCTCCCAAGATTTTTTGGGGTAGCTAATTACTACTCCTCGTACCTCAAGGACTACGCCCAAGTGATGGACCTACTCAAGGTCCCCAAGGGGAAGTCCAAGGGCAAGGACGCTAAGCGCCTTGTCTGGTGCCCCATGGCTAAGGAGGCGTTCTGGGCCACCAAGAGACCCCTGGCTGAGCGCCTGGAGATCCTCATCGTCGAACCCGATCTTCCTTTCCACATGGAGACGGCCGCATTGGACTTTGCCATAGGGGCTACCCTTAAGCAAGTGAACGATGACGGGAGCCGGACTGGCACCCCACGGGCCATGTAGCCCGTAGCCTTTTTCTCCTAGAAACTGCAGCAATCTCAGCAAAATTTGGGGAACCGGGCATTCAGGGGGGATGTGAAGGCGTCCACGGTTGGTGTGCTGGCGTCCAAGGTGGCCACAATGCCATACCGGAACTCATCCATCACTCGATACACCGACCCGGTCCAGGGCCCATGGTCCGCGTCGGTGCCCCGCCGCTTCTTTGGCTCCTTCGGGCAGGATGGCTGGAGGGCCTTCCTTGGCACCGCGTCTACCACTACCATCTTGGAAACTTGGAAGCACCGGGGGTCTAGATCGCCTGGGTCGCCAGCCGGTGCAGGGGGAATGAGCACCCCTGGTCCTTCCCTGACCCAGAGATGCTGCCTATGTGTGCCGAGGTCCAGGGCATAAGGGAGTGCTACCTTCCTCTGCTAGCCGGGAACCCTGGTTTTCTGTCTCCGTTGGGCCAAGCAATCCCACTGGGTGGGATTGCTCCAAGGACTTCCAGTAGTGGTGCCCAGCTGCGGGGTCTTACAGTCCAGTCACCTAGGATTTTATCCGCCCGAAACACCCGCTATGCGCCCAAGATGCGCCCAAGTTACCCAATAGGCCACACTGGAGGGGCTTGTGCGCTTTCAGCCCCCCATGCAGCCCTCTGGAATCATGGAAAAGGCCAGGGGGGAAAGCCAAGTGTTCCGCCTTTCCGCCCCAAGGCCTCCAATGGCACATCACATGCCAGAGAATGCCCGCACCGCAGGATACGATATTTTTTCCAAAAGTGTACCATGGCCCAAAAGTCCGTTTTTCATAGGGGTTTTGCCCAAGGGTGAGTGGCACACACCGCCCGCACTTGCACCACACAGCCCGCGCCTCAAAGAGCCCCACCTTTGCAAGGCATTGCTTCACAAGGTATTCCTTCACAGCTTGAGTGCCACATACCGATCGCACTTGCACCATGCAGCCCACTCCCCGTGGAGCTCATACGACGCTCCCACTCCCACTCCCACCCCCACTCCCCAAAGAGCTTGGGGATCTCCCTATCCCCATCCCCATCCCTATCCCTATCCCTATCCCTATCCCTATCCCTATCCCTTTCCTCAGTCTCGTCCCTATCCCTATTCCTATCCCTATTCCTAATGTGGTGCTAGTACCCGTCCCCATGCCTATCCCCATCACTGTCATATCTGTTCTGGTCCCTATCCCTGTCCCTATCCCTGTCCCATCCCTATGCCTATGCCTATGCCTATGCCTATGCCTATACCTATGAGAATGACGTTCTGCACCGCGCGCTGCACCGCGTGCACCACGCACGACAGAGAATCCCCCATTTTTTGCATTTTCAGCATCTTCATATATTGCCTACCCCTTAACCCAAAACCCTTGTATGGGGCATTGATCAGGCCTCCCCTACACGCCATCGTGGCCTTGGTCTTACTTGTTGGCTTCAATTATGGCCAGCTTTTTTCAATTATTTGCACAAGTTGCTCCTAACTGAGAGCCCAACTGAGGGTCCGACTGAGGGGTCGGCCAAATGGCCAACCGAGGAGCTCTTCGAGTGAAGGAAATCCAAGTAGGGTCTTCCACCCACCATCCCATGTGCCTAAAGTGTCATTGTGGGCAGAAAATCGATATCGAGGGGGGGGGTCCCACCCATCAACCCAAAATCTGGTAAGTTGCAACCCCCCCCCCCAACCTGACGCAACCCCCCCCCC
The DNA here is from genome assembly GCA_964036045.1 of Eutreptiella sp. 'Long Island Sound 2002'. Classification (NCBI taxonomy): domain Eukaryota; phylum Euglenozoa; class Euglenophyceae; order Eutreptiales; family Eutreptiaceae; genus Eutreptiella; species Eutreptiella sp. 'Long Island Sound 2002'. Next base: position 8,407,883 of record OZ038390.1, read on the forward strand.
CCCAAATCTGTCACAAAAACCCCCGCACTGGTCGCAAACCCTTCCCCCCTGAGGGGTCACAAAAAACCCCACACTGTGGTGTCAAACCACCCCCTTGTTTGTCGCAAACCCCCCCCCCTGCCACCGAAAGCGCCTCTTTTGCCACTTCTTCTTGGGGGGGCATAGGGGTGGGGGGTGGGGTGGGGGGGGAGTCGGGCCATGAGGCAACGGAAACTGGGCTCGCATACGCCCCCGTGTCACAGGCGCATGGTCATAACCACATTGTTCAGTGTTTTTCTTGCTGCACTGCAGCGCAGACCAGTTCTGTACCACACCAGGTGGTTGCTGACTGTGCTTTGGCTTCGGTCCTCTGGACACTGAGGTCAGCTCGCACCCACCACCCTCCCACAGTGCCGGTTAGTCTCTAACCCTTGCCCTGCAGGTCGTGCCCCTGTCATGCACTTGCTCTCTGGCACGTGAGGACGTGTCGTATCCGAACCTCGGGGGCGCAAAGGCGCCTTTGGTGGCGCAAAGGCGTCTCAACATTTCAACAAAAGTTCTGGCTGCCGGTCACCTCAACAGATTATTGCTGTTTGGCGCATACCCTTTCAGTACCACACCATGCGTGCACATTCATGCGCATGCTGTTTGCTTTGTCTTGCCCGCTGACTTCTAGCTGCCTCACGTGGGCCGCACTCTCGCAACCCCAGTCATGCTTCGGCTATTCAACACGTGACGACGTGTCAAGCCTGTGGCTCAGGGGCGCTACGGCGCCCTGCTTTTTTCATTTCTTGACTGTTCCGTGCTGCCGTGGCGTCCCTTTTACCCTAGTCAGCTCGAACCCACCCTGGTCAGCTCGAACCCACCACCCTCCCTTTGCGCCGGTTAGCCCCGGTCTCTTGCTTTGTGGGTCTCTCTCCTACTCTCTGCCTCCCTTTCTCTCTTGCTCTCCCCTGCTCTATCTCTCCTGTTGCTCCTCTCTGTTCCTTTCCCACTGTGCTCTACCCTCTCTCTCTCTCTCTCTCTCTCTCTCTCTCTCTCTCTCGCCCAAAAAAGGGGGTTCGGGTTGTTCGGTGCATCTCAACCCCCCCCCGGGGTTCGAACCATCCTCCACGGGACAGAAGAGGTGTGGTGTATCCACTGAGCCACGACGATAGGGTATCTGCACCATGCGCTCCACTCTTCGTCTCCTTTGTGTCACCCTCTGTCATGCGTATCTTCTTTCGCATGGGGGTGTGTTCAGCAGTGTGTAGAGGAACCGCAGAACGTCCCCGGGTACCGGGTCCGCCTGCCTGAAGAGCGTTCTTTGGAACAGCCGCAAGAGGTCCGCTTGGCCTGCCAGCCACACATGCATGCTATCTCCAATTCTGCTCACCGAGGAGGGCACCGCTCTGTGTCCTTCTGCCGTCAAACAGTGGAGGATCGCCTCCCACTGGAACGGGTGCCACTTGCCTGCACTTTTGGGTCGCCACTGGACCTGCATGTTCGCCAGAGCCTGGGACTTCAGGGTCCAGTTGATCTGGACCATCACCGAGTAGAGCTCCTGATTGCTCATCAGCAGTGGTTCCCCATGGTTGTCCACAATCTCACAGTGCATCTCGGTGTCATGTGGTTGGTCCAGTCGGAGCCAGATCTGCTGGTTGCGGGCCCCGGCCATTGTGGTCAGCTGTGCTTCAACTGCTTGCAGTCCTTCGTTCGCAATGGCGTCCAGATGACTCAGTGCTTGCACTTTGAAACGCTGGCGTTCTTGCTGTGGCTTGACCTTCTTTGGGGTTGGCGGGATGCGTGTGTATGGGCCATACCGCTGCTGTTGTGATCCCTTCTCCTGCTGTGCCTTTCCAGACGGCATAACGTCTGGGTGCCTGTCCGCGACAGAACGCGGCGTTCAGCTGCTTGGAGTTCTCCTTTGCGTGTTGCTGCTCACTGCGACAAAACGCAGTTCATGTGATGCAAACTCTGCGTCACAACACAGATTTTTCAGACATGCATTGTTGTGCTTGGAACCTCTGACAGCACCATTGTGCAGGGGCTACTTGCTCTGTCCTTATCGACCCTGTCCTGGGTTCCTGCGTTTCCTGAGCCTCCGCTTCTTGCGCTGCCGCCTGGTGTCACTCACATCAGTGCTGAAGGACAGTGTGTCCGCTGCTGACAGTGCACTTGACAGCACTCCCTGGTGTGTGTGTCCTGTCCTCATTTCCTCACTATCTGTACTGCTTGAGGAGTACGGTCCCATGTCACGTGGCGCTGGCTCCCCGGATGCTTCCCCTGTCAGTTCATCACTGTCCATGGGTACCATACCCAAGGATGTCGGGGGGGGGGGGGGGCTACAAGTTCAAGGCCATTTGCAGCGCTGCACGTGTTGCCTACCGCAGGGGTGGGGGTGGGGGTACGGGTCGGGGTAGGAGTGGCTCTGAGTTCAGGATCATCAGCATTGATGGCTTTGTCCCGGGGAACGCGCACTTGGTTGTTCTTCCATTCCTGGTTGATACGGCCTTGGCGCGTTTGGCGGGGGGGCAGGTTCATTTTTGTGGAGCTCTGCATGGTGGGCATGCACCTAGGCCCAAGCCGTTTCCTCCGTTGCATCACATGTATGGCAAGGTAGACAAAGTGGCGCTGTTGTTGGACTGGCATGCGGCGTTCAATGTTTGCAGCAAGCGCCCGTGCATGGGTCACCTTGTGGGGCAGTGCAACTGAGGGACAAGAAACCTTGACTGCCTCCACAAGCTGGCTGCGGTTAAGATCGATGGCATCCCAGGATTTTGCACAAGATTTCCAGGACAATATACTCAGACTGGCTGACACCACAAGGGGTCAAGGTCATGTTTGGATGTTTGGGGTTAGCGGTCGCCTTCGGGGTGGTGACCACCTCCTGGGTATAGCAACCCCCCTCCCCCCCCACTATACCCTTGTTAGCGGTCGCCTAGGGGGTGGTGACCACCCCCCTGGCTACAGCACCCCCCTTCCCCGTCCCCACTCCCCTCTACCACTGTTTGCGGTCACCTAGGGGGTACCACCCCCCTGGTTACATCAATCACCCCCCTCTACCCCTGTTAGCGGTCACCCTTCTTCTTGCCTTGCCTTGCCCACCATAGCTGGTCTTGGCCCCTTTTCAACCGCTGCTCCTACTCCTACTACTACTGCTGCTAATGTGTCTACCATAAGACGGGGCTGCTGCTACTGCTGCTGCCGCTGCCACCGCCACCACCGCTGATCCTTTTTCTTCATCAAATATGACCATGCCAGGGCCTCCACAAGGTGTAAAGTGATGAGATAAATGCCAGTTTCACCATAGCAGCTGAAACCTGTACCTGTGCGTGCACAGCAGCTAGGGTAGCATGTGGAACGTCCCGATCTATCACCCTCCCAAAAAAGATTTTTTTTTGGTTCCGACACTAGTGAGTTCAGCCATCAAGGCAGACAGTGTGCTTAGGCAGCAGTGGCCTAGAGGCATGTGCAGCAAAGTTAGCTTAGCCACTGGATATCACCCTCCCAAAATGGCCCCCAAGGAGAGCAAACATTTTGGCCCCAAAAATTGTATAGACACCCCTCCTTCCCACAACCATGACTCAACCATGAGCACAATACAATTAGCACCCACTTCATACTCTTTGAAACTGCTCTTGGCCTGTGGCCCTTCACAAATACATCCACAAAGCTGCCCGGCGCAAGATGACAAATCCAAATGACAACACAACACCTTGCCCTTAGATGTTGCCAAATAGTCATGCCGTGTGCGCGTGCCGCATCAAGTGATCCCCCTTAGGGTGCATTTGTGCCTTACTTCTTGGGTGGATAGCATACATGCCTTGTTTGTCCCAGTGTTTATGGGACCTATGCTACGTGCATGGTGTAGGTTGATCTGGTTGTCAAGGTTGATTGACATGATGGTGTGTTTGATGTGGACAACATCCAGCCATTCTTCGTGCATGAGGCCTGGAGTCTCAGCAGCATCTTCGTGGAGTTCGTGAAAGCACACACAGCCAATGTGTGACAGTTTGATAACCAACATTGCTAAGAATGGCGCAGGGCTGTCCCACTATCAAGGGTGGTCAGGAAATGACCAGGGGGGCTTTATGCCCCTAAATAAAAATTCAACCCACCATCGAAGAAATGAAGTAAAACTGAGTAAACTCTAGTAAAAATGATGAAAATTTGCTTTTTTTTTGAAAAAAATTTTCACTGATGTCGAGCATATTTTTACCCATTTTTACTTCATTTCTTACTTTAATCTTACCAAACATTCCCAAACAGTGCCCCAAAAAGCTTTTCTATCTTCATTGGTTTCATGCAAATGCCCGCCCCACCACATACATCTCATGTAGGATGGACTGCCGTTGCGACACTTCACCCACACTCCCATAAGGATATGGCAAAATTGACACCTCAGCCCCCCCTATGGGGGATTAATCAAAGGAGGTGTGGCTAATGCAGAATTATGCACAAAGCAAGGGTGCCTAATGGAAATGATGGTTATAAAATTGTATGTTGTAACCCGTCTAATAAGAAACTGGCTCCTTGTGCCACTTTTTCTGGCGGGACCACTTCACCTTGAAGAGCCGAACATGCTCAACCGGGGTCACGGGAATGGGCTCACATGCCACCATCTTAACTGCAGGCTTGGTGGCCACCTTGGCTGCAGGCGTTGCATGGTGGTGGGCAGCACATTTGGCTTGGGACTGAGGGCCGGCACAAATGTCATTTGGCAGGGGGGGCCATGAGCAACGGATACAAAGCTCGCATATACCCCCGCGACACAGGCATATGGCAGGGGGGGGGGGGGATCCCACCCCACCCCAGAAGCCCCCCCTCAGGGCACCCCCCTCCTTGTAACGGGGTGGGGTGGGATGGGGCCAAATCCTTTGACTGCCAAAATTGAAAATGGAAAGTGATAGCATTTTTGGCCTAGCCAACTGGTTACTGTTTAATCTTGGTGGTATCTGGATGGTTGCTTGGTTGCTGTTCAAAACCTATTCAAAACGAGCATAAGCACACCTGCCTTCGATGCACCCTTCCTTCCTTTTTAGGTGGAAGCAACTCCATAGGAAATGAAGCAGTACAAAATTCAACAGGCCCAGAACAATGATGCGCATTGTCTGCACTGCATACATCCCAACGACCGGTGCCTCACTGCCACAGGTCTAAAGGGAGATTGTACTTGATGGGCAAACATGTGAAACATGAGCTGATAGTCAACATTTAGAAGCAATAATTTAATAATTACAACACCCGCTAACAGACATCCTTGGAGAACCCGTCACTTTCCAATTCGGCTTGGCGTTGCTTGGACAAAAGGGGGGGAGGGTACAGTGGGTCCATATGCATTAGGGACGGTTACTTTTAGTTATATTGGCACCTGAAAATTTTCGTATCCGCAGTGCACCAGAGTACTAAGTTTGCAGTGCCTCAGTGTTTCTCAACATGGATGGAATTGCACATCAAAACGTGCAGCGCAGGGAGAGAAATGGACACTCCAACAATCTCCGCTCAAAGGCAGCAGGTTTGGGAACCCCAACGTTTCTCCAATACCCCTAAGCCTGACTGATGATTGCAAGAGTGTGCTGAACCCTGGTTGCCACTTGCCTGACTATGTGCGATCAGAAGTGGATATTGCCTCTGCAAATTGGGTCAGATGTATTGTACAAGACAGTGGGGATAAGAGTGTACTGTGCAACACGAACAGACACCAGCGATGCTCAGGAACCAACTCGCGAAATTAGAGACAAAAGGAGCCAGACGGACCACCAGAAATTTGGACAATCTTGTCCCAATAAGAAGGCCGCTAACTTTCAAATTCTGGCGGGGAACGGTGTTGCAATCTCCAGGGCGGCAGTCACCTGCCGCCAGGCGTCACCTGCATGGGCAGTCAAAAACTGCTGCCTTGAATGGCTCTTGAAGGAGAGTAGGATCAGGGACCCAAGACCAACCCAAAACCTGCCAAGACCCTGGTCCCAACTACAGGTTCGGTGGCTAAGCACCGCAACCCTTGGTAGCCTTCAGCGCTGAGAGGGATGGTAGTGGTGGTCAAATATGGCGATTGACAGCTATACCCCGTGCCCGGCAGTGATCTTTCAATGGGCTACGGCCACTGGACCATCCCTTGCGGGAAGTGGTGGGATGTGTCTTGCCCATGTTTGCACAACGCAGTGCTGAAAGACCCGAAGCAACCCTCACAAACCCCAAACTCCCCATGAACCCTCCACAACACTCCATAACGCTGCACCCCCCCCCCCCTCCAACACCCTCGTCCGAGTGCCATGCTTCCCTTGTAGCACCTGGTTGCCCTACTGTACTTCTTGTCAGCAGAGTAGAACAGAACGGCGCTTCATCATGTTTCCGACTGTGCATTTCCATATCTCTGACTGCATGCATGAAGAAGTTCCACCGCCCACTGCTCCCAGCAGTGTGGTGGTGTGCTGAAGCAATCCCACTGCCCGTTGCTCCCCAGCAGTGTGGAAGTTCACTGAAGGAGTCCCACTGGCCGCTGCGCGCGGGCCCATTTCGTGCTAACAGGCGCGCCAGGGAGTGGAGCTTGCCGAATGCAAACAGTTTCCGATACCTGCGCCGTTTGGGGCCTTGAAAGTGTTTGTTCAATGCTTTCGCTCTCCTGAGGTGTTCTTTATAGCGTTGCATGAGCGACCGCGCTGCAGTAATACAGCCGGTTTGACCAACATAGGGGGCAAAGGGGCCACAAATAACATAAATAAATCTATCTTCTTCGTTCAAATCCTCAAAGTCAGCTAAGTGGGACTGGTAGTGTGCGGGAGTAGTCCCAGTGCCTAGTGCTCCCCCACAGTGAGGAAATGAAAAGAAGGAGTTTCACTTGGCACTACCCCAACGCAGTGAGGCCCCCAGGTACCTTGTTGCTGTCTTCTGCACACAGCTGGCAGGCACAGGACTCCACTGGGTGGATTGATGGGAACTCTACATTCACTGCATCTGTCTTAGACGGCGTCAAGCGGCAATCTGCCGTAATGAGTCCAATGCAGGGGCCTGCAATGCCCTGATGGGTCATGCACACTGTCAAGGTGACGGTGGGCGGGTCAGTAAGCACGGATCCGGGTGGCTGACAGAAGCCCATCCCATCATAGAGCACTCAATCCGTTGGGACTTCTCATCGTTGGGACTTCTCATCCCCATCACATTGCTCCAAGACTAGCTACAGCACCAGCTCTGGCAAGGCCGCAGGAGGATCCAATAGCCAGGAGATGTGCCCAAGTATGCAGCATTCCTTCACTTCCGTAGGGAGTGCGGTGCCTGGGCCTGTCGAGCTTCGAGGGCAATCTTCACAGCAGCAACGATGACAACAGCAGCAGCAGCAGCAACAGCAATGACAACAGCAACAGTGACAGCAGCAGTTGTTGCTGCTGTGATCATTGTTGTTGATGTGTTGGCGTCGTGGGGGGTGCTGCTCCTGTTGCTGCTGCTGTTGGCGGTGCCGTTGGTGGTATTGTTGGGATTGGCTTCAGCGCTGGTGTTTCAGTCACTTGGCAAAAAGCCCATCGGGAACGTCGCTCACTTGCATATGCTCTTGGACACCTTGCTTCGGGGTATTCGTGATGGTCACTTTGGACGACAAGTTTTCAGACATGAGGGGCTTACAGAACTTCCACACGCCACTCACGACGTAACTGACAGGGCCCGCCACAATTTTCTCCACCCGATCGCGGTACCCGGTTGCCGCGCCAGCCAAAACCTTCTGGGCCAGGGGCCGGTCAAAGTGCTGCAGCCCGGCGCCTCTGGCGTCCATAACAATGTGAAATGTGCAGGCGCCGGGTGGCAGCAGCCGCAGGCCCCGCTCCAGCAGCACAATGTGGGTCAACCAGAGCTGCTGAGTGTCGTACCGCTTCATGTCTTGACAACCCGGCCGCAGGTAGAACACAGGGCGGCGAGCCCGGTCAAAGCCGTGCCAGAACAGCTGCGAAGTCTGCAGGCCGGATGCGGCGTCCTGCTCCCGCACCTCATCGACCCGATTGGCAATGCGCCACTTCATTGTCTCCCGGGCCTTGCCCAAGACGTAGTCCACGGTGCGGTTGTTCTTAGCGAGTGCATACCGCAGGTAGTCATCGTCGAAGTAGTCCAGCGACTGGTCCGGGAACTCCTGCCGCAGGGCGTTCCGCACGACCTCCACGTTCTGAAGGATTTCGGCGCCGTAGGTCGGAGCGTCGGGGGTGGGCTGGTACTTGGCCCGGGGGGGCAACAGCAACTCGGGGGGAGTCGAGCCAACCTCAGGGACACAATGCAGCACAAGGTACAGCCCTGGCTCTGGATCCCTCAGAGGGACCATGACCATGCAACTCCAGAAAGGGCTGCTGTCACTCTTGTGCAGTTGTAGACGGAGGCTCAGGGGCTCCTGCCGCTCCACCGCCCTGTAAAAGACCTCGATTGTGGACGTCAACGTGGCCTTCCCGTACAACAGGCTGACGGGCTTCTGCAGGATCTCCTCCTTCCCGTACCCAGTCCAGCTCCGAAGCGCGTCCGACATTCCCACAAACTTGTCAGGGGCCCCGCGTTTGCAGATGGTGAACCCGAAGGTCTTGTGCGAGTCCGGGGGCGGGCCCAGGAAGGCCTCCCACAGCTGCCGGTCGAGCGCCGCGGGGGGCTGCGTGAGGTTACTGCTCTGGAGCAGCGCAGCCACCTGCCCCAAAACGGTATCAGAGAATGCGTTGAGGGTCAAGTTGTCATGAGTGCGCCACATATATTTGGGGGAGCCAGCCGCTGTGAACAGCTCCGCGGAATCGTATGAATCGGCGGATTTGTTCCCGGCAGCCAGAAGCGGGGACTCAGGGCCCGTCTGGTTTCGTGGCTGGCTGGCATTTGCTTCAGCGGAGCGCATCAGGAAGGCTACAATGCCAAAGCAGAGGAAAAACTGTGCAAGAGCCCCGCAAAGCCAACCGGTGATAACCACCAGCAGGCTGATGCCGGCGGGCTTCAGCATGGCCAGGAGGAGCTTGGAGTGCTTGCTTTGCGTGGACTCCTCACGGTCTGCAATGGTGGGGTCCATTTCAGGGGCGGCGTGCTGCACGGAGTTCCGGTGGAAGGGGGTATCCTCGGGCACAACGGTGATCTCATCCCGGTCCCGTTTGCGCATCGTGCTCGCGACCGACTTGCTGTATTCAATGACACGGCGTGTGGGATCGGTGCGGGTCGCTGACGCCTCCTTGTCGCCGGCAGCCAGACTAAAGCGGCGGGTCTTCGTCTTGGTCTGGCTGACCGTGGGCGTTGGGCTGACTGGTTGAGAGGGGACCACATTGAACTTGTAAAAGAGATGCTCGTCTTTAAACGTGTGCTGCTTCACAACATGCTCAAGCAGTCCTCCCAGCAGCATCCGGTGGCCCAGGTCCACCGCCTCCTTGCGTGACGGCAACTGGAAGAGGTCGATGAGAACATTGACTGCATCATATCCAATGAAAACGTCCTTGTACTTCTTTCCAAGGAACCGCTTGTCACTCACTTTGCCTTGGCTGATCATTGCCGCCTGGAACTCATCCATTTGAGCACGAAGGCTGGCCATTTTCAGATGAGCGCCGCGCGGTTAAATGGCTCAAAGAATTGTTAGAGCAGCCAGAAAGGCAAAGACATTGTCTCAGGTTGATGTGGTGCAGGGACCCTAGCAATGGTAGCACAAATACCAATTTCTGAAACACAAAAAATGTGTCCCCAGTTGCTTTTTTTTTGTGTTCCGGCGCTGAATTTCAGGAGTATGAACAAATGGCGGCGCACTTAGGTGCAAGTGCCTCGCAATATGTACAGCTGCAATGGCCAGAGGTACAGGGTACAGGTGGGGGTGAGGTTTCGGCTGCCAACAGCCGGGGCTCCACTTAGACAAGGGCAGCAACTACTGTTCTTGTGACCAGCTGAAATGTACAAAACTGGTGCATGTTCTTGTCAGTTGCGGTGGGGCTGGTGGGGCTGCAGACGAGAGGCTGCCATCCCTATGCGCATGGTTGTTATGGGACTACTTTTGTGAAGGGGGCCTGTGGCGTTCTTCTCCGTTGTTGCCATCTCTTCGAATCTACAACATGTTGATAGTGTCTGCAATGAGTAGACTGCATTGTGCCTTCCCAATCTCAACCACCATGGTGCTAGCCATCCTACCCCTCTTTCTATCTCCCAGATACAGGGAGGGTGTGTGTGTGTGTGGGTTTGTGCTGTGTACGTACCTGCATGTGTCTGGTCCATTGCTCTCCGCCTCTGCCTCTGACCATGAGACTCTCAATATTCTTGTCTGGGCCCATGCCTGCGATGCTTTCACAGTGCAACTACAGTATGGTAGAGGTGTAGAACTCCATATGTTCATCCGAGGCCAGTTGTTATCCCCTTGTACCTGTGCACTTCAGGATAAGGGAAAGATTCAGCTAGGGACAATTTGCCACACCCTGAAAAATTGGGCATGAGCTGCAAAATTGGGCGAGAATTGCACAAATGCATACTGGGTGCAAAGCAAAGCAAGGCAAAGAAGGTTTTGTGAGGAACATGTCAGCACCAATTTGACAAGCGAAAACTTTCCCTTGGCATTCCGCTGGCATGCTTCACATTCAGTCCGCTTGTTTCCTTTGGCCGCAGTGACGGATGTAATTGGGGGGGTGGGTGTCCCCCCCCCCCCCCTGTTGTGACGAGGCGTCACAATACGCGTCACAAAAAAACCCGGTCACAGATTGAGCCACGCAGCAGCACCCACCAGAGCAACACCCACAGCGCCCACAGCCAGAGCAATTGCTGTGGCGCGACGGGCTGCACGGCTCCTTTTTTGTCGACATGCCGCGGCAGAAACACACGGCGGATCACACTGACATTCGACTTTCTTTCGACCCATGACAGAACTGTGACAAAGGCTGTCGGAAGGATGCAGCAGGCAAATCGGCAGTCTTCAGAGCCTACAGAGAACACAGTGTCAGTTGACACCGCGTCTCATCTCTATGCTGTGCATGCAATGGATGGATGAATGTCACAAAAAACAGCAAGGTCAGAAGCAAGGTCAGAAGCACAGACACAACTATTCAGCAACCTGCCCACATGCCCTCAGGAAATACCACTGCCCTCAGGAAGTACCGCAGAGCCTTTTGGGTGTCACAATATTTTCAGAAAAGCTGTTTTCCCACTATGGCCTATTGTATTTTTTGTGACATGTCACAATTCACTACCCCCCCCCCCCACCCCCACCCCCTGAGTGGCGCACAAATTAGATCCATCACTGCTTTGGCCTCTTGTTTCCAAGTGCAGCCTGGGCTGGAATCCTTTCCACCTTGGTCGTTGCCTGACCCTCTCAATTCTGCACACTCTGCAGCAGGACATACAGGACATTGCCTTTCGGCTGGTCACTGGCCTGTGTTAAGTGCGACCAACGACCACCCCCGGGCCAAACAGACTGTGCAGAGGCCTGTGGTGCTGGCAGATGCTAGAGGGACAAGCCCATGGACACATGGTAGTGTCACAAAATGTGCCGTTTGACCATGGGGTGTTTGTTGCGCAAGGGAGGGAGGGAGGGAGGGAGGGGGCCTCAATTGGTCAGGTGTGGACCCGCCACTTAGCTCCAGCCGCGCCTGCCTCACGACCTTCATCGCCATCTCAGTTCCATGATTGTCCGTGTCACGCAGACAGTGCTTTGCAGTTCGTCCCGTCCCTCGTCCCTGGATGGGGTAAGAGTCGGGCTGCTTCTACAGGGTTCAGGGCATTGTCGCCTTCGGACTGAGTTTGGGGCGTAGCGTTTGTTGTGTCCCACTTTGGCTCCCACCGTCGCACTGGCATGCTCGCTTGCGCTGGCCCCTCTCGGCCACACACCTGTGTTTCCGGGTCACCTGGTCGTGGGGGGTGGGGCGGTCAGAGGTCACCCTTGTGGGCCACTGCCACCGGCCCTGGGCTATTTAGGTCCTTAGGATTTAAAAACCCCAGTGGGTACTGGCTTTTTGGAGGTCAACATACAGCCATACAGAGGGTGGGAAGGCTGGGCGGCGCCGAGGCGCCTGCATGTGTGGTGTGTGTGTTTGCGTGTGCGGTTGTTCCCTGTGCCAAGTTCCAGCACTTCTCAGAAGGCGGCCGCTCAAGTGGCAGCGCACCCGGCGTTTGCCGTGAGGGAGGTGGTTCGAGTCCCGGGATCGGTGGTCTCCCACCGATCCCTTCGAATACCGGACGGGACCTCCTGTCGACCTGTTCGAGTACGGGAGGGAGGGGGGGGGGGGGGTGCCACGCTGGTCTTGGGGCGATCACATCGACATATGGGAGGCCCCTGACCTCTTTGCACTCTCTGGAAGTGCATATTGTACTTTAGGATGCAATTTCTTGACAGTCGCTGTTGGCTAGTGGGAATTTTGGTGTGCTGGTGTGGGAGGCTACCAGCAACCAAAGGCTGTGGCTCCGCAAGGGCGCCTTTGAAGCAATGCCGATTTCCAACAATCCAGTACTGGAACCAGAGAACTATATACATCTCATCTCATCTCATACATTTATTGACACTCAGTGTTCTTCTGTTGTTTCCTGTCTGAACCCTCTTGCACTTTCACCCCCTGGACTGAGCACTGCACATAATGTGCACATTAGATGGACTGAGCACAATTCGAGATTCAGCGTTCTTCTGTCAATTCCTGTTTGGGCCTAGGTACTGTCTGGGTTGAGCACTCCGCTGGACTGAGCACCACGCACTCAAAGTGCCAATGAATGAACTGAGCACCTCGCACCCAGGGCGCCCATGCACCATACGTGCAGTCAAGAAACAACTATATACCCATCTCAATGCTTTATTGACATTTATTGACAAAGACAAAACTGTGACCGCCCCCGGATGGGAACGCAAGATGCTAGACGGGACCAAGATATTCATGGCCCACAACACCAAGACACGGGCTCGAACCCCCGACGACAATGCCCGAAGAGTACTGTTTTACCGCTATGCCACGAGTCTATGTGGCTCACTTTGACACACCATTCCATACCTCTGTACACGCTACTGGACTTTGGATGACTAGCCCCCCTTGGACGGTGCTCTGCGCACATCTATGCACTTTATGGACTGAGCACAATTGCAAGACCCCCCTGGACTTAGCACCACGCACCTCTACGCGTGGACTGTGGACTGAGCACGTTACTCGCCTCCTCACCCCCACAGACTGGGCATGGCGCACACCTCCGCAAATTAAATGGACCGAGCACGATTATAAGGCCCCCCTGGACTCAGCACTGCGCACATCTGCGCACATTATATGGACCGTGCACAATTGCAGGAAGGGCGCCTTTGAAGCAGCACATAGGTCACAATAGGCCACCTCGCTCGCCATGAGGGTGAGGTCCAAGTGTCACCAAGTTGCAGAATTGCTGTGTACTGTCAAATCAACAATTAATTGGCAAAAGGTGAGAGAGGGTATGCCAACCATACACACACGCGCCGGGGGATGCTTGCATTGTATGGGTCAAAGTCGAGTTTGCTTATGGCAAACCTCAGTTCCCAAACTATGTGTTCCAGTCCCAAGCTACAATGACCTCCTAGCCACAAGTCATCCAAGCACTCAACCTGTCCACGTGGCCAAAGATATAATCCACAGCTATCCGCGAATGCAAAACTCTAAGTAGGCAGGCCACACTGGTCATCACAATCTTGCCAGCAACGAGGAGCAACCACCAACTCACTTCCTTGTCTTGTTCGAGGAACGGTTAACGGTTAACGGTTAGAGGAACGGCACCTGTGTCTCCATGCAACAAAGGCACTATATTGTCCAAAGTCATGAAATGCACATCCCCAACGGGGGGTTGTTTGCCCGGCGCGCTACTTTTGTATTAACTATCCCGGCTTTAACCCTGGATTTACCCTCCCCCAAAGGAGCCCCCCAAGTTGACCAGAGTAAACCTTGCCTACAAAGCACGCTGTATAAGTGGAAATAGCTGAACTCAACAACAACATGTATTCATCATGTATGGGCTAATAAACAACTTGTTCCCCACAAGCGCGGGCACCAATACATTCTTCACAATAATGCTCTAGGCACTCACGTCAAACTAAGATGGTGGAGCGCTTCTGACAACACAACGCACACACATCTGCCTCATCCTCTCCCTCATCTTGCGTGGCGGCTGAGTTGCTTATATCAGTCCAAACATCAGGCGGGGCATGGTCCCATGGCCCATGAGGAGGGTGACGGACCGGCCGAATGCAAAATTGCGTGAAATGCAACAAAACACGCACAGACTGGTGCAACTCATTAGCGCTGCGACGCCAGAGGTTCCTAACCAAACCTTAATGCCACAACTGTCCAAACAAATGCTCAATGCGTGCCCTATACCACCCATGCACATTGCGCCAACCGATGGGGATGGTGGCGGAGACTGTAGATTGGGGAGGTCGGAAAAGACTTCCGCGGGGACCTCCATTGATGGTGATGGCGGTGGAGACTCGAAAATTGGGATCACGAAGGAGATGGACTCCACGCAGCATCGATTGTGCAGGCCTGTTAAAAACACCGCCCACAGACCCTTGTGGGCAGGTGGGCAGCAGTTTGAAAAAAAGGTGTTCCCCCCCCCATTTTTTGGCGTTTTTTGTGGTTTTTCTGAGGAAAATATTGTTTTTGTCCTTCACTATGACCTCAAATGCATTTTCCAAGACAATTGAAAGGTTTTTAAAAGGTTCATAGCATGGTGTCACTCAACAGCTCAACCAATCAACGACACAAACCAGAAAAAAAACACTGTGTTGCTGCTTGGTTGCTTCGGCCTTGTGACCCGAAGTGGCGTTTTCCCACCATTTTCAATTGTTAGTTTGGTGTGTGCTGCTACTTTTGCATTGAAATATTCATGTATCACGGCAGTCAGGGTGTTTTTTAGGTGGGTTTGCCCAAGGACTGCCGGCTGAACGTTATCATGTAGCTCACTGTTATTTCCGTCTGCGTTATTATTTCCTGTTGTGCTCTGGATGGCCACTGTTACTTTTTGGTGCGCTTTGGATGGTCACTGTTATTTCCTGGTGTGCCCTGGATGTTCACTGTTATTTCGTGGTGTGCTCTGGATGGTCATTGTTATTTCCTGGTGTGCCCTGGATGGTCACTGTTATTTCCTGGTGTGCTCTGGATGGTCACTGTTATTTCCTGGTGTGCCCTGGATGGCCACTGTTATTTCCTGGTATGCTCTGGATGGTCACTGTTATTTCCTGGTGTGCCCTGGATGGTCACTGTTATTTCCTGGTGTGCCCTGGATGTTCACTGTTATTTCGTGGTGTGCTCTGGATGGTCACTGTTATTTCCTGGTGTGCCCTGGATGTTCACTGTTATTTCCTGGTGTGCCCTGGATGGTCACTGTTATTTCCTGGTGTGCTCTGGATGGTCACTGTTATTTCCTGGTGTGCTCTGGATGGTCACTGTTATTTCCTGGTGTGCTCTGGATGGTCACTGTTATTTCCTGGTGTGCTCTGGATGGTCACTGTTATTTCCTGGTGTGCTCTGGATGGTCACTGTTACTTCGTGGTGTGCCCTGGATGGTCACTGTTATTTCCTAGTGTGCTTTGGATGGTCACTGTTATTTCGTGGTGTGCTCTGGATGGTCACTGTTATTTCCCGGTATGCTCTGGATGGTCACCGTTGTTCCCTGCTTCGTGCACAAGCAAGACAGGTCACGCATAAAAACACAAAGCAAAGCATTGAAATTGCACTGATTCAAAAAAAACACATTGTGCGATCAGTGGAGCTATCCGAGGCCAATGCGAAGAAGGCAGACTGCCGCACCAGCTCTCCTCCAGCGGCGCGGATGGGACGAGCAATGGCATGCGCAATCTCACGTGCCGCCCATCGGGAGCAGTAGGCAGGGGCCACCTGTCCACCTACAAGGGTAGCGGTTTCCGCGTCGGCCGCCAGCTGGCTAAAACACCCGTACCGCTTCACCGGCTGGTAAACCAGATGGAACAGGCCAAAGATGGCCTGGCGCACCGGCAGGGGCAAACCACCAATCACCATAGCGGAAGCACCGCCGCTTTCCCAGAGCGCCATAGCCACCGCATGCACACCGGAATTTCCGTGGGACACCACGGCACGCTTGCGCACCTGAGGCGTACCATCTAGCCAAACCTTCTGTAGCCCCATTTGGGGATACGCTCTACAAGCGAGGCACAACATGACGCCGTTTTCAAAATGCAGCCAGGGGCGGCCCACCTTCCATTGGGGATTGAACCGGCGCTTGACCTGCTTTTTCCTTGGTCGCGGTGACAGCCGCGGTTTCGGAGCACACACCTTGCAGGTCACCTCCACGCGATAAGGAACCTGCACTGTGCATGCGACATGCACCTGGTGCTTGCATGACTTGCAGGGCCGCATGGCATCCCCTGGTAGGGAGTTGCACACACGACACACACAGCGGAAGCATTTGGCTCCTTGTGTGCACAGTGCATGCACCTGTTGGCCACAGCCGGGGCAGGAAACATTGTCCCCACAGCAGCCACATGCCGCCAACTCGGATGCCGGGGTAAAGAATGTCAACACCCCACCTTGGCGTTGTCCCGAATCTGGTGCCATGTCCTCGGAGGTTGCGGGAAGTGAGGGGACATCCGCATCAGGCGAGGTGGAGCGGAACTCCCAGCCATAGCGCGTCTTGCCGTTCTTGGCCGCACGGGAGACTTGGGTAGCGAACAACTCAATACCCTGCTCCTTTAGGTGAGCGGTGGCGTCGGCAACAGAGGGGAAGTAGGCCCACACCCCGCCTGCTTCGGGGCGTAGCCACACAGGAGGCATGGACTAACAAAGGAAGCCTGGAGACAGGGGAGAAACAAAACGCAAATGCATGTGACAACGAATAATACCACGGGACCCTTTTGTTAACTAACAACGTTCTTATTTGTCAACCATTGTTCTCATTAGTGCACTTGCCACACACCCATTCATGCACATTTGTTGTTCTGCACTGACTATTCCTTTAAATAAGACGTGACAGTGCAGCATGGCGGGATGAAGGAAGGAAGGAGGACAACGCGGGTAAGCCCATGAACCTGTTCATGAAAAAAATGATTTTTTTCGCCACAGGGACCACGGTGGACTCACCGTTGGCCCCAACCGTGCGGGCTGTGCTGCCCTCTACAGGCCTGTAAGCTCACCGCCACCACACTCACCCACTCACCACCAGGGCCTTGCAAAACGGGCAAAACGGGCAAAACGGTGCAAAACGGTGCAAAACGGTGCAAAATGGGTGCAAAAAGGGAGAAAAACAATTGAATGGTCAAAAGCGAAGATGGGGAAATGGTGGTAGGACTGTGGAGTTGTGGTGGATGACAACATTGACAAGCCTCCCGGAAGATTGCATGCACAATGCAACACCATGGACATCATGCTTGACTGCCCAACTGTTGTTCACAAAAAATGAACCATTGTGTGCACAAAAACTTGGGGGATCCATAGCACTACACAACAGGGGAAAACATGAGAACACTGCACCGTTGAGCATTTGCAAGAGTCTGAGCCTGAGCCTGAATACAACCCCAGCCGTGCAAGCACTACAAGACACGCAAGAGAAGTCCCCTTCCCACGCTGTCATTAAAAACTACACACCACCACTCACCGACCGCAAAATGGGCAAAATGGGAACTCACCGCACTCACCGAAAAGTCGGTGAGCTTACACCCCTGCCTCTAGCTCCACCAAGTGACCACTGGTACGGGGGTCTAAGCGTCTCGTTGGGCGATTCTGAGGCTTGGAAACCACAAAAAGTGGGGGGTTGCGGGTGGACTAGGTGCCCTCGGAATTCGGTTTTGAGCCACGTAGCCCAAGATACGGCCCGCTCTTGGTTTTGGGCCCGTTTGACACGGACAGTGCACATTCAGGCCATTTTGGGCCATTTTTGGGCTGTTTCTCGGACATATCGTGGAGTTAGAGGGCAACAAAAGGCTCTTTGTCACAGGGCAAACGAGGCGCACGTGGAGTGTAGCAACCGTTTCCCTTCGTTTGGCCGTTTTTTACTGGGTTTCGGGGCCGTTTTGGGCCAAAAAAGGCTGTTTTGGGGCACAAAATGCGCAGTTTTGGGAGGGCACCTCCCGACTTGGCGCCCCCGCCCCGGGGTGCCACCGGTGAGTTTTTGGCTTAAAACTTGGATTCGGCAAGGGCACCACCTAGGCTCTAGGATGGCTAGAGTAGAGCAGAGTCCGGAGCGATGAGGCGGAGCAATGGCCAAAACGGAAAGGAGAAAGGCTTGCTGGCTTGTTGCTTGTTGTTGTTGCTTGTTAGTTAGATTCAAGGGGAGAGGGGTGTAGTAATATACATATATCTACGAGGTGCACACACATGTGCTTTATATGAAGTCGCAAAACACACGCTTGTAGATGAGGTCCGCCGTTTTATCATTGTAGGTGGGTTGTGTTGAGGTCTTCATATCCAACTCCTCAATCAATTTTTTGTCATATTGCAATCTACCAGAGGCATCTTTGGGGTAATGCTCTAGAACAAAAAATTCCTTACCACGGATCACCACCTTCGGACGGACCTCATCTACAGAAGGCGGCTTGTCAACCACAGAAAAAAGGGGGCCCAAAAGAGGGCGGAATTGCTATGTCACCTCTGTATTCTCAGGGGTCCCCCACGCCAGGCGCGGGGAGCAAAATCAAAAGTGGTCCCCCACAAAGGGGAACAAGGGGCCACGCAACAAAGCGTGGATTGTGAGTCCCTAACCCCAACTCAAGGGGCCACGCAACAAAGCGTGGATTGTGAGTCCCTAACCCCAACTCAAGGGGCCACGCAACAAAGCCTGGATTGTGAGTCCCTAACCCCAACTCGAGGGGCCACGCAACAAAGCCTGGATTGTGAGTCCCTAACCCCAACTCAAGGGGCCACGCAACAAAGCCTGGATTGTGAGTCCCTAACCCCAACTCAAGGGGCCACGCAACAAAGCCTGGATTGTGAGTCCCTAACCCCAACTCAAGGGGCCACGCAACAAAGCCTGGATTGTGAGTCCCTAACCCCAACTCGAGGGGCCACGCAACAAAGCGTGGATTGTGAGTCCCTAACCCCAACTCAAGGGGCCACGCAACAAAGCCTGGATTGTGAGTCCCTAGCCCCAACTCAAGGGGCCACGCAAAAAAGCGCGGATTGTGAGTCCCTAACCCCAACTTGAGGGGCCACGCAACAAAGCGTGGGAGTAAAAAAAAAACAGGAAAGAAAGTGGGAGGCAAAATTGCATTCTTGGGGATCCCCAACAAAGGGGAGGAACATCAGAAGTGTTCCCCAACAAAAGAGGGCGGAAAAGCTACATCACCCCTGCATTCTCAGGGATCCCCAACATAGGGGAACAAAATCAGAAGTGGCTGCCTCGCCCCTACCTTCTCGGGGGCCCAAAAGAGGGCGGAAGGGGGACGGAAACAAAAGTGGCCAACAAAAGGGCGGAAGTGCTACGTCACCCCTGCGTTCTCGGGGGACCCCAAACAAGGGGACAAAGTCAAAGGTGGCCCACAAGTGGGCGGAAGTGCTACGTAACCAACAAGTGGCCCGAAAGTTCTAAAGCCTAGTTCTTTTGTTTTTGGGGGTTCTGAAACCTAGTAAAAAAAAGGTTTTTTTTATTAGGTTTTTACTCGGTTTCTACTAGGTTTTTACTAGGTTTTTATTGTGGTGCTCAACATTTGTTTCCCATGCCTTTCCTTCTTCACACATACAAGCACACAATAGCAAACACGAAGAAAACACGCAACTGCAACTTTAGAAACAATGATGTTTGAAACTTATGACCCCAGGCCTGCTTCAAAAAGTTTCAGCACCATATACTTCATGTGGCAGTCAATGAAGCTGATGAGCGTGGCGTGCATTGGATCGCAACATACCACTGGGTCCAGATGTGGCACTGATCAGGGAAGCATTGTGGAAAACAGGCACACAACAGAGCTGAAAGTGGTGGCCCCAGGCCTGCTTGAAAAATTTCAGCTCTGTGAAGTGCGCAATAATAATGTTTTCAAATAGACATGAATCCCATGCAACTGCAACTGGCTGACTGACGGAATGAATCACGGCACTTTGACCTGAGCGAAACATGCTGAAATCTGTGGCCCCAAGCCTGCTGGGTGGCACAATGCACTCCAGAAGAAATGAGCAGAAACAACCTGGCTGGATCACTCTGCGTCTGAAAAGAGGTCCCCACTCAGCAACCAGAACACACTGCTTGTGTAGACAGGCAAACGGTGAGTGATCTTCCGTGTACTTACTGGGGGATCAATGGTCCGCTCTGATAAACTGAATGTCCCTGCCATAGACACTTTCAGCCATTAGTTGGAACGGGGTGCAGTTGGTGCATCACACAGTCAGGCATGGGTGTGAAAGGCAACAAAGGAAAGCAGGGCCGGGTAGGATTGAGACATTTGCTCCAGCTGCCATCATGTAGTCCCTTCCTCAAACCCGAGACCCTGGTTCCCCTGAAAAATGCAATTGTGCACATGGGCTCTGGCCAACATGGCCAAGTCCTCAGCTTTACAAAATGCAGGCATGACCTACCAGACAATCTCAGGCTGCTCCATACGGTACTTGAAGCATTTCAAGAAATGAAAATCTGTATTGAAAACCAAACACGTGACACCAAGGATGGTGCCCATCACATGCCATTGCACACTCAGGAAACTAGGCAAAAAAGGGCAATTTGTGTGCGATTTGGTGAAAAAATCTCGGGGGGGGGGGGGCATGTTTCTTCTTTTGAGAGGGGGGGGGGGGCATTGGCATGGGGGGTCCATTGGCATGAGGGGGGGGGGGACTTTGCTGTCCTACATCCACCAGAACCATCAAAAACCCATTACCCTGGTAAAAAAAGGTGATGTGGAAAATTCGACTGTGGAACCAGGGGGCAGTTCTTGCCCAAGGTGGTTCCTAGGCACGGGGGGGGGGGGGGGAGGGTACCTAGTAAAAAAAATTTTTTAAATTTTTTTTACTAGGTTTTACTACAGACCCGCTTGGCAGGCGCAAGCAGATTTTTGGGAACCCATTTCCCTTCAGGAATGTCCCTTGTTCCCAAAACTGTGTCCAACGACCTGTGCCAAAACAGGTTCCCCCGCAGAGCGGATGAACATCACATTTGTCCCAGGGGGAAACATGGTTGTGCTGTCAAGTTCCATTCAGCGCAAGTGAGCAAAATGTCCTGCCATGAGTGCAAAGGATACAAGTGGCAGTACCCCGCAACACAGTCACCCACACAACAACACAACGAGCCGTAACGAAAAGTTTTGGGTTGACCAAGTGACGCCCCCCCCCCCCCCCCCGGGGAACGACAAGGGGTGGGGAACGACAAGGGGGGGGGGGGGGTATCAAGGAGCCACCAATGCAGGCAAGCAATGCTACACCAAGCAGTGCAGTGGTCAGTGACTGGGGTCATGTGGATCCGTAACACAAACCCAGTGAGGGGCACCATTTGGCTGGCATATATAAACAGGGCCCACATACTGGAGACAGCACGTGGGTCACCTGTGCGCGTATCCGTGCACCTGCGCATACACATGCAAACACTCGCACACAGACAAAATGCACAGCTCGGCAGGAATGCAAAGGACAACCAAACACAGGAATCCCAAAGGGAGCTACAAGGCAACAACTCACACATCACATATGCCGTTTGCATTTGCAGGTGCAAGTTTGTAATGTACCTTGATTCCTGCTCAGTTCTGATGGATTCAATGCTCTTTTCCGGATGTGTGCTAAAGTTCCCTGCAACCCCACTCCCCTCACCTCTCTGAGATACCACCTCCCACAGCCCCCCTTGTAGGTCATTTTGTCAGTGCAGAGGCTGTGCTATGCAACTAAAGAAAAGCGGCTGCCTCTGTTTCCAGGTAACCTTTTTTGAATCAAGCAGGCAGACAGCTGGAGTTGAACTCGGACAACCCGGAGGCAGCCACCCCCAACCCAATCTCGGAGAAAACTCAAAAGGAGGCAACTGCTTCCCATCGGGAAGCAGCTGCCGCCTGCATCTAAAAGCGGGCGTATGTGAGACGACCCACGTCCCCCCCACCTGGGGATTACAAGCCTGCCATCGTGGGTGTTGCTGCACCTTGGATAACCTGGTGGGTGGACCGGGCTCTGGGCTGCATGGACTGCCCAGCATTGCTGTTGCTCTGCCTCATGTTAGGCCGGGGCTCGCGGCCTACCTGGGCCTCTGCCTGCGGCAGTTGTCCAACTCTCGAACATGCACTTGTTTGACGATCCGCTGGTTGGCCGTGGACACTGTGTGCCCACCTCTGTGTGTTCAGCATTTTCTCGGGGGCCGGGGCCACCATTTTCTTAGGGACACTGGTAGACACTGGCCCGACATCCAAACCGTAGGGTCAAGGCCCGCGTCCGAAAGCACATTGGTGTCCAGGGCAGGCTGTCCTCATTCGCCCCGGCGTTGTTCAAGGGAGTTTCCCAGAAATTTTGGAATTGGACCTGCCGTCCAGCAGGATTGCAACGCACGGGACTGCATCATTGCAGCAGCATGCAAAGAGCGCGCGCCTGCCCTGCGCACAGGCGACAGCGGTCAGTACTCCTCCGTATCAGAGTTGCGGCATTGGTCTGGCTTTGCGGTTTGAGAACCCCAGGTTCGCCACTTTAAGAGACTGATTGCGGTCTAACGGCCATTGGCCCATCAGATTGCTTGTGTCAGCCTGATGCCGCACTCAGGGTAGATACTCCTCAAAGAGGGGCGGCCACTGGAATCGCCATGGCCAGGAACTGCCGCCCCAACCTCTAGATAACCTCTCCCAAACAGTGCGGTCTGGGAATGACTGCGCAGTAAATGTAAAACCCATCAGCACGAGCAGGTGTGGACACCGCAGGGGCAGGAAACCGCACTCGTGAGCGACAGGAAAGACGCTCCACTCGCACCCAAAACCCACGCATGGCCCAGAGGGGCGCCTTGGCCAAACGCGTCCAAGTGCGTTAAACCGGAGGTCTCAACCGGCAACCCTACTCCGCTTTTGTGGGTCCCCCTCCGGTCTCCAACAGAGGGACTCGGCTACCGCTTCCCGAAGCCCCGCTTTGGGGCCTGCTGCTTTGGGGCCCGCTTCGCCGCGGCGTTCCCCGTCCCCCCCGCGATCCACGTCTGCGACACCCACTTCTCGTGCCCTGCCACCGCCTGCTGGGCCGTGTGCAGCGTGCGGTGGTCTGGCAGGCCCGCCCGGTTGGCCGGGAAGAACACCAGCGCATCGCCCTTGCGCGGCCGGACCGCGAGCTGGATGTGGTCGAAGTAGGTGGCGCCGCCCTCCGCCACGTCGTTGAGGTACACCAGCACCGTGGCGCGCCGCTGGTACCCTTTGCGGGCGGCGGCCTCCGCCGGGAAGGCGTCCTCGTGAGAAAGGAAGTGCTGGCCGCCGCGGTAGTGCGCCACCTGCGGCAGCTCGAAGGCCCACTCGCCCTTGGCCCGGGGCGCGCGGAACGCGCGCTTATCCGCATGGAGCCCCTCGATCTCCGGCAGCAGCCGGGCGACGCGGCGGAGGATGGCCGCGCGCGTCGGGTGCGCCTGCAGGCGGCCGCTCGTGAGCGTGAGCGTGCGGCTCGTGCGGATGTTCTCGCCGCCGGCGCCCCCAACAGCACTCTGCCGCAGCTCGTCCGATACGCGCGCGGCGTCCACGAGCGCGTCGCACTCCTCCGCGCTCAAAAAGTCGCGCACCGCCAGGACGGGCGGGTCCACGTTCAGCACGCGCAGGTCCGGCGACTGCAGGTCCACTGCCATGAACTCCGCGCGCATCATCTCCCCGAAGGCACGCATGCCCTCTGGGGGCTCCGCCCCCGGATCGATCCCGCCGGTCGCCAGCTGCTCCGGCGACAAGCGCAGGATCCGGCTGGCCCCAGCCGGAGCCGCAACCTTTGGGCCTGAGACGGCCATCATGGCGTACTCCATGCCGTCTCCTGCGGATAAGCGGTCCGTAGGGGCTTTGAGTCTTCTGCAAACCAAGTCCAGTGGGTCCAAAGGAGTGGCCAGTGGCTGGCGAATAATGTGCCACAACGCAGCCACCACACCGACCAGCGTGAACAACACCAGCGACAACGACACGATGGTGGGGCTGCGGGTGGATGCTGGCATAGCAACTCCTTCAACACCTTGCGAGCCTGTGCCGGTGTCCTGGATGCGAGACGGCACCGTATCGAATGAGTGGTTTGGAAGACCCGATGTGCGGCCGGGGACCGGCATCCGCATGGCGGTCTGCACCATCGGCCTCACAGCGGTCGAACCGCTGGAAACCAGACTGGTGGTCGACTCCAGTGACGACACGAAACCAACAGCAGCGCCGATGGACAAGGTAACCACGATTGCCAAAATCTGGGAGACACTCCGATTGTTGCTGCCGACAGCCTCATAGTGGTTCCCGCGGAACATGGTGTAAAAACGTGCTCAAACAAAGGAAAAGGAAACAAAAGGAGAGAGGCCTTCTGTCTGTTCTGCTTGACGCAGCTTTGTGCAGATTGAGAGATGACAGAGGTTGTGAGGATTAAGAGGGATACCATTTTGGACTAATTCGTGTGCTTGCTGCTGATGTTTACCCGTTATCGTGGTGTCATGGAGATGACTCGGTGCCTAGGTAGATGACTAGGTAGGGAAAGCAGGGACAGATGTCCAGAAAAGAAGGGACACGCGTAGTTGACCCAAATCGAACATGCCGTTCATAAGCCTTGCACTTTTCCAGGCAAACATTTGTTTTTGACTGCGAAACGACTGTCTGGGATCTACAATGGATCATATGATCTGTGCATCTTCACATGATCTTCACCGTTTTGCACAATTAAACAAACACAGCAGCTTGTTTTTTTTTTTCAACAACCGGTACTTGAGCAATATCCTGTTGAGACACAATACTACACGTTTTCTGGTTGTACTGTACAATGCAATATGTTTCTGTATTGCTACTTACTGATTTTCCTTCTTCTTTGAAAAATGTGTGCGCACCCCGAAATGTGGGCACTCACTTGGCCTACGCTGTATGACGATGGACTGCTCCTCCTTTTCCCAAGACTCAAGGGCCAGATGCTCAGCCTTCTTTGTTTCCTCAGACACATTTGGAGCACGGTCCTCTAAACCTCTGTGCACATCCCTTGACAAACCCAATAAGATAAAGTCCCAACCCAACCCCCCCAAAAGTAAGAACCCCACCCAACAGTAAGCCCCCATCCGCCCAAGGTCCATGACCAACAGACCCAAAAGCAAGACCCCCGCACCAGGGTCATAAACCCCATGGGGTAGCCATCGCCAACGTGGCCAAACCGATGTAGTACGAAGACAAGTGGATGGAATACTACAAGCAGAGTACTTGGAAGATGTACCACACGGACACCAAAGGGACAGCCAAGCTCTTATTGGTGCCAAAAAGGCACATAGAGCACACAAAGCATAGATGGCCAGGAACAATACAGGCAACCCGATGCGGCCACAACCAGCATAGGATGAGTGGGAGTCCGTGGTGCAAACCATGTGGAGGCACTAAAAAAAGAACAGGTGGTGGAGAGCACATACCGCAGGGCGAAAGAAGAGGTACGCCCCTACATCAGCAAGCTGCTGACAAAACATGAATGGATCATCAGCATCATACACGGTGAGGCGATATGCAACAGGGACGCCCTAGAGAGAGAGAGAGAGAGAGAGAGAGAGAGAGAGCAAGCAGAAGACTCAACTCAGTAAGGGCAGTGAAGCGTAGAAGAAGGAACCAGGAATAGAGTCGGTCATGACAAGAGAATGACGCAAGCCTCCAACAGGAACATGACATAAGTGAGCATATTACAACAGGAAGCTGAAAGGCGTGGCATAGGGAGTTGGAAGATGATGGGCATTGGAGCCTTGGACCCTTGCCATGAAGGACAACAGTAGGCATGGGTTCAGCTACTTGCACATCATCACACCGGTAAGCCTTCACGTTTGACAATGCTACCTGGGCTCCCACTTTGCGTTCTCACTGTGCAATAGCTTGCACACGGCTGGCCACGACCAGGCCAAAAATTTCGGAACCCAAAACAACTTTTCGGCTTGAAATAAAAATCTCAAAAATTTTATTCAAAGATAGCAAAGATAAGAAGGCAAAATATTTCTTTGGACATGTGCGGCCTACCTTTTTCAACCTTTTTTTTTCACTCCTGTTGTGCATCCCGTACAACCTGTACAGGACGGCGTCCACCCGTTGGCGGTCTGCCCCTGCGGACAGTGCCAAAGGCGGTAGGCCCGTGCGTCGTAAGCATGCCGGCCTGCGCGTCAGGGGGCCAGCTGCAAAGGCTGTGCTGCCTCCAAAACCCATGGGTGCCACCCCACGCGGGGTGCCTCCCATGATGGGCAGTCCCAAAGCATGTGCGCCTCATCCTCTGAAAAACACATAAAGAGGGCCTAAAACATGCTTTACATAGCATATTTGATCATTGTGAGTGGCCAGAATAGCAAAAGAACACTCATTTTTCAGAAATTTCTATGAGCCGCAGAGGGTGTAAAACTGCATGAGCAGAGAGGGTCTAAGACATGCTTGAAATAGGATATTTGATGATTGTGAATGGTCAAAATATAAGAAAAAAATTTCGAAAAATTACATTTTTGAGTTGTCGAGGGTAGTAGAATGCTCATGTATGTTGTCAGGGTCACTTGTTGCCACTGAACCGCTGACAAACAGCAATTTTGGGGCTGTGGGGGGGCCATTCCGTGGTTCCCCATGGGTGCTCAAACACCCGTATTGTCACCAAAGGATCACCCAAACCCATCCTAGGGGCGCCAAAAGAGTTTGGGAAAAACTCAAATTCTATTGCCTTCGGCAGTGCACCTCGAAGAGAGGCTGACAGTCAGCCAATCAGTCAGTTAGCCAGGCCAGCAGTCAGTCAGACAGAAACACACAGTTGGGGTTTTTTTTCAGTTGCAGACCCAGGTCCAAGCAGTGGGGAGATCTATCGGTATTTGGGCCATAAGTGGCCAAACGGTAATGCAGCCGACCGCAGGCTTTTTGCTCAGCAGTTCGAACCGAGGTCGGGCGAACATGGCGGCGGCGCGGCCGACGGTCTACCGACCAGGATTTGAACCGCTGACTTAAAACTCTGCAGTCGGCTGCATTACCCTTCGACCGGGGTTTAATGTGACAGTAATTTGCCTCCCCACGGCTTGGAGCCTTCTGAGCTAAAACTTTTGACCCCCCCCCCCCCCCCAACCCCCACCCCCTCAAAAAAGTGATTTCCAGTTTTAGGGATAGAGGCCTCAGAATCAAAAAATGCAGTGGGGGATTGTCTTATTGGGCAAAATAATGATTTTACAAGGGGTTGGACATCAAATATCATGCCTTGGGGTATGCTACGCGAATGACCCCAAAAAAGGGGGGTATACGACGCCCGCGCCTGCGCTTGATCTAACAACCTCTCT
The DNA here is from genome assembly GCA_964036045.1 of Eutreptiella sp. 'Long Island Sound 2002'. Classification (NCBI taxonomy): domain Eukaryota; phylum Euglenozoa; class Euglenophyceae; order Eutreptiales; family Eutreptiaceae; genus Eutreptiella; species Eutreptiella sp. 'Long Island Sound 2002'. The sequence goes on from OZ038390.1 coordinate 8,435,129, forward strand.
TCGAGGTGATTTTGAAAATTTTTCAGGTGCCACTAAACAACCTATCCAACATGAAAATGGCTCAGTTGTCACCAGTTGTCACCGGCAAGGGCCCATAAGGGGGGCTGACTAGGGTTACCCGGAGTTTGGACCCGGGACCCCGCCATGGGTCACGGGTCCATATGCAAGAAAAAAAGTTGCTCAACCCGCGTCCAAATCCACACAGAGCGGCCGCAATACGGGGCTCAATCATGGTCGGTCACAGATACTGGATGCCCCCGCCAAGGCAATTCTAGCCGATGTTCCAAGTGTCTATCAGCAATCAACCGCTATGCTACATCCAGTCGGTATGATACATCCTGAAATGTACAAACGTGATCAAAACGGCCGCAATACGCCAAGCCCCCCCCCCCCCCCCCCAATGGGGGATCCGGGTACAAGGGGGTAGGGGGGGGGTCAAAATCCAAAAAAATAATTGGGGGGTCATTTTCTGTCCAAAAAATGATGATTTTACAAGGGGCCAGACGTTGTTAGGCTTTGAACTTTGTGGCCTGTGTTTTGACTGAATCCCTCACAGCTTTCAACAAAGGCGACAACTCCCTCCTGTAATCCGCTAATGCATCCACATGGTCATTGCCCTGGATCCCAGCATGGGATTGGACCCACAAACACTTAGCTGGGGGCTTTGTGTGTTGCAACACAGCCATAATGGCCTGCCACAAGTCTACATGTGCCACTACTCGCGACCAGAACACCCAATGCACCGCACGCCATTGGTGTATCCGGCCTTCTAACCCCTTGTACACGTGATCAAAATCCATGATTGTGACCGTTTCCCATCCCCCTCAATTGCTTTAAGCACTGCATAGAGCTCCGCCCCGTTGTTTGTTTATTGTTCAAAAATATTTGTTGGGGTATATGACACACACCAAGATGGTACTTTCAAGGAACTTCCAGCTAGTGTCATGTGGAACACATCGGACACCAACATGAACAACGCCGGTGATAGCGGGTACCCTTCTTTGATGCTGCGGCACAGCGGGAAATTGGCGTGGCCATAGGACCCTGTGCTTCCCCGGTAATTGATGGCAATCAGGGCTTGGATGTTGTCTAAGGCACCCAAGAGGTGAAGACCATCAAGGATAAACAGATGTGGCATGCTCAGGTATGCCTTGGTGTTGTCCACCATACATGCCTACAGACACACCGATGAACCGGTAACTCTTAGCGTGCTTTGGCTGCCCACTTCCGTAAATAATGGACATACGGGCAATCAATCAATGCTTGGGCATAGTACCTTGGATCCATGCCTGACACACAACAACAGAGAGGTGCCATTGCAGCTTGCCGAGGCGCCCCTAGAATAGGTGAGGGCCCAGGAATAGGTGATCGACGCTTGGAGCCTTGCTTTTGGGAGGCTGGAGAGCACAAATGAACTCTAAACCAAGGGGCTAGTTCACACCGGACATTTTGTTGTGGTTTGATCGACTGCCGCATAAAATTGTGCGGTGTGTTCATCCCATGGTGTTGTTGGCAAAACATGGAAGGCACTCTTGGGCACACTAGGGTCAAGCTACCAGTTGCCTACTGTAGAGGGGTCATGAGCCAAACCTTGAGGGCACGGAAAAAGGCAGCCTAACCTTGCACTATTAGGAGTAGAAAAACCACCGGTCACTTTGCACATGGTGCATGTTTTCCTTGGCAAGGTACTCGTTCCACTAACAGAGTACCTCAACTGAGTGTGGGCTAGAAGCATCCCGCCCTTGTACAGCCTTGGCATCAACACGCGGTGCCAGCCACAGATGGGACTAAATGATGTGTGCAGCTGCTTGAAATTGCACCATCCCGGTTTAAGGGATCAAGCTGATCCCTGCGAAGCGCCTATTTGGCTTGGACCATTTGGGTCATGTGGCGCTGGAACTTGCGGAACAATGAAGCGGGCCATCGAGTAGTTGGGTTATGTATGCCAACCGGAACACCCTTGTGGTCACCCCAGTGTTTTGCTTAGCCACCCTAGGGGGGGGGGGGGGGTTAATTCAGGGACCCACCCACCCAGAATTTTGGCATACCCACAGACCGACAAATGTCCCACCCCCCCCCCCAGGGGGGGGGGGGGTCTGACACCCACCCACCCACCCACCCAGCAGTGGGGAAGCCCAGTGCTCATAATACAACCGGCGGTCCAATGGTAACGCAGCCGGCGTAAGGTTTGCGGTCGGCGGTTCGAACCCTGGTCTGGTGACTTTCCGCGCCGGCGGCGGCGCTAAATTCGCGCGGCCGGGGTTCGAACCGCCGACCAAAGGAACGCCGGTCGGCTGCATTACCACTCGGGCACTGCTTGGATTGATGTATGCAGGGCCTCTCCGCTGCTTGGGCCCGCATCTGCCACTGACAAAAAAACCCAAACTGTGTGTATCTGTCTGACTGCCTGCCTGCTTGCTGGCTCAGGGACTGATTGGCTGCCTGTCAACCTCTCTTCGAGGTGAACCTGCAACAGAAGAAAGAAAGAAGTGGCACTGGCTCAATAGACCCAAGGCCCCCACAAAGTCCCACCCTACCCTGGGGGGGGGGGGGTGGTTGGACACCCACCCACCCTGAAATTCTGCCAGACCCACCCACCCACCCCCCCCCCAGGGTAGGGTAGGACGGACATTAAGCAAAACCCTGGGTCACCCGCATGCCGGAATTTGTGGATGCTAGGTGCCTCAAGTGGGTTGACATTCTATAAAGCACGTAGTAGAAGAACGACATTGACACGCCTAACATGCGAGTGCGTGACAAGTGTTCAAGGATGAGAGTTGGGGGCATATGCGAGAGCTAGGTCCTTTATTTTGCCAGCCTCCAAGTTTTCTTGCATATTCCGTGGGGTTCCCCCAGTCAGCACCAAATGGTGTCGTTGAAATCTCCCAGTAGCTACCCCTAGCCATTTGTCTAGCCATGTGTCGAGTGATGCTTGCTTGTCAATGACCATGGATGTCCACAACGGCAAGGGGAGCGCCAAATGAATAGGCAATTTGGTGACATGACGTGCCACATCGGCATGCACAAAGAATTGTATGCCCTTCCATAGATGCATTCCATGCAACATGATGGGACCCTCATTGGAAACGGAACTCCTGTAGGGCTATGACGACAGGCTGTGCAAGGGCAATCTCAGCCTGCAGATGGCCCCAGTGTTTCATAGAGAGGAAGGGGCCGCCCAAATTGAGGGTTACCCCCCTCCCCCGACCCCCACGTTGCACATGCACACTGAAAATCAGGACAACAATGGTCAACCCGTGCTCAGAGAAGCCCCCGCGATGGGTGCCAAAACAATACATGTGGCGAAGACCTGCCCATCCCTCACCCTAACCACAATGGTCGCAACACAGCACTAGCACACAATGTGCAAACACAGTCCAAAGGAGCATGCTGCTCAATCCTATGACCATTCCATCCTATGACCATGTACTTCACATGAAACAATTAATCCCCATAAGGAGAAGGACCAATGATTGTGGCGGGCACATGTTCACCAGTGGACTGGATATACGTAACAGCCATGCCAGCAATGGCAACATGAACAATGGCTGAATTTCACAACAAAACAAACAACAGTGCGTTGCAGTTGCAAGCAGAGGGTTGGTATGAGCAGGAGGAACTACCACAAGCATGATCAAGCCCCCTTTTCCCGTATAAGTTGGGGTACAACCGCGGCATGTTACATTTCTGATTTCACAAAAACTGCGGCCTGGAGAAACGAGGAAAACGACGGTGGATGGGGTCCCATTCTTGGACAAGCCAGTGCTTGCGCAAGGGAGGGTTAGGACGGATGTGGTAGCCATGGCAAATCAACTACACTCCTCATTGCTGTTGTTGTTCTTGTTGTTGCAGGGGGCAGGATCTTTTGTCGAAGAACCACTTCAGTGATGTGGGGTGACAAACCTCCCGGGTTAACATTATTATCCCCGTGCGGCCAACTTAACATTCTTGTCCTCTTGTTGTGCCCACTTTGCTGCATGGTAGGAGACTAACTGCTGCCCTGTGACGGGAATAAGCTCAGCCAGACAGCCCAGGCAACATGGGGAAGAGGACAAGTCATGGGGCACCAGCCAAGATCCGGGGTTGATACGCCTATCCCTGGGATTCATTGAAATGAACAGTTCAACAGTTGAGAGGGAGGAGTCACCGCTGGGGGAGGGGCGGAAACGCACATTGACATGCAATGACGGAAGCAACACTCCGCGCAACACTCTCCGCATGACAGCAATTGATTGGTCCCTGAAAATGCTGACAGCTGGCGCACAGCACAAGCTGTGCAAGGGTAAACACCTGACACACTCAGAACCTGCACCAGGGCAAAGCAGCCTGGACTGCAAACACCTTGCACGGTGCACGCTGCAACCGTAGAGGTGTGCACTCTCAAAAACAACGTTGTGCGGGGCTCTTTAGAAAGAAATGCATTGTGTATCGTCGCCCGGTGGGAACAGTGTTAATGGACCAGAGGTTCCACCAGCCCATTTCAGCTACAAGCTCTTCCCCATCAGTCTCAGGCTTGCCTAAGGGGACTTTAAGGCAACACTTTTGCTTTTCGGACTTGGGTGCGTCTCCAACTGAACCTAACTAGACAAACGCAAGGTTGCATCATAAAATCATGGTGTAGTGTGATATTATGGAGGTTCTGGCTTGACCTCTATGTGGTGCGCTCCAGTGTCATAATAAGCGGAAAAGATCTAAACCACCAGCCAGCCACTAAGGCACGATGATGCAAGAGCAACGAGGGGGGGAAAAGCCATCCTCAACACCGCGAAGTGAATGGCTTTGGAAACCCATATATGGCAGAGGTCCACCAACCTGTTGCCTGACTGCACGCAAAAAATGGGCCGGACTCTTGAAAAGCTTCGGCAACATGCCACAGGGGCTAAAAGGGGTCAACACGAGCACCAAAGGTGCCCTCCGCAGGTGCCCCTGTGAATAAGTGGATCATAAACAGCTTGGTATCTGTGCGTGGTAATGGGGAACTTTACTCTTGTATCTTCGGAAGGTTTATTTCCGACAGATAATATATCAGATCTGAGTGCCTAGATGCTCAGTGTAGTAAAGATGGACTTCATCTTCCCACCACCATCCATCTGTTTCGGCCATCAGACAGGGGAACAGCGATTCTCCATGCTCACTCTAAAGCGGGGTCCCTGCCCCCTCTAGCACAGACATGGCCGGGGCCATCATGCGGATCCTGCAACCAATACAAGGGTGATCAATCAACACAGATCGACCAAACCCCCTTGTACATCTCCAGAACCAGTTAGAGGGAGATTGTTCCAAGAAAAGTTATTTTGAATGGAAGTAGCTACCATTGGAGGAGAGCAATGGAATGGACACTTGTGGATGGCAAAGCTAATAGGTGGCGATGTCTCGGCCAAACCATTTGCTCCAGAAGAGGTCCCACATGATGTTCCTCTTCGACTCCCAGCTGAACAACTTGCTTAGATAGGCTGTGTTACGGCCCCAGAACGCAGCACCACCCTTGAGCTTAATCATGTCAGAATCGTACACCGCCTCATCAGAGCCAACGTACGCGAAACTACCCCTGTGATTGTACGCGAAGGGCATCACACTATGTCGGGTGTCCCCAAGGTGATTAAGGCGCTGGGCAATGTAGGAGCCCTGCTGGGCTGCGACTTGTGCAGTAGGAGGGAGGGCAGTGATCTTACTGTCTGCTTCTTGGATGAGTTTCTTGAACTCGCTCTTCGACAACAACGCGTTCTTCTCTGTATCATGCTTCTCAAACAGCTGCTCCAAGCGATCCCCCAGGAAATCCAATTGCACATGCTGTTTGCGGTGGTCCGCCACGAATTTCTGGAAGGTTTCAAAGGTCAAGCCTCCGTCCTTCACATATTCCTGTTGGTTCCACAAGCTGTCCAAAAGAGTCTCAAGCTTCTCACATTGGATGGTACTGCAGTCCCCAATGCCGTACACGTTGGTGCAGCCCTTGACCGTGAGGCGCCCATCCACTGTGAGAGCCCGAGCATTCTTCTGATGAGTGCCAAGCTTGCTCATAAAGCCTTTGACAACAGGTTTTGTAGTGATCCCAGTCGCCCAGACTACCAGTCCATGAGGGTGGGTGGTGCGCTCTTTGGTGCGCGCGTCCATGAAATCAATGGTCTCACCCCCGACACCCGTCACAAAAGTCTTCGTAATGACTTCAACACCGTTGCGCTTAAACTTCTCTTGGGTGTATTTCGCGATCTCTTTGTCAAATGCATTCAACACACGGTCCATCCCCTCCACGATGGTGATCTTCAGGTACTTCTTGCATTCCTTGGCAAAGTACTTGGACAAGTCGTCGTGCACGTAGTCGTGCAGCTCTGCCGCAAACTCAACGCCAGTGGGTCCACCACCGACGATCACAAAATGCAGCAGCCGGCGTCTCTCTTCTTCCGTTGTGGAAGGCAGAGCTGCCTGTTCGAAGTTGTTCAGGATGCGCTTCCGGATGGCTTTGGCATCTTCCAATGACTTCAAGAAAGTTGCGTGCTCATAAACACCCTTGGTGTTGAACGTGTTGTTGTCTGCCCCCAGGGCAATGACAAGCTGCTCATAGGGTAGCTCAAAGGACTTGGTAGGATCGTCGTCTTTCTTGAGAACGTCGCTGCAAGTCACTTTGTTGTTCTCAAAATCAATATCACTGGCAGCCGCCTCATAATACTTGGCCCTCTTGCGGAAGCGGAACAAGACCCGCCGAACCGATTCAATGCAATGGTTCCACTCGATAGTGCCGACTGTGGTGCACGGCAAGAATGGGGTGAAAACAAAGTAGTTGCGCGGGGACACAATTGACACATTGTACTTCTCGCAATCGATTTCAGACAGAAGACTCATGGCTGCCCAGCCAGTGCCGAGCACTACCAATCGTGGCTTGTCTTCAGGATGGGGCTCATCAAAGAAAAACTCAAATGACTTCCATTGGTACAGATACGCACCACCAGAAATGGTGGCAGCACCAAAGATGTACTTTGGGCTCTTGCGCAAAAAAGTTCCAAGGCGGGACATACTTCCTGCACGATGCATGCATGATGCAGAGGTTTTGGCCGATTCAGAGGATCCAGCGTGCTTGAGCAAACGGCAATACTGGGGTTTTGCATAATTTCGCCATAACGACATTGAAAACATGCACAAAATGCAATGGATTGAAGATAAAAAAATTCATGGAAACATGAAATGTTGCGGTGCACTTGGTTGGGCACCCGGGCTCGCATAAGCACAATAGTGGCCACAGGGACTGTGCTTCAAGGGTACACATGACAAAAAATAGTTGCACGGTGCCTACAGCTACTCCTCACAGTCACATGACCACTCAAGCGTGGGCCAAACTGTGTCTTCGTCTTTGGTTTGGTCAACACTCTCTGTATCAGAGCATGTTGGTGGAACTACTCATGAGCTCTAAATCATACAAAGACAGTAAATGGTCAACTTTGTGGCGTGAAAGAGGAGGCAAAAACTGAAATTCACTCAGAGAAGAGTGCAAAGAGCTGGCGTAAAAACAACTGAGTCAACTGAGACAAAGAGCTTTTACGAGGAGGCGTGTTGCAGGTGGCAAGCCCCTTCTCCCATATATTCCCTGCTTTACTAGATGTGACCCGTTCACAACTGAACTCAGCTGATCAACAAAATCCAACACAATAGTGCGCAAACAGGAACCTTTCTGCTGTGACCCCACAAGAGTGTGTGCACAGTGCGGGCACACTGGAACCAACCTCAAAACCACCAACCATCCAAAACCCCATATGCACAGGCCAAACGCCGCAGATAAATGATATGGAGCTGCACATACGAGTGCCCATGCTTGTGGTACAGGTTGGCCATATCTTTTGCAGTTGCCATATACCCTTGGTCCTCCATGAAATAGGCCACATAGCATTAAAACTAGATCTTTGGCAAAATTGAGTAAGAAATGAAATACATAAGAGTAAAATGTAGTAAAACTGAGTAGAGATAACAGTAAAAAGTAATTGTGAAAAACAAAAAAAATTCTCGAAAAAAATACACACCTTTTAACCAGTTTTACTAGCTTTTACTCAATTTTACTGTAGTTGTTCTCTGGTCTGGTTTTTTTCTTTAGGGGCATAGTGCCCCCGGGTCATTTCTTGGCCACTCTTGATGGTGCCCCACCCAGACCAATCCAAATCCATCTTGTACATGTGTGCTTTACATGAAATCACAAGGCACATGCTTGTAGATGGTTGTACAGCCTTTGGATTGGCTTTATACATGAAGAACACCTGTGAACATGCTGCCCCGGTGAATTGGAACATAAGAGACACATTTTTGGAAAGCCTGGAACATTGCCATCACAAAAAAAAAACTACCATCAAACTCCACAATTTATAAGAGAAATTCCAAAAAACGGTGAAAAATTGTTGCACAATACGTGGATATCAGCCTATTTTGACCCCCCCCCCCCCCCGTGTTTGCAACCATATATGGACATTTGACCGGGACGGGGGGGGGGGGGGGGTTATTCCGACGCAAAATCGGAGTTTTTTCAGTTCTCGCCGTTTTTCTCAAAAATACTGTTCCAGAGGGGGGGGGGGGGGGGCTATGTTGTAACTTTTTGAAATCTCCAAGAAAAGGCCGTTTCGGAAAGGTATGGGTCATGGGGGGGTATGACAGTTTTGTAATCCCACAGTGGATTCCTCTATGACCCTGATTCCAAGAGCAAGGCACAAGGCAATGACGAACTTGTTGATAAGCTTGTTTTAACTCCGGAACCCACCGGAGGATCCAAACTGTCATATGCCTGTCATAGGGTCAAACGTATGAGTACAAACTACACATCTGAGCATACCAAAATCTGAATTATCACCGTAACGAATTCTGAGTGTGTCGTAATCTTTAAACTACCTTAAAATCGACATTCCCATTACCCAAATCCCAGATCTCGATCTAAATCTCGACTTACAATTAACTATTGCTCCGCGCACGCGTCTCCTGCTATATGCACGCGCTCCCTCCAACTTCGACAACCAATCTCTGGATAGGTCAGAATTCAGGTTAATTGTTGATAGGTTAAAATTAAGCGTGATCTTTACTGTTCTATTGCACTCCCCTCACAAAATATTACTTGGGTTGGAAAAGGGGAGTGGGGACAACCCAAGGAATGTTTGATTAAAAAATGTAATGGAACTAGGAAAGAGAAGGCTTTTATCCCCACAATATGACCAAACTCGACACACATGTAGGCCAGGGAGGCAGGGAGAGGGGGGGGGGACGGGGGGCTGGCAGACTGACTCACCAAGGTTTGAGGATGAAGGTTAGCACATGGAGGGTTAACATAACGAGGCCACCAGTCATTGAGCAGCTTGAGCTCCCGGACGCGCCACGACCCAGTGGGGGTCGGTGCCTTGCGCCCGGAGCTCGCCGTTGCCTCCAAAACCTCGTCCGTTGATGAGGGTGGCGGTGGGGATTTTGTGCCGAAAGCTAAGTGCAGAAAAGCAGCTCCCGTGCAACAAGTCAACCCACCAAAAGTTGCCTCAAAAGAAAATGTATGCGGCCAACTTTCCCACAAAATACAGCTGAAATAGCCCACGGCATTAGAGAAAAAATTACGCAAAAAAGAGAAATGGACCCTTAGAGCTTGACGCAACGGACATTTTGTTACACCTCACCCTCTCGCTTCAACTACCCAATGAAGGCCAAGCGCTTCAGCCAAGCGGCCAAATGAACCAAACGTTGTAAATGCATTGAGGACATAGGTGTATGTCATTAGTTTGGCTGGGGGGGGAGCGAGGGGGGGGTTGGCCGCTAACCATGTTCCTCTGGAGAAAAGAGACAAATTACCAATACCACTAACTAGACGAGATGGGAAGATGTATGTCCAAAAGTCTTATACAAGACAAAAGTCTTAGGCGGCTCTATACGCACGTAGCAAAATTGCCACAGTTCCCAAATGGGTACCACCCCAAAACGGGGGCTGAAAAACCACTTTGAAAAATTGCACAATTGTGCTTTGCAGGGAACACCCCCAAAAACCTGTGAATTATCCAAAATGACTGTGTGTAGGGGGTACAACATGTGCCAGTCAAAAGTCATGTATCCCCTTCAAATTTGGGCACTGCAGTGTCCATCGGAAGAAAAATCCAATTCTTCCAAATCATCCGCTGCTGCATTTCAAACCATACCGTAAAATGCAACCTAAAAAATGAAGCAAGGAGGACGACAGGCAAACACATGCAAAACTCTGGTTTGCTTTTTGTTACCGCGTCTGCTGACCCAGTCACTGTGATTGTATGCGAAGCGTGACAAATACTGCACCACCAGTGGTGCCGACAAACAACGGAGGCGCCGCCAGTGCAGCCAATGCAGTAATAAATGACGGCAACAAAGCTTGCAAAAGAAATGGCGCAGCAGGGGTAAAAAAATGGCGAGTCGCTGAATTTGGGCACTGCAGCGCCCAAAATTACCAAAACATGAAAAAGGGCACCAGTCTCACACCTGCATAGAACAGGACGCGCGACAGTGTGCAAATCGAGGCGAAAAAACTACTGACATGGACACAGGCAGTGCCAACCGCACAACGCAGTCTACTTCTTCTTTGGTGGAGCCTTCTTACCCTTGGCCTGACCTACTTTGGCGTGAAACATATTGAGGGGGGTACTGTCCTTGGCCTTTTTGGCTGGCCTTTTGGGGGGATCATCAACCTCATCCCCACTGTCGTCGGAGGACGGCTTCTTCTTGCTGGGGGTGCTCCTCTTCTTGCTGTCACCACCTCCGACCATCACGATCTCGTCATCGTCCTCTTCCTCCACATCGTCGGCCCCCTCCTCATCTTCCCCTTCCCCAGGCCGCTGCACCACAACTGGCATACAGTCCCTAATCCTTGGCATCCAAGCGTCCCAGTTAACCAAGTAGACACAGTCCATCTCCTGCACATACGCCGCTAGCTGTTCACAGAACTCGTTAAACAAACCCTGGCGCCCAGTGAAACAAGCTGCCAGACAGGGGGACTCAGGAAGGCAGGACAGGAGCTGTGCTGGCAATACAGCCGATGCTGTCAAAAGCAGGAGCCACACTTCATCCTCGGACTGTCTGTCGCGTCGGGGAACAATACCAAGCACACGCAGGAGCCAACCAGCCGCTGCCAGACCAATGGTGCTGCCGTATGCACCCTGATCGCAAATGAAAATATTCGGGACCTTCACCCTAAACTTGTCTGGGACACAGAAGCAAATAGTCCTCTCCTCGAACCGATAGGTCGGGTGACCGACTGCCTGATCAAAAAAAGAGGTCATAATATACTGCCAGCCTCCACACTCCTCAGAGTCGCGCAACTGATTAACCAGGAACTTAACGTCGGCCGCCATTCCACCAATAGCCACAGGTACCAACTTCCCAGCAACCTTCAGCACCAGCGGATGGATATCGTCCATTTGTTCCTTCGTACACTCAATGAAGACCTGTTGTCAAAAGCACATTTCATTACAGATGGGCACTGCAGTGCCTAAAGTGACCAGCAATGCGAAAGCGATCCCATTTTTATGCCTAACGAATGCATACCGCTTTGTACTCCCTCAATGCAATCGTATACGGGATAGCCTTGCCAGGAACCAACGCAATTGCCTCTGCCCGAGCTCCAGTTGCTTCAGTCCCATCCTGCGGCTTGTTGAGCCAGATAGTTGTTGATTTCTCCCCATCAGTCGCTGTCACTACAGTTTCCTTGACAGGCCTCGCCAGCGCAATCCTCAGGTCAGCCCATTCCTCATCCTGCCACAGCGGTGCTTTCTGGATGGTGTCCCAGCTTGGTAAGGGATTTTCGGCACTCCAAGTCCATTTCCCCAGTGACAATTTGGCGGCCCTCGGCGACTTTGCAAGCAGTTTGCGGACTCTTTGCATTTCATGCACGTTCACTGTTAGAACAGGTGACCACTGGTACCACTGGGATCGAAACAGCCTTACGTCGTGTGTCGGGGGGGGGGGGGGTCAACAGCGATCGCGCCAGACCCTGCCGCCCCATGAACATACGTCGAGAAGGATGGATGAGCGTGTTGTCCGGGTGAAGGTACAGCATCTCCCACAGGCGGTCCCGCTTCAACAGTCTGGCCTTGGCATGTAGTCTTGCGATCTTGGCCCCATCTCCAGCCATGTACAGCAGTATTTCATCCATCTGGTCGCCATGCAGTCCCGTCAACGGCCGCAGAGTGTAGGGGTTGAGCACTGCAGTGCAAAAATTAGGGTCACATCGAATTTGGGCACTGCAGTTCCCATGAACACCAGAAGACGACAAAAACAGGTACTCAGAGGACACAATACCTTCACCGGCAGTCTTCTCAAAGGTGTCAATAAACTCAGCCACGCGGCCACCAAATATCTGCAGTAATGAAACCAGCGGTCTCCAATTCTTCCAGATTGAGTCCTGGCAGGCATACAGTGTTGGACAGGCCACAGGTACGCAAAGGACTGACAACGGGGGTCTCATCGTGCATCTGTCATACCACAGATGTTTTCTCACCCAGCCGGCCACACTTCCGCAGAGCCACCAGCAGCATCTCTTTCGCCTTGCCCTTCTGCACTTCAGTCCAAATTCGAGCGGCCACTTGTCCCATACTCAGCTTGGTCACTGAGTGTTGTACCGCGTTGTGATCGCCTCCAATAATCTCTCTGATGTCAACAGGACAGTCGTGTCTGATCTCCTCGCAGTAGACGTGTTGTAACCAGTCCGGCAGTGCCCGTGAGTTCGCACAGTATTCTCGGTGAAGTCTTTGGAGTGCCGTCAGGATATGAGCCCCGCCCAAGCAGTAGGGAATTTCAGCTGATATAAAAATGCACCACAGGGAGATGGGACATGGGAGATATCAGCGAGATGGGCACTGCAGTGCCCAAACGACCAGAATGTGTGAAAATTGCAACGCGTGTGTGACAGGATGGTAGTGTACCTTCGTTTCGCCATATGAGAATGTTTGAGATAGGCCGGCAGGGTGGATTTGTCCTCAGGCTTGCGATCCGCGATAGTACTGAGTCCTCGTCCCTCTCTCTAGTCTGCCCACGCGTGAGGTCGGTGTCAAACTTGATCTTGGTCAGCTGTATCTTGACCAGTTCCTTTTTGATCCACGTTGTCGGGAATGTTTCCGTTGCCCGGTGTGTCCCCGTCCGCTTCACTGGAGCCTGCCCCGACTGCGCCCGTGTCTTCTCTGCTGTGTGAACGGCTTGCGATGCGGTCTGCAGCTCATCCCCTTCCGGCAGTTCGGTATCCGAAGGCATAGCTTAGCAAAGGGGCTAACAAAGGGTCACACGGCACACTACAAAAGGCCACAGGGCTGCAAATTGTTGATTTACAGGCTTCTAATGTTGATGACTACTGGCAGCGCTCGACGATTGAACACAGATGGCAGAAATAGCATCACAGTCGGATGCACCTGGTAAAAATCGAGGGTCAAACTCATTCAACTCCGAAAGGACAGCCACGGGGGCATCGGAATCATCACTGTGAACAGACACTGCTTCTGGAGGGGGGGGGTCCGGGTCCCATCCATCATCACCCACAAAATCAGCAGCCCTTAGGTCTGGATCTCCGGCTGCCCCACCAGCGGGGGGGGGGGGTCCTCATCACTGTCACTGTCGCCATCAGCATTGGGGGGGGCGGGTATCCGGGCGGGGTCCCTTTGCGCAAAAGCGCGTGCTGGCCGGCGTCGCTTGTACCGGTCTGGTGTATTACATCCGCGTAACATGTCCTGTGCCTGTGCTACTGTTGTCACATATCACCTGGAGGACGTTGTGGCACGTGTCTACCCAGCTCTGTCATCACGTCAGCATCAACTTTAACAGGTTTAACAAGTGTCTGCAATGTCTTGGCACATAGATCTCGGTAATGCTCTGCAGTGAGCACCGTATCTAGTGCGCAAGGAAAATCCATCTTGGCAGGATCCCACCTGTCTTGCACGATACTCGACTTCTGACTGGACCAGACCATGGGGGGTATAACACCAACATCAAATCGCGCCATCAATCTGGTGAAACGACGATCAACCAGTTGTGGCAGTTCCTTGGGAACATTAACGTACTGCAGGTCCTTTGGGGTCTGGTCTGCAACGGGAGTGAGTATAAACAGGTCATGCACCTGTTGCAACGTACAGTTCCCAGGATGTTGTGCCATTAAGTGCACAACACGGCTTAACAGGGCCTCACACGGTTCCTCATTGTGTGCCACCCCAGGTAAGCGGGCAAACCACTGGGACCACAACAGCCTAGCAACAACAATGGTGCGCACATATTCAACCTTGTCCTCATAACCTAGGGTGAGCCTCATAAGGACGTGTAGGCAACGGCTCAGCAATGGCCCTGCAGCGTGCTGCTCTCCCTGTGCAGACCAATGACAATCCCTCACTTGCGACCCAATAATAAACAAGGCTGGAATGTAACCATACAGCAGCGTTACCAACCCTTGCACCTGTGTAAGAAGTGTGCTGTGATTAGCGTTACCCGGTCGGTGCAAACTGTACCCCCTTTCCTAACAAAACCACACAACCAAACACCCAATTGAGTGAATTGGTGATACGTTACAAGGCGCACCGCGTAATCCCTAGTGCTAGTGGTTGGGATTTTTCTGACTTAGTGTCCCCGGTGCTCCCCCTGTAGGGCAGGGCAAGTGAGGGGAGGCGCCTTTGGCGCCGGTATTGTAATAGAGGTAGCCATTCCAGTAGGTGCAGGCCGGAATGCTAGCATGTAGCGTGATGGGCTATGTGTCGGTTCACCATGCAACCCCCCCCCCCCCCTTCCGCCCCGGTTTTTGGTGCATGGTGTGTAGCTCGACCCTCTTGAAAGTGGTCGTGCAATCCTACCTCCGTGTATGTATGGTCTCCACCCTCCCAAGGAAGTGGTGGTGAGTTCCTTTCTCTTACCAGGGTCGTCTCCACCTTGGACGATGGTGTGTGGCTCGACCCTCTTGAAAGTGGTCGTGCATTCTTTCCACGGTTGTGCGTGTATGGTCTCCACCCTCGGATAGAAGTGGTGGTGAGTTCCTTTCCCTGGTGCTAGTTAACAAGTTAATTATCTCCACCCTGAAAGTCAAGTGGTGGTGAATGTTCCCTCTTCTACACGTCATCAAGCGAGGCTCCGGGCGCAAGGCAACGACCCCCCTCGGGTTGTGGCGCGTCCGGGAGCCCAAGGCAATGATCACCCCGCATACACCCCGCATGTCAACCTTCTCGCACGGATTGTTGCCCGGACGCAAGGCACTCGCCCCCTTCGGGTCGGGGCGCCATGGGAGGCTTTGGCGGGTACCCTCTCACGTGTGAGGGTGCCATTCTGTGCCAAGGCTAGTACATGCGTGTGGAAAAGGGGAACTCAAAATCCTTGAACTCCTCCCCAACCCCTTCACCCCCCCATCCCGACCGGTGTTTGTGCTACAATGATTTTTTTTCTCTCTTTTTTATGGTTGTGATAATGAATTCCAGATTCAGTGGTTTGTAGAAGTCAATCAGTGAGTTTAAAAAGTCTTTGTCAATGGTGAGTAGTGGCCAGATACCTCCATGCTGCCAGAAAGTTCTGCCCGAAAGGAAGGAGGCCTCATCCCCCTCGAGTTGTGCCGTTACCTGAAATTGCGTAATTGGTTAACTGCATTGTGACATGTGCCAAGAAGTGATTGTCATGGGGGCATTCTTTATCGTCAAGCCGTCAAGGCGTCTGTGTCCGGAGTGACGCCCCGTACATGGATAAGTAGTTGGATCAGTTTGGGCTTTTTGGTTGTTGCCCTTTGCGCTTTTGCTTCCGAGTTGGAAGAGGTGCAGGGAACCTCACTTGTTGTGGGTTTTTGTTTTCCCGTTTGTATCAAGGAAGCAATACGTCTGCCTAGTGGCAGAAAATCTTGGGTTCAAGTCCCAAGACGGTGTTGAGACATGACCCGCACGCGGTGATGTGCGTTGGAGGTGCGGCGAGTTTCGTCCAAGTCTAGTCGTTTAAGTATTTGGTGGTGCAAGTAGTCTTGTTCTGTCATGCATTGAAGAAATGAGACCCCCCCCCTGTTTGCAGTCTAAGTCCTGGTTGAGCCCTCAACTTGGCACCACCTCCCACACAGCAAACATACCGATTTGGATCCGCTAAGTGTTTGGGTAGGCACATGGGTGCTGCCGTTTGTTGGGCAATTACCCTTGCCCAATTCAGCCACAAACACTACATGGCGTCACAACCCGCAATGTAATGTCACCGGGGGCGGGGGGTGGGGGACGGGCGGATATGCATATTTCATTCGCTCCCCACTCCATAAACAACCCCACCGTGACAACCCCACTACCACGGTGGGTTGCCCTTCCCTTGGAGATCCATTGGCACACAAAGGGAAGGTGCATGGCAAAGGCGTGGCTATGCCGTAGTTTGCAGTTATTCCTAACGCCACCCTGCCCCCATGGGTTTTCTTTTAATTTATCCGTATTCATGTAGTGGGGCATTCCCCCTACCCACCAGCCCCCTATTTTCATTTGGTAGCGTTGGGCACATTAACATTGGTCCCTCCCCCGTGGTTACCATGGCTAATTGATAGGAGGTAGTATTTTTTGTGCAAGATGATGCCTCCAGATGTGGCTTCGATTGAGGATGTGCCGGTTGGTTGACCCGCCCGGTGAGCGGTTTGGCCATGGGCTAGACGGATAGGATGTTGAGTGCATAGAGCATAGTTATACAAAACGTGAGCTCAAGATGAAAGGTGTGGCGAATGGCTACTTTCTTAGGCGGCTCTATACGCACGTAGACTTCGTTGCTAAAAGGCACGATTCATGGCGATTTCAACATCCGTTTTTTGCACCTAAAAAAAGCATATCATTTTTTCGGCCAACTCCACGTGTATTTTCATTGTGGGATACAACAACCTCGCCTTTTCTTGCTTCCAGAGGTGCACATATACACCCCCAATTCCGGGCTGAAAATTGTATGATTTAAAATTTTTGGGCACTGCAGTGCCCAAAAATTTGAAATGGCTTTTTTCAGTGGGTTCTCCAGTACACCTCTGTAGTCATCTCCACAGGTGATGTCCTACTGCAGCAGCAGGCATGAAAACTTGGCATACCCGTTATCAATGGGTCATCGCACCGCGGTGTTATACTCGGAAGGCCACGTATAATGTACCTTGCCCAATCACTTCCATTCCTGTCCAAATGTGCACTTGAAAATGGACTTCCAGTACTTTTGGGCACTGCAGTGTCCAAAAAATTTAAAACTCCGTATTTCACTCCTATTGGTTCCCATTGCGTAACACCTGACAAAGGACGTATGAATCATTGGACGTTGGTACCCATCCTCTGCTCATTGGAAACATACTGCCGGTTGTCTGACTGCCACCTTGGAGTGTACCCAGGCTTTGGAACGTTCCACGTCCATTGGGAGATACATTGTTTGGATCTTCGCTAGCTGCTTTTGGTCTATGCCGCATCAGGTTTGTTTTGTGATAGTGTCTCTGTTTTCTTTGTCCCCATACCTTTGCTGCCTGCGAACAGGACTGTTGTCCATGGATGCGGCTCCCTTCCGGCAGTTCCTTGGTTCGAAGGTATATGCTTCAAAGGAGGATCGATCTGAGGCCGTGGGTAGGGATAAGGGTGCCGATGAGTTTTGTACGTGGGTGTTAGATCTCCGGTTGGAGTGGAGAAGTAGGCGGTCCGTTGGTGAATACATCCAACAAAGGGACAGGCGGACCGTTAATTGTCTGCCCGACCAATGGTTCCGTGTTGCTGAGCAAGAGATTTTTAATATATGGTCTGTTCTACACAAGAGGTGTCGTCCACGTGCCAAGAGGGCTGTAGGTGTCCAACCCAAGAGTCGTGTGCAACGTAGGTGTTTGGCTCACATGGGTCAATGTTCTTACAATGTACCCTCCTTTGCTGTTCAAGGAGCAACTACGTGCACCAGTCTTTGGCAGACCTTGGAAGGTAAACCCGCTGTCCTATGGTTCGATAATTTTTATAGACGTAACTTCCGGCCTGTGCCTGGTAATGAGAACCGGTCCCTTAATTGTACAACCGGTGCTATCATACTCTTGAAACGACCTGTTGACGTTATGCCGTCTTTTCCTAGCCTCTCGGTTTTGCGGCAGAGGATTGGGTACACTGCAGACTTGTTGGTGCAGAGCCATAAAAACTTCATTGATGGCTTGCAAGGGTTGATGGACGACCCCATCCGCCTTCAACATGTTCGTTGTCCCTTGGACATACGACGGGCTAATGTTACCAGCCCAGCTTGGACCCCCTTTTTTCTCACAGACCTAACTGTGTCCGCTACCCCCGACCTTGTCTCTATTATTCACGGGCTCCAGGAGGTGCAGCAGCACACACAGCACCGTCTTCCACTGTTGGTGGACGAGAATATTCACTACCGTGTCCTTAAGCTCGTTTACAGCATCAACTATGCTCGGTACAACGTGCCCCTGTTCATTACACGTACCCCGGTAGTGTATGGCACATGTCACCCATATAAATATTGTGTAACCCTGTGCTACAGAAGATTCTTCCCTTTATTTACCTATTTTTCCTATGGTTCACTCAATTTGGGCACTGCAGTGCCCAACTTTCCGAAACTCATCTATATGGAGCGTATGATTCTGGTGCTCTTGCACTTGGCCCATAAGTGGCGCCAACCTTTGGAACACAAGTTACAGACTCTATGCCCATGGATATTTCAATTTGCGATTAAGATTTTAACCACAAAAATAAAAATCCAACAACCAAAGACAAGCACCCTAGCACAACCCAAGCATGAAAACATGTCTGGTGTGTTGGTGTTGTAATGTGTCAAACAACCCCACTTTGCCAAAGAAATAAAATCAGGGTCGCATTCCGCGTCCCGAAGGTCGGGGGTAAAACCCAGTACCCCGTTGTCCCTGAAATCACCCGCTCCAGCAAACCCAAGGTATTAGACCACACTCCTCTCACAATCACAACTTAGGGCTCAGGGGCGTCTTGGTTCGAGCTGGGCTTTGTGCATGTTTTGCTCGGGTGGTTGGTGTGAGCAAACTGTATGCTTGTGTCTACCTACGTGTTACCTAAACATGGTCCAGAGGGTTAGAGTGAACACGTTTGGATTAGATAACAAAGATGGCAATGAACCCGTGTCCCGGCCCTATTAGATTAGCCCTTGTGACCCAACCAAGTGAGGGTGGGGTTTGTTTTTGAGATTAGCAAACTAAGTTGTACCCCACCACCCAATAACACCACGAGTGGTGTGGGGGTTTAAGGGAAGGATCGAGATATCATATAATAAAACATGTCAAAAAAAATCCAATCTTAATTGTCTTCTCTTTTTCAAAGCATGTTGTGCTTAGACAAATTTTTCAAGTCCCCATAGGGCCACCAATACAAGCAAAAAAAAATTCAAAAATGAAACAAAGGTGGCTCTTCTCACTTAAAGTGAGACCAAATAAAGCCCAAGACAAGGGACTTGTATTTTGCAAAAAGCAAACAAAAATACTCATTATTTGAAAACCACCACCCAAAGCCCAAGAGGCTTGTCTGAGTGATTTTTTTCAAGTCCCCAAAAGGCCACCAAAACAAGGAAAAAATCCAAAAAGAAAGCAAAGGTGGCCCTCCTCACTTAAAAAGTGAGGGCAACGAAGCCAAAAAATAGGGTGTTTTGAGGGATGGGGATGATGAAATCCACATCCAAGTAGATTCATCAAGGGTTGGGAGGGAGGGGTACTCAAAAAGGTGAAGAAAGCTCAAAACACACCCCTCTCACTCTCCCCAACAAGCGCCCAAGCAAGCGCTCTTCAAGCGCCACGTGAGCGCTTCCCCACGTTCTCCAAGCTTCATTGAACGCGTTGCACCAAACTCGACGGACGCGTTTTGCGACGTGTTCTTTAAGCCTCGTTGAACGCGTTTTCGAACGCATTTGCACCAAACCCAACGAACGCGTTTTGCGACGTGTTGTCCATCCTTGATTGAACGCGTTTTCGAACGCATTTGCACCAAACCCAACAGACGCGTTTTGCGACGCGTTCTCCATCCTTGATTGAACGCGTTTTCGAACGCATTTGCACCAAACTCGACGAACGCGTTTTGCCACGCGTTCTCCAAGCCTCATTCCACGCGTTTTTCAAGGCATGGGCACCGAGCTCGACAAACGCGTTTTGCCACGCCTCATTGAGCGCGTTTTCGAAGGCATGGGCACCGAACTCGACGAACGCGTTTTGCGACGCGTTCTCCAAGCCTCAATGAAGGCGTTTTCGAAGGCATGGGCACCAAACTCGACGAACGCGTTTTGCGACGCGTTCTCCAAGCCTCATTGAACGCGTTTTCCCAAGCACTTGCACCCAAGTCCACAAAGGCGTTTGCGAACGCGTTCTCCATGCTCAAATGAACAAATGAAGCTCGAGGAACCTTTACACCAATCTCAAGGAACATCTGTGCACCAATCTCTAGGAACAATGTGTTCTCCTTGCCTCATGGAACGGGCTTTCAAACGTGTTTGCTCCAAACTTGAGGAACACGTTTTTGAATGCGTTCTCCTTGCCACATTGAGCACACTTGACAACCAGTTTAAACCCAACCCAAATAAAGGACATGAGAGGCATAAATGCAAAGTTGACTCCAGCTCATTCGCACGAGATCCACATTCATTGAAGTCACCTCCAAATTTCGAGCACAATGTAAGCATGCAACACGGATTTCCCACCAAGGAACGCCAAAGCCACCACAAGTCACCTTGCTGAAGGAACTCAAGCAATGGCATTTTGTAATCCTACTATGTAATCCTACTATACCTTGTGTCTATCTTTTGTTGTTGATCTTGATCACGGCTACCCAATCTCCTTCAACGAAGCATACAACGGCACAGGAACTCAGTGAATTCGGTATAGCATGAATTAAAAACTGTAGTTCCTGTGTAGTACAATGCAAAATGTAATTTTATAATTAACTACATTACACACATATCAAAATCTCGAAAATAAAAGCTGATTTTCTGCACTGTGTAAGCGCGCTCTGAGCTGTCAATATTATGCGCGATTTCTGCGCGCGTGCTCTGAGCTGCAGGCACTCAAACCTATTGCACTCCCCTCACAAGCTCAAGCATGGGTATCAGCGCCTCAAGAGGCACCAAGACCCTTGCTTGGGCTGAGAAAAAAATAGATAGGTTGAGTGCCAAAGGCACTATTGTACAGCCTTACCTGAATATGCCTAAAAAAATAGACATTCAGAAAGTGTGGGGAAAAAAAATGAAGGGTTGGGGAAAAGCCTGAACTGCTTTAGGCTATTAAAAACCCCACTCCTCTAAATGAATAGCAGGGGGTGTTGTAAACACTCCCCTCACAGACTTGTTCCTAGGGGCAATCCCAAACTGCAGAGCAATTTTAGAAACTTTCCCCTATCTACAAAAACACAAGTTTGAAAACCCCTGCAAAAGTTTCCCCACCTAAGGGGAAAACCCTGCAAGTTTCTCAAAACCTACATGTACGAAAACCTGTCTGTCACTGCCAAAAATGAGCCATAAGTGTGTTGGTGTTTTACTTTCCCTGCTGTTTTTGGCTGAACACCAAAATACAGAAAAAGTTCAACACTGGGCCCTGGCACGCTCTGCAATAAAAACACATATAAACCAGAGTATGCTTGCACACAAAGAAAGTGCAAAGAAAGTGTCATCAGGACAGAGCACAGTCTGCCCACAAGGGCAGTGGCTGCCAACAGCAGCACTGTCCTGGTCACTGCAAAAAGTGTACAAAAAGACAGCGACCAGCCAAAAGCAAGCGTAGCCCATTCATATATGTGCCCAGGCAGTGCCTTCAGAAGCACTGCTGAGGTGAAAAAACACCTCTGGATAAACTCGAAAATTTACATTCAGCACATGCTCATTGTAATCCACCAAACAGCCAGCAAAAACAGCCAAAAACCAGTCAAAAACACTCGCCTAGCAAGAGGCAGGGCTTGGCCACACACCGTGAAGTAGTGGTGGCTCATGGTATAAAAATAGGGATAGAAAAACGAAGGAACTTATGAAACTTTAATACTGCACTAGATTTATACCTTCTCAGGCAGCCTGGCTACTGTCCCAGTCGCCGTAAGGACAGTGGCTGCAATGGTGGCACTGCAATAGCTTGGCTCAACGCAACGCCAGGCTCAAAAGACCAGGGCGTTGTCGCTCGTATACTCCAGGGCGTTGTCGCTCACTGAGCAGGCGTCCGCGCCTTCTAGTCCACGGCTCCGCAGCGTCGGAGGCACAAACACCACGGCATCCCACGCGCACTCTTGTCAATCCGCGTGCTTGGCAGCGCACTTGACTCAACTTTCAACTTTCAATCAAATCGAGTTGTAGTGAGGAAGGGGAAGTTTGTGTGTTCGTAGGGTCGTAGGTGGGGCTGTCGACACAGGGGCCTTCACAACACGAGTGGGGCTTCGTTCTGGTCCTCTGTCTGCCTTCCTTGGCGGATGAATCACTTGTGTGAGCGATTCTTTGGTGGCGGCGCTGTAGAAGCTCGCTGTCGTTCCTCTTCGTATTTGCGGCTCCTGCGGCGACCTCTGTGGGTTTTCTTCACACTCCTCTGCAATGGTGGCTTGCCTTGCTTGATGAGGGTCAGGATCCGGTCATACTTCTCACGCCACTCCTCGCGCTCCTCTCTTCGGCGCTCACTGCGCTCCTCTTCGTCACTGAGCTTGGTCCGAAGCATCCTGTTGCAAGGCATCACGCTCCTTCCGAAGCCGATCCTCAGTGTTGTTGGCGTCTTTGAACTGGCGGCGAAGGTCTTCCAGTTTTCGAAGGGCGTCTTCTCTTTCATCCCGGTATCTGTAGCAGCGCTCCTGCAGAGTCTCTCAGTTTTGTAATCCTACTATACCTTGTGTCTATCTTTTGTTGTTGATCTTGATCACGGCTACCCAATCTCCTTCAACGAAGCATACAACGGCACAGGAACTCAGTGAATTCGGTATAGCATGAATTAAAAACTGTAGTTCCTGTGTAGTACAATGCAAAATGTAATTTTATAATTAACTACATTACACACATATCAAAATCTCGAAAATAAAAGCTGATTTTCTGCACTGTGTAAGCGCGCTCTGAGCTGTCAATATTATGCGCGATTTCTGCGCGCGTGCTCTGAGCTGCAGGCACTCAAACCTATTGCAGTGACCCTATTTTTCGCCCCGGGCCCCCGAACTTGGGCATTTCGGCATCCGCTTATAAACCTTGGTCTACACCGCATGCAAGGTTTTCAAGGCACTGGGCCCGGTGCTTCAACGTATCGTTCCAATGACGAACAAAGGGGGTATATAAATTTGTGCATTTTGATGCGCTGAATTCAAAAATGCAAGAGTTTCGGCTCAACAAGACAATATGCTAAAGAATTTCCCCGTTTACTGCCCTGATGTCCACTACCACGCTGATCACAGCCAGTTTAGTCGGAGAGGAAAATGTGACCGTTTTGACGCAATTTGGCCGATTCTCCAACACATCGTCTTGTTGACCTGACACTCTTGCATTTTTGAATTCACCACATCAAAATGCACAAACTTATATCCGCCCTTTTTTTCGGCACCGAAATGATATGTTGGAGATGCAGGCTCGGCCGGTTGTTGGTTGTGGTCTGCTATTCAGGGACACCAGCGTTTTTCCTGAAAACCAGCAAACTTCCCTACTTCGCCCAGCCCGGCCACTGTCTCGTTTGGACATGGGACCTTGATTTTTGGATTCTCCATGTCCAAAATAGGGGGGGCACCTTATCGCATATGACATATCCCCAATATCATGACAAAAATCAAAAAACGGCCAAAAAAACTCCAACTTTGCGTCAAAATGGCCAGTATCACCCCCGCCTCCCCCCTGGTCAAACGCCCATATTTCTATATGTATTTTACTCACGTGACACTTCACCATATCATTCATGTAGAAGGTGCTTTCTGTCCCGTGTCGTGCCAACAACAGTTTTCTCCATATCATTGTACGTTCTTCCTTCACTCTAGTCGTTACTACCACGTTGTTCGCCACAAAAGAGTGCAGTACTTGCATATTGGTGTCCATGTAGCGTTGCATTTTAGTCAGATTGCAAACTGTTATGGTGCCTTTCCTTGGACGGGCATCGGTTGTTATGGTAATTTCTCTGTTGCCCCAAAGAAGTGCCCAAACTTGTCGTACATGATTTGTGCTGCCCTTTTCCGGGCGATTCTCACTTGATATTTCCTATCCAAATGTAGATGGAATGATGATGTATGGCACATCATGATTTGTTGTTTTAGCTTGTCCAATATCGCTTGCCCTGCACTGCAAGTATGCTTCAACTTCACTGTTTCGGTGGATATCAAACGCCCTAAGGACCCAGCTTGGGGAGGAATGACCCAGCCCCCGAACGACCCCCCTTGAAGACCCCCTTAACAGGCACTTCAAAAAGATCCGGAAAAGGACCGATGAAAAAGACCCCCATGAAGATCGCCCAAAGGACAACCATGAATGGCCCAGCTATGTTATTTCACCAACTCAGTAAAGACCCTCCTTAAAAGACCCCTTGAAGGACCACCTTGGGGGACCCCATGAAAGACACGCATGAAGGGCCCTTGTGAAATACATTAGCCAATCATTTGTCAGGACTTTTGGGGGGCCAAAGGAGGTCACCACAGGCTCAAAACAGGCTGAAAACATGTGTGAACCAACCCAATGCATGACTCCTTTGGGCCATTTTTTGGTCCCAAAATGACCCATTGTTAAGCCTTTTGGATGTTGTTTTAGGGCCAAAACAAATTGCCACAGGACAACACACCAGTGGTGGGGAGGACCCTCTAAACCTTGTGCATGCAGGTTGCGCGGAAAATGGGCAAAGCAGCCACCAGTGCGGGTGGGTGGGGAGGCCACAGATATGTTGGAAACTGTTTCTGACCCACGTCACCAGAACCACCTGGTTCTTGAAAGTCGGCACTTTCAGTGCACGGTTGACCAAAATTGATCCCCCCCCCAAAAAAAACCACGGAGGGGTCAACGTGGCCAAATGGCCATTTGAAAGCCCCTGGCACAAAAACACACAGACAGACAGTTGGATGATCACCGCTGTGACATGTTGCCCCAGTTGGGCATGGGAGATTTCGCAGACCTGTAGCCACCTGCATAGCTAGAAACCAAGACAGGAACTGAAGTTAAACCTGAGGAAAACCATCACCACACCGAGCATCAAAACGCATTGATGGAGAAAACACTCCGCGCAACACTCTCCGCATGACAGCAATTGATTGGTCCCTGAAAATGCTGACAGCTGGCGCACAGCACAAGCTGTGCAAGGGTAAACACCTGACACACTCAGAACCTGCACCAGGGCAAAGCAGCCTGGACTGTAAACACCTTGCACGGTGCACGCTGCAACCGTAGAGGTGTGCACTCTCAAAAACAACGTTGTGCGGGGCTCTTTAGAAAGAAGTGCATTGTGTATCGTCGCCCGGTGGGAACAGTGTTAATGGACCAGAGGTTCCACCAGCCCATTTCAGCTACAAGCTCTTCCCCATCAGTCTCAGGCTTGCCTAAGGGGACTTTAAGGCAACACTTTTGCTTTTCGGACTTGGGTGCGTCTCCAACTGAACCTAACTAGACAAACGCAAGGTTGCATCATAAAATCATGGTGTAGTGTGATATTATGGAGGTTCTGGCTTGACCTCTATGTGGTGCGCTCCAGTGTCATAATAAGCGGAAAAGATCTAAACCACCAGCCAGCCACTAAGGCACGATGATGCAAGAGCAACGAGGGGGGGAAAAGCCATCCTCAACACCGCGAAGTGAATGGCTTTGGAAACCCATATATGGCAGAGGTCCACCAACCTGTTGCCTGACTGCACGCAAAAAATGGGCCGGACTCTTGAAAAGCTTCGGCAACATGCCACAGGGGCTAAAAGGGGTCAACACGAGCACCAAAGGTGCCCTCCGCAGGTGCCCCTGTGAATAAGTGGATCATAAACAGCTTGGTATCTGTGCGTGGTAATGGGGAACTTTACTCTTGTATCTTCGGAAGGTTTATTTCCGACAGATAATATATCAGATCTGAGTGCCTAGATGCTCAGTGTAGTAAAGATGGACTTCATCTTCCCACCACCATCCATCTGTTTCGGCCATCAGACAGGGGAACAGCGATTCTCCATGCTCACTCTAAAGCGGGGTCCCTGCCCCCTCTAGCACAGACATGGCCGGGGCCATCATGCGGATCCTGCAACCAATACAAGGGTGATCAATCAACACAGATCGACCAAACCCCCTTGTACATCTCCAGAACCAGTTAGAGGGAGATTGTTCCAAGAAAAGTTATTTTGAATGGAAGTAGCTACCATTGGAGGAGAGCAATGGAATGGACACTTGTGGATGGCAAAGCTAATAGGTGGCGATGTCTCGGCCAAACCATTTGCTCCAGAAGAGGTCCCACATGATGTTCCTCTTCGACTCCCAGCTGAACAACTTGCTTAGATAGGCTGTGTTACGGCCCCAGAACGCAGCACCACCCTTGAGCTTAATCATGTCAGAATCGTACACCGCCTCATCAGAGCCAACGTACGCGAAACTACCCCTGTGATTGTACGCGAAGGGCATCACACTATGTCGGGTGTCCCCAAGGTGATTAAGGCGCTGGGCAATGTAGGAGCCCTGCTGGGCTGCGACTTGTGCAGTAGGAGGGAGGGCAGTGATCTTACTGTCTGCTTCTTGGATGAGTTTCTTGAACTCGCTCTTCGACAACAACGCGTTCTTCTCTGTATCATGCTTCTCAAACAGCTGCTCCAAGCGATCCCCCAGGAAATCCAATTGCACATGCTGTTTGCGGTGGTCCGCCACGAATTTCTGGAAGGTTTCAAAGGTCAAGCCTCCGTCCTTCACATATTCCTGTTGGTTCCACAAGCTGTCCAAAAGAGTCTCAAGCTTCTCACATTGGATGGTACTGCAGTCCCCAATGCCGTACACGTTGGTGCAGCCCTTGACCGTGAGGCGCCCATCCACTGTGAGAGCCCGAGCATTCTTCTGATGAGTGCCAAGCTTGCTCATAAAGCCTTTGACAACAGGTTTTGTAGTGATCCCAGTCGCCCAGACTACCAGTCCATGAGGGTGGGTGGTGCGCTCTTTGGTGCGCGCGTCCATGAAATCAATGGTCTCACCCCCGACACCCGTCACAAAAGTCTTCGTAATGACTTCAACACCGTTGCGCTTAAACTTCTCTTGGGTGTATTTCGCGATCTCTTTGTCAAATGCATTCAACACACGGTCCATCCCCTCCACGATGGTGATCTTCAGGTACTTCTTGCATTCCTTGGCAAAGTACTTGGACAAGTCGTCGTGCACGTAGTCGTGCAGCTCTGCCGCAAACTCAACGCCAGTGGGTCCACCACCGACGATCACAAAATGCAGCAGCCGGCGTCTCTCTTCTTCCGTTGTGGAAGGCAGAGCTGCCTGTTCGAAGTTGTTCAGGATGCGCTTCCGGATGGCTTTGGCATCTTCCAATGACTTCAAGAAAGTTGCGTGCTCATAAACACCCTTGGTGTTGAACGTGTTGTTGTCTGCCCCCAGGGCAATGACAAGCTGCTCATAGGGTAGCTCAAAGGACTTGGTAGGATCGTCGTCTTTCTTGAGAACGTCGCTGCAAGTCACTTTGTTGTTCTCAAAATCAATATCACTGGCAGCCGCCTCATAATACTTGGCCCTCTTGCGGAAGCGGAACAAGACCCGCCGAACCGATTCAATGCAATGGTTCCACTCGATAGTGCCGACTGTGGTGCACGGCAAGAATGGGGTGAAAACAAAGTAGTTGCGCGGGGACACAATTGACACATTGTACTTCTCGCAATCGATTTCAGACAGAAGACTCATGGCTGCCCAGCCAGTGCCGAGCACTACCAATCGTGGCTTGTCTTCAGGATGGGGCTCATCAAAGAAAAACTCAAATGACTTCCATTGGTACAGATACGCACCACCAGAAATGGTGGCAGCACCAAAGATGTACTTTGGGCTCTTGCGCAAAAAAGTTCCAAGGCGGGACATACTTCCTGCACGATGCATGCATGATGCAGAGGTTTTGGCCGATTCAGAGGATCCAGCGTGCTTGAGCAAACGGCAATACTGGGGTTTTGCATAATTTCGCCATAACGACATTGAAAACATGCACGGAATGCAATGGATTGAAGATAAAAAAATTCATGGAAACATGAAATGTTGCGGTGCACTTGGTTGGGCACCCGGGCTCGCAGAAGCAGAAGCACAATAGTGGCCACAGGGACTGTGCTGCAAGGGTACACATGACAAAAAATAGTTGCACGGTGTGTACATGGTGCACACAGCCTGCACCCCCAGCACACAGCAAGGCACAGGCTGGCACAAGCAATGAAAGTGGTTGGCCATGGGTGCTGCACACTCAGCATCTCATGACGGCCCCCACCATCCTCTCAAGAACACATTGGTGACCTGTTGGGGTCCTCATAGCAACCAGTCCACACAAGCATGGCACAACCAGTTGTGTTACACGGTCCTCACAACCCCTCCCCCCACCAGACAACCCCACACCCCCCACAGCTAGTCAGTGGTGGTGGGAGGTGGAGGACACGGAGGTGGAATACTGCAATGGTGCACCATGCAATCAGCAATAGACAAAAGATCACACAACCGACCAGGACCAAAGGCAAAACCACTACGCTCATCCAGGTTAAGCCGTTAGGAGGGTGATGTCAGCTGCTTGGGAAGCCACTGGCCCTGAGAGCATAGGGTCCTTAGCCTGTGGCCAAGGGGGCATTTCGGACAACACTCGCAGTGAAAAATGTAACTCGTGTTCCAAACAGTTGTCAAGACGTTGAAATTTTTTTGCCGTAAGTCGTGAAAATTATAAAAAAAATGAATTTTTTTGCAGTAAACGCAAGTAATTTTTTTTTGCGGTAAATTGTTCAAATTAGAAAAAAAAAGTTGAAAAACTGAAAGAAATGCAACTTTTGCAATGTATTTTGTTTTCGCGGCAAGTTGTGTAAATTAAATTTAAAAATTTTTGATCAAATTGGCCATACTCGAAAGTGCCAGGGCCCGAAGGCAAGTTCATTGAAGTACAGATTTCGGCAGAGCCTGGGTCTGCATACGGGATTCAGCTCATGTCTGGTCCCCCATGGTTTCCTTGTTGGAGTTATCATGCTGGATCTCATTGATTTGGGCAGAATTGGGTGGTCACTGCAGTGCATAGGCGGGTATGCGTGCCTGTGGCTCTGTGCATGGTGCCGAAGTGCAGGGCACTCCTCTGTCGTCAGTTCGGGTGCATCTCCCATTCGTTAGGATCTGAGTGCATTTTGTGCCGTTTTGGTAGTGGGAGCAGGGGAATCTCCCACAAGGTGGGGTCCCATTCCTCTCGGGGTCTCTGGTTTCTTTGTTGCATAGTGTGTGCATCTCTTGGTATGCGAGTGTTTCAAGTTGCTTGCGGTAAGTTAAAAAAACCGAACAGACAGACCATACCATATTTGTGGCAAACAGCCCTGAGTTCACACAACACCCACTCATGCATGGTGCCATCTTGCATAGATGCCGCTTGGGTTGTTGCATAGCTTGAACCGTTGAACTCTTTGGTCTGCATCCCCCTCCCTGCCATACAACATTTCAGTTTCAGAAATTTCAAGGTCCTGTGTGCGTGCAATGCTGGGTCTCGCCCAAAATGACATCATCTCTTCGGTGGGTTCAAAGTCCTCCACATCACAGGGGACTGAAAAATCTTTGAATGCTTCAAGGCAAAGCAACGTGTTATCCTCTAGTGTACAGCGCGCCGTCACACACGACGTTGTGGCCTAAATTGCGTGCCACACAGCCCAGCAAACACTTCACCTACCACTCCTCAACACATGGCCGATTACACCAAATCCACAGGAACTCGCATATGTGGTGCGTGCTTTGGCCGTGGTCACAAAGGATGTGGGATGTCACAAAGGAAAAAACACGCACACATGAGCAAGATGATACCTCAATCCTATTTGGTAGTCACTCTTGATGCACCCATACCCCCCTACCAAAGCGATCCTACAAAGAGAGGGCGGAAATGCTACGCCGCCCCTACATTCTCGGGCTCCCCAACGCCAAGCGCGGAGATCACCATCAGAATCGGCTACCTCGCCCGTGCCTTCTCGGGTGCCCAAAAGAGGGCGGAAATGCTACGTCACCCCTGCATTCTCGGGGGTCCCTAACAAAGGAGAACAAAATCAGAAGTGGCTACCTCACCCTTGCCTTCTCGGGGGCCCAAAAGAATTTTTGTTTTAACTCATGACCGAAGTTCCACCAAGTGTCCATTGAGAGGGCCCAAAAGAGGGCAGAAATGCGACGCAACCACTCCATTCTCAAGGAACCCCAACAAGGGGGAATAAAATCAGAAGTGGCTGCCTCACCCCTACCTCCTCGGGGCCCCAAAAGAGGGCGGAAATGCGACGTCGCCCCTGCATTCTCGGGGGTCCCCAACAAAGGGGAGGAAAATCAAAAGTGGCTACCTCACCCCTACCTCCTCGAGGGCCCAAAAGACGGCGGAAATGCTACATTGCCCTTGAATTCTTGGGGATGCCCAGCAAAGGTGAGGAAAACCACAAGTGCCTTGCCGCGGACCCAAAAGCCGTCACCCTGGCATTCTCGGGGGTCCCCAACAAAAGGGATCACAATCGGAACTGGCTACCTCACCCTTGCCTGCTCAGGGCCCAAAAGACGCCGGAAATGCTACGTAACACCTCAGAAGTGGCTGCCTCATCCCTGCCTTCCCGCTCGCCCAAAAGACGGCGGAAATCCTATGTCGCCCCTGCATTCTCGGGGGTCCCCAACAAAAGGGGATCAAAATCAGAAGTGGCTGCCTCACCCTTGCCTTCTCGGAGGCCCAAAAGACGCCGGAAATGCTACGTCACCCCTGCATTCTCGGAGGTCCCCAATGCAGCGCAGGGATCACAATCAGAAGTGGCTGCCTCCCCTTGCCTTCTCAGGGGCCCAAAAAAGGGCCGAAATGCTGTGTAACCCCTACGTACGCGAGGAACCCCAACAAAGGGGAACAAAATCAGAAGTGGCTGCCTCACCCTTGCCTTCTCGGAGGTCCAAAAGACGGCGGAAATGCTATGTCACTGCTGCATTCTCGGGGGTCCCCACCGCCAAGCGCGGGGATCACAATTAGAAGTGGCTGCCTCACCCCTACCTTCTCAGGGGCCCCAAAGACGGCGGAAAAGCTATGTCGCCGCTGCATTCTCATGGGTCCCTAGCAAAGGTGAGGAAAACCAGAAGTGGCTACCTCACCCTTGATTCTCCGGGGGCCCAAAAGAGGGCGGAAATCCTACGTCACCCTCTAGGGGGTCCCCAACAAAGGTGAGGAAAACCAGAAATGGCTACCTCACCCCTACCTCCTCGGGGGCCCAAAAGAGGGCGGAAATGCTACATCACCCCTGCATTCTCGGGGGTCCCCAACAAACGGCACGAAAATCAGAAGTGGCTACCTCACCCTTGCCTTCTTGGGGGCCCAAAATAGGGGGGAAATGCTACATCACCCCTGAATTCTCGGGGGTCCCCAACAAAAGGGAACAAAATCAGAAGTGGCTGCCTCACCCTTGCCTTCTCCGGGGGCCCCAAAGAGGGCGGAAATGCTACGTAAGGCCTATGTGCTCGAAGATCCCCAAACCAAGCGGAACAAAATCAGAAGTGGCTACCTCACCCTTGCCTTCTCGCGGGCCCAAGAGAGGGCGGAAATGCGACGTCGCCCCTACGTTCTCGGGGGTCCCCAACAAAATGCAGGAAAAACAAAAGTGGCTGCCTTCCCCCTACCTCCTACGGGGCCCAAAAGAGGGCGGAAATGCAACGTCACCTCTGCATTCTCGGGGGTCCCCAACAAAGGGGAACAAAATCAAAAGTGGCTGCCTCACCCTTGCCTTCTCCGGGGCCCAAAAGAGGGTGGAAATGCTACATCACCCCTAAATTCTCGGGGGTCCCCAACAAAGGGGAACAAAATCAGAAGTGGCTGCCTCACCCTTGCCTTCTTGGGGGCCCCAAAGAGGTCAGAAATGCTACGTAAAGCCTATGTGCTCAAAGATCCCCAAACCAAGCGGAACAAAATCAGAAGTGGCTACCTCACCCTAGCTTGTCGGGGCCCAAAAGAAAAGGAAATGCTACGTCGCCCCTGCATTCTCGAGGGTCCCCAACAAAGGGCAGGAAAATCAAAAGTGGCTGCCTCATCCCTGCCTTCCCGCTCGCCCAAAAGACGGCGGAAATCCTATGTAGCCCCTGCATTCTCGGGGGTCCCCAACAAAAGGGGATCAAAATCAGAAGTGGCTGCCTCACCCTTGCCTTCTCGGAGGCCCAAAAGACGCCGGAAATGCTACGTCACCCCTGCATTCTCGGGGGTCCCCAATGCAGCGCAGGGATCACAATCAGAAGTCCCTGCCTCACCCTTGCCTTCTCGGGGGCCCAAAAAAGGGCCGAAATGCTGTGTAACCCCTACGTACGCAAGGAACCCCAACAAAGGGGAACAAAATCAGAAGTGGCTGCCTCACCCTTGCCTTCTCGGAGGTCCAAAAGACGGCGGAAATGCTATGTCACTGCTGCATTCTCGGGGGTCCCCACCGCCAAGCGCGGGGATCACAATTAGAAATAGCTGCCTCACCCCTACCTTCTCAGGGGCCCCAAAGACGGCGGAAAAGCTATGTCGCCGCTGCATTCTCATGGGTCCCTAGCAAAGGGGAGGAGAACCAGAAATGGCTACCTCACCCTTGCGTTCTCCGGGGGCCCAAAAGACGTTGAAAATCCTACGTCACCCTCTCGGGGGTCCCCAACAAAGGTGAGGAAAACCAGAAATGGCTACCTCACCCCTACCTCCTCGGGGGCCCAAAAGAGGGCGGAAATGCTACGTCAGCCCTGCATTCTCGGGGGTCCCCAACAAAGGGGAACAAAATCAAAAGTGGCTACCTCACCCTTGCCTTCTTGGGGGCCCCAAAGAGGGCGGAAATGCTACGTAAGGCCTATGTGCTCGAAGATCCCCAACCAAGCGGACAAAATCAGAAGTGGCTACCTCACCCTAGCTTGTCGGGGGCCCAAAAGAGGGCGGAAATGCTACGTCGCCCCTGCGTTCTCGGGGGTCCCTAACAAAGGGAAGGGAAATCAAAAGTGGCTACCTCACCCTTGCCTTCTCGGGGGCCCAAAAGAGGGCGGAAATGCTACGTCACCCCTGCATTCTCGGGGGTCCCCAACAAAGGGCACGAAAATCAAAAGTGGCTCCCTCACCCTTGCCTTCTCTGGGGGCCCCAAAGAGGGCGGAAATGCTACGTAAAGCCTATGTGCTCGAAGATCCCCAACCAAGCGGACAAAATCAGAAGTGGCTACCTCACCCTAGCTTGTCGGGGGGCCCAAAAGAGGGCGGAAATGCTACGTCGCCCCTGCATTCTCGGGGGTCCCAAAAAAAGGGCAGGAAAATCAAAAGTGGCTACCTCACCCTTGCCTTCTCGGGGGCCCAAAAGAGGGCGGAAATGCTACGTCACCCCTGCATTCTTGGGGGTCCCCAACAAAAGGGGAACAAAATCAGAAATGGCTGCCTCACCCTTGCCTTCTTGGGTGCCCCAAAGAGGGCGGAAATGCTACGTAAGGCCTATGCGCCCAAAGATCCCCAAACCAAGCGGAACAAAATCAGAAGTGGCTGCCTCACCCTAGGTTCTCGGGAGGGCGGAAATGCTACGTCGCCCCTGCATTCTCGGGGGTCCCCAACAAAGGGGAACAAAATCAGAAGTGGCTGCCTCACCCTTGCCTTCTCGGAGGCCCAAAAGACGGCGGAAATGCTACGTCACTGCTGCATTCTCGGGGGTCCCCACCGCCAAGCGCGGTGATCACAATTAGAAGTGGCTGCCTCACCCCTACCTTCTCAGGGGCCCAAAAGACGGCGGAAAAGCTATGTTGCCGCTGCATTCTCATGGGTCCCTATCAAGAGTGAGGAAGACTAGAAGTGGCTACCTGACCCTTGCGTTCTCCGGGGGCCCAAAAGACGTTGGAAATCCTACGTCACCCTCCCGGGGGTCCGCAACAAAGGTGAGGAAAACCAGAAGTGGCTACCTCACCCCTACCTCCTCGGGGGCCCAAAAGAGGGCGGAAATGCGACGTCACCTCTGCATTCTCGGGGGTCCCCAACAAAGGGGAGGGAAATCAAAAGTGGCTACCTCACCCTTGCCTTCTCGGGGGGCCAAAAGAGGGCGGAAATGCTACATCACCCGTGCATTCTCGGGGGTCCCCAACAAAAGGGAACAAAATCAAAAGTGGCTACCTCACCCTTGCCTTCTCGGGGGCCCCAATGAGGGCGGAAATGCCACGTAAGGCCTATGTGCTCAAAGATCCCCAGCCAAGCGGACAAAATGGAAAGTGGCTACCTCACCCTTGCCTTCTCGGGGGCCCAAAAGAGGGCGGAAATGCAACGTCACCTTTGCATTCTCGGGGGTCCCCACCACGGGGAGGGAAATCAAAAGTGGCTACCTCACCCTTGCCTTCTCGGGTGCCCAAAAGAGGGCGGAAATGCTACATCACCCCTGCATTCTCGGGGGTCCCCAACAAAGGGGAACAAAATGAAATGTGGCTACCTCACCCTTGCCTTCTCGGGGGCCCAAAAGAGGGCGGAAATGCTACGTCACCCCTAAATTCTCGGGGGACCCCAACAAAAGGGAACAAAATCAGATATGGCTGCCTCACCCTTGCCTTCTCCGGGGGCCCCAAAGAGGGCGGAAATGCTACGTAAGGCCTATGTGCTCGAAGATCCCCAAACCAAGCGGAACAAAATCAGAAGTGGCTACCTCACCCTAGCTTGTCGGGGGCCCAAAAGAGGGCGGAAATGCTACATCGCCCCTGCATTCTCGGGGGTCCTCAACAAAGGGGAGGGAAATCAAAAGTGGCTACCTCATCCTTGCCTTCTCGGGGGCCCAAAAGAGGGCGGAAATGCGATGTCACCCCTGCATTCTCGGGGGTCCCCAACAAAGGGGAACAAAATCAAAAGTGGCCCCCTCACCCTTGCCTTCTCGGGGGCCCCAAAGAGGGCGGAAATGCTACGTAAGGCCTATGTGCTCGAAGATCCCCAACCAAGCGGACAAAATCAGAAGTGGCTACCTCACCCTAGCTTGTCGGGGGCCCAAAAGAGGGCGGAAATGCTACGTCGCCCCTGCATTCTCGGGGGTCCCCAACAAAGGGCAGGAAAATCAAAAATGGCTACCTCATCCTTGCCTTCTCGGGGGCCCAAAAGAGGGCGGAAATGCGATGTCACCCCTGCATTCTCAAGTGCCCCCAACAAAGGGGAACAAAATCAAAAGTGGCTGCCTCACCCTTGCCTTCTCTGGGGGCCCCAAAGAGGGCGGAAATGCTACGTAAAGCCTATGTGCTCGAAGATCCCCAACCAAGCGGACAAAATCAGAAGTGGCTACCTCACCCTAGCTTGTCGGGGGCCCAAAAGAGGGCAGAAATGCTACGTCGCCCCTGCATTCTCGGGGGTCCCAAAAAAAGGGCAGGAAACTCAAAAGTGGCCACCTCACCCTTGCCTTCTCGGGGGCCCAAAAGAGGGCGGAAATGCTACGTCACCCCTGCATTCTTGGGGGTCCCCAACAAAAGGGGAACAAAATCAGAAATGGCTGCCTCACCCTTGCCTTCTTGGGTGCCCCAAAGAGGGCGGAAATGCTACGTAAGGCCTATGCGCCCAAAGATCCCCAAACCAAGCGGAACAAAATCAGAAGTGGCTGCCTCACCCTAGGTTCTCGGGAGGGCGGAAATGCTACGTCGCCCCTGCATTCTCGGGGGTCCCCAACAAAGGGGAACAAAATCAGAAGTGGCTGCCTCACCCTTGCCTTCTCGGAGGCCCAAAAGACGGCGGAAATGCTACGTCAGTGCTGCATTCTCGGGGGTCCCCACCGCCAAGCGCGGTGATCACAATTAGAAGTGGCTGCCTCACCCCTACCTTCTCAGGGGCCCAAAAGACGGCGGAAAAGCTATGTTGCCGCTGCATTCTCATGGGTCCCTATCAAGAGTGAGGAAGACTAGAAGTGGCTACCTGACCCTTGCGTTCTCCGGGGGCCCAAAAGACGTTGGAAATCCTACGTCACCCTCTCGGGGGTCCGCAACAAAGGTGAGGAAAACCAGAAGTGGCTACCTCACCCCTACCTCCTCGGGGGCCCAAAAGAGGGCGGAAATGCGACGTCACCTCTGCATTCTCGGGGGTCCCCAACAAAGGGGAGGGAAATCAAAAGTGGCTACCTCACCCTTGCCTTCTCGGGGGGCCAAAAGAGGGCGGAAATGCTACATCACCCGTGCATTCTCGGGGGTCCCCAACAAAAGGGAAAAAAATCAAAAGTGGCTACCTCACCCTTGCCTTCTCGGGGGCCCCAATGAGGGCGGAAATGCCACGTAAGGCCTATGTGCTCAAAGATCCCCAGCCAAGCGGACAAAATGGAAAGTGGCTACCTCACCCTTGCCTTCTCGGGGGCCCAAAAAAGGGCGGAAATGCAACGTCAACTCTGCATTCTCGGGGGTCCCCACCACGGGGAGGGATATCAAAAGTGGCTACCTCACCCTTGCCTTCTCGGGTGCCCAAAAGAGGGCGGAAATGCTACATCACCCCTGCATTCTCGGGGGTCCCCAACAAAGGGGAACAAAATGAAAAGTGGCTACCTCACCCTTGCCTTCTCGGGGGCCCAAAAGAGGGCGGAAATGCTACGTCACCCCTAAATTCTCGGGGGACCCCAACAAAAGGGAACAAAATCAAATATGGCTGCCTCACCCTTGCCTTCTCCGGGGGCCCCAAAGAGGGCGGAAATGCTACGTAAGGCCTATGTGCTCGAAGATCCCCAAACCAAGCGGAACAAAATCAGAAGTGGCTACCTCACCCTAGCTTGTCGGGGGCCCAAAAGAGGGCGGAAATGCTACATCGCCCCTGCATTCTCGGGGGTCCTCAACAAAGGGGAGGGAAATCAAAAGTGGCTACCTCATCCTTGCCTTCTCGGGGGCCCAAAAGAGGGCGGAAATGCGATGTCACCCCTGCATTCTCGGGGGTCCCCAACAAAGGGGAACAAAATCAAAAGTGGCCCCCTCACCCTTGCCTTCTCGGGGGCCCCAAAGAGGGCGGAAATGCTACGTAAGGCCTATGTGCTCGAAGATCCCCAACCAAGCGGACAAAATCAGAAGCGGCTACCTCACCCTAGCTTGTCGGGGGCCCAAAAGAGGGCGGAAATGCTACGTCGCCCCTGCATTCTCGGGGGTCCCCAACAAAGGGCAGGAAAATCAAAAATGGCTACCTCATCCTTGCCTTCTCGGGGGCCCAAAAGAGGGCGGAAATGCGATGTCACCCCTGCATTCTCAAGTGCCCCCAACAAAGGGGAACAAAATCAAAAGTGGCTGCCTCACCCTTGCCTTCTCTGGGGGCCCCAAAGAGGGCGGAAATGCTACGTAAAGCCTATGTGCTCGAAGATCCCCAACCAAGCGGACAAAATCAGAAGTGGCTACCTCACCCTAGCTTGTCGGGGGCCCAAAAGAGGGCAGAAATGCTACGTCGCCCCTGCATTCTCGGGGGTCCCAAAAAAAGGGCAGGAAACTCAAAAGTGGCCACCTCACCCTTGCCTTCTCGGGGGCCCAAAAGAGGGCGGAAATGCTACGTCACCCCTGCATTCTTGGGGGTCCCCAACAAAAGGGGAACAAAATCAGAAATGGCTGCCTCACCCTTGCCTTCTTGGGTGCCCCAAAGAGGGCGGAAATGCTACGTAAGGCCTATGCGCCCAAAGATCCCCAAACCAAGCGGAACAAAATCAGAAGTGGCTGCCTCACCCTAGGTTCTCGGGAGGGCGGAAATGCTACGTCGCCCCTGCATTCTCGGGGGTCCCCAACAAAGGGGAACAAAATCAGAAGTGGCTGCCTCACCCTTGCCTTCTCGGAGGCCCAAAAGACGGCGGAAATGCTACGTCAGTGCTGCATTCTCGGGGGTCCCCACCGCCAAGCGCGGTGATCACAATTAG
This sequence comes from Eutreptiella sp. 'Long Island Sound 2002', assembly GCA_964036045.1. NCBI lineage: Eukaryota > Euglenozoa > Euglenophyceae > Eutreptiales > Eutreptiaceae > Eutreptiella > Eutreptiella sp. 'Long Island Sound 2002'. Next base: position 8,472,994 of record OZ038390.1, read on the forward strand.
AAGTGGCTGCCTCACCCCTACCTTCTCAGGGGCCCAAAAGACGGCGGAAAAGCTATGTTGCCGCTGCATTCTCATGGGTCCCTATCAAGAGTGAGGAAGACTAGAAGTGGCTACCTGACCCTTGCGTTCTCCGGGGGCCCAAAAGACGTTGGAAATCCTACGTCACCCTCCCGGGGGTCCGCAACAAAGGTGAGGAAAACCAGAAGTGGCTACCTCACCCCTACCTCCTCGGGGGCCCAAAAGAGGGCGGAAATGCGACGTCACCTCTGCATTCTCGGGGGTCCCCAACAAAGGGGAGGGAAATCAAAAGTGGCTACCTCACCCTTGCCTTCTCGGGGGGCCAAAAGAGGGCGGAAATGCTACATCACCCGTGCATTCTCGGGGGTCCCCAACAAAAGGGAAAAAAATCAAAAGTGGCTACCTCACCCTTGCCTTCTCGGGGGCCCCAATGAGGGCGGAAATGCCACGTAAGGCCTATGTGCTCAAAGATCCCCAGCCAAGCGGACAAAATGGAAAGTGGCTACCTCACCCTTGCCTTCTCGGGGGCCCAAAAAAGGGCGGAAATGCAACGTCAACTCTGCATTCTCGGGGGTCCCCACCACGGGGAGGGATATCAAAAGTGGCTACCTCACCCTTGCCTTCTCGGGTGCCCAAAAGAGGGCGGAAATGCTACATCACCCCTGCATTCTCGGGGGTCCCCAACAAAGGGGAACAAAATGAAAAGTGGCTACCTCACCCTTGCCTTCTCGGGGGCCCAAAAGAGGGCGGAAATGCTACGTCACCCCTAAATTCTCGGGGGACCCCAACAAAAGGGAACAAAATCAAATATGGCTGCCTCACCCTTGCCTTCTCCGGGGGCCCCAAAGAGGGCGGAAATGCTACGTAAGGCCTATGTGCTCGAAGATCCCCAAACCAAGCGGAACAAAATCAGAAGTGGCTACCTCACCCTAGCTTGTCGGGGGCCCAAAAGAGGGCGGAAATGCTACATCGCCCCTGCATTCTCGGGGGTCCTCAACAAAGGGGAGGGAAATCAAAAGTGGCTACCTCATCCTTGCCTTCTCGGGGGCCCAAAAGAGGGCGGAAATGCGATGTCACCCCTGCATTCTCGGGGGTCCCCAACAAAGGGGAACAAAATCAAAAGTGGCCCCCTCACCCTTGCCTTCTCGGGGGCCCCAAAGAGGGCGGAAATGCTACGTAAGGCCTATGTGCTCGAAGATCCCCAACCAAGCGGACAAAATCAGAAGTGGCTACCTCACCCTAGCTTGTCGGGGGCCCAAAAGAGGGCGGAAATGCTACGTCGCCCCTGCATTCTCGGGGGTCCCCAACAAAGGGCAGGAAAATCAAAAATGGCTACCTCATCCTTGCCTTCTCGGGGGCCCAAAAGAGGGCGGAAATGCGATGTCACCCCTAAATTCTCAAGTGCCCCCAACAAAGGGGAACAAAATCAAAAGTGGCTGCCTCACCCTTGCCTTCTCTGGGGGCCCCAAAGAGGGCGGAAATGCTACGTAAAGCCTATGTGCTCGAAGATCCCCAACCAAGCGGACAAAATCAGAAGTGGCTACCTCACCCTAGCTTGTCGGGGGCCCAAAAGAGGGCGGAAATGCTACGTCGCCCCTGCATTCTCGGGGGTCCCCAACAAAGGGCAGGAAAATCAAAAATGGCTACCTCATCCTTGCCTTCTCGGGGGCCCAAAAGAGGGCGGAAATGCTACGTCACCCCTGCATTCTTGGGGGTCCCCAACAAAAGGGGAACAAAATCAGAAATGGCTGCCTCACCCTTGCCTTCTTGGGTGCCCCAAAGAGGGCGGAAATGCTACGTAAGGCCTATGCGCCCAAACATCCCCAAACCAAGCGGAACAAAATCAGAAGTGGCTGCCTCACCCTAGGTTCTCGGGAGGGCGGAAATGCTACGTCGCCCCTGCATTCTCGGGGGTCCCCAACAAAGGGGAACAAAATCAGAAGTGGCTGCCTCACCCTTGCCTTCTCGGAGGCCCAAAAGACGGCGGAAATGCTACGTCACTGCTGCATTCTCGGGGGTCCCCACCGCCAAGCGCGGTGATCACAATTAGAAGTGGCTGCCTCACCCCTACCTTCTCAGGGGCCCAAAAGACGGCGGAAAAGCTATGTTGCCGCTGCATTCTCATGGGTCCCTATCAAGAGTGAGGAAGACTAGAAGTGGCTACCTGACCCTTGCGTTCTCCGGGGGCCCAAAAGACGTTGGAAATCCTACGTCACCCTCCCGGGGGTCCGCAACAAAGGTGAGGAAAACCAGAAGTGGCTACCTCACCCCTACCTCCTCGGGGGCCCAAAAGAGGGCGGAAATGCGACGTCACCTCTGCATTCTCGGGGGTCCCCAACAAAGGGGAGGGAAATCAAAAGTGGCTACCTCACCCTTGCCTTCTCGGGGGGCCAAAAGAGGGCGGAAATGCTACATCACCCGTGCATTCTCGGGGGTCCCCAACAAAAGGGAACAAAATCAAAAGTGGCTACCTCACCCTTGCCTTCTCGGGGGCCCCAATGAGGGCGGAAATGCCACGTAAGGCCTATGTGCTCAAAGATCCCCAGCCAAGCGGACAAAATGGAAAGTGGCTACCTCACCCTTGCCTTCTCGGGGGCCCAAAAGAGGGCGGAAATGCAACGTCACCTCTGCATTCTCGGGGGTCCCCACCACGGGGAGGGAAATCAAAAGTGGCTACCTCACCCTTGCCTTCTCGGGTGCCCAAAAGAGGGCGGAAATGCTACATCACCCCTGCATTCTCGGGGGTCCCCAACAAAGGGGAACAAAATGAAAAGTGGCTACCTCACCCTTGCCTTCTCGGGGGCCCAAAAGAGGGCGGAAATGCTACGTCACCCCTAAATTCTCGGGGGACCCCAACAAAAGGGAACAAAATCAGATATGGCTGCCTCACCCTTGCCTTCTCCGGGGGCCCCAAAGAGGGCGGAAATGCTACGTAAGGCCTATGTGCTCGAAGATCCCCAAACCAAGCGGAACAAAATCAGAAGTGGCTACCTCACCCTAGCTTGTCGGGGGCCCAAAAGAGGGCGGAAATGCTACATCGCCCCTGCATTCTCGGGGGTCCTCAACAAAGGGGAGGGAAATCAAAAGTGGCTACCTCATCCTTGCCTTCTCGGGGGCCCAAAAGAGGGCGGAAATGCGATGTCACCCCTGCATTCTCGGGGGTCCCCAACAAAGGGGAACAAAATCAAAAGTGGCTCCCTCACCCTTGCCTTCTCTGGGGCCCCAAAGAGGGCGGAAATGCTACGTAAGGCCTATGTGCTCGAAGATCCCCAACCAAGCGGACAAAATCAGAAGTGGCTACCTCACCCTAGCTTGTCGGGGGCCCAAAAGAGGGCGGAAATGCTACATCGCCCCTGCATTCTCGGGGGTCCCAAAAAAAGGGCAGGAAAATCAAAAGTGGCTACCTCACCCTTGCCTTCTCGGGGGCCCAAAAGAGGGCGGAAATGCTACGTCACCCCTGCATTCTTGGGGGTCCCCAACAAAAGGGGAACAAAATCAGAAATGGCTGCCTCACCCTTGCCTTCTTGGGTGCCCCAAAGAGGGCGGAAATGCTACGTAAGGCCTATGCGCCCAAACATCCCCAAACCAAGCGGAACAAAATCAGAAGTGGCTGCCTCACCCTAGGTTCTCGGGAGGGCGGAAATGCTACGTCGCCCCTGCATTCTCGGGGGTCCCCAACAAAGGGGAACAAAATCAGAAGTGGCTGCCTCACCCTTGCCTTCTCGGAGGCCCAAAAGACGGCGGAAATGCTACGTCACTGCTGCATTCTCGGGGGTCCCCACCGCCAAGCGCGGTGATCACAATTAGAAGTGGCTGCCTCACCCCTACCTTCTCAGGGGCCCAAAAGACGGCGGAAAAGCTATGTTGCCGCTGCATTCTCATGGGTCCCTATCAAGAGTGAGGAAGACTAGAAGTGGCTACCTGACCCTTGCGTTCTCCGGGGGCCCAAAAGACGTTGGAAATCCTACGTCACCCTCCCGGGGGTCCGCAACAAAGGTGAGGAAAACCAGAAGTGGCTACCTCACCCCTACCTCCTCGGGGGCCCAAAAGAGGGCGGAAATGCGACGTCACCTCTGCATTCTCGGGGGTCCCCAACAAAGGGGAGGGAAATCAAAAGTGGCTACCTCACCCTTGCCTTCTCGGGGGGCCAAAAGAGGGCGGAAATGCTACATCACCCGTGCATTCTCGGGGGTCCCCAACAAAAGGGAAAAAAATCAAAAGTGGCTACCTCACCCTTGCCTTCTCGGGGGCCCCAATGAGGGCGGAAATGCCACGTAAGGCCTATGTGCTCAAAGATCCCCAGCCAAGCGGACAAAATGGAAAGTGGCTACCTCACCCTTGCCTTCTCGGGGGCCCAAAAGAGGGCGGAAATGCAACGTCACCTCTGCATTCTCGGGGGTCCCCACCACGGGGAGGGAAATCAAAAGTGGCTACCTCACCCTTGCCTTCTCGGGTGCCCAAAAGAGGGCGGAAATGCTACATCACCCCTGCATTCTCGGGGGTCCCCAACAAAGGGGAACAAAATGAAAAGTGGCTACCTCACCCTTGCCTTCTCGGGGGCCCAAAAGAGGGCGGAAATGCTACGTCACCCCTAAATTCTCGGGGGACCCCAACAAAAGGGAACAAAATCAGATATGGCTGCCTCACCCTTGCCTTCTCCGGGGGCCCCAAAGAGGGCGGAAATGCTACGTAAGGCCTATGTGCTCGAAGATCCCCAAACCAAGCGGAACAAAATCAGAAGTGGCTACCTCACCCTAGCTTGTCGGGGGCCCAAAAGAGGGCGGAAATGCTACATCGCCCCTGCATTCTCGGGGGTCCTCAACAAAGGGGAGGGAAATCAAAAGTGGCTACCTCATCCTTGCCTTCTCGGGGGCCCAAAAGAGGGCGGAAATGCGATGTCACCCCTGCATTCTCGGGGGTCCCCAACAAAGGGGAACAAAATCAAAAGTGGCTCCCTCACCCTTGCCTTCTCTGGGGCCCCAAAGAGGGCGGAAATGCTACGTAAGGCCTATGTGCTCGAAGATCCCCAACCAAGCGGACAAAATCAGAAGTGGCTACCTCACCCTAGCTTGTCGGGGGCCCAAAAGAGGGCGGAAATGCTACATCGCCCCTGCATTCTCGGGGGTCCCAAAAAAAGGGCAGGAAAATCAAAAGTGGCTACCTCACCCTTGCCTTCTCGGGGGCCCAAAAGAGGGCGGAAATGCTACGTCACCCCTGCATTCTTGGGGGTCCCCAACAAAAGGGGAACAAAATCAGAAATGGCTGCCTCACCCTTGCCTTCTTGGGTGCCCCAAAGAGGGCGGAAATGCTACGTAAGGCCTATGCGCCCAAACATCCCCAAACCAAGCGGAACAAAATCAGAAGTGGCTGCCTCACCCTAGGTTCTCGGGAGGGCGGAAATGCTACGTCGCCCCTGCATTCTCGGGGGTCCCCAACAAAGGGGAACAAAATCAGAAGTGGCTGCCTCACCCTTGCCTTCTCGGAGGCCCAAAAGACGGCGGAAATGCTACGTCACTGCTGCATTCTCGGGGGTCCCCACCGCCAAGCGCGGTGATCACAATTAGAAGTGGCTGCCTCACCCCTACCTTCTCAGGGGCCCAAAAGACGGCGGAAAAGCTATGTTGCCGCTGCATTCTCATGGGTCCCTATCAAGAGTGAGGAAGACTAGAAGTGGCTACCTGACCCTTGCGTTCTCCGGGGGCCCAAAAGACGTTGGAAATCCTACGTCACCCTCCCGGGGGTCCGCAACAAAGGTGAGGAAAACCAGAAGTGGCTACCTCACCCCTACCTCCTCGGGGGCCCAAAAGAGGGCGGAAATGCGACGTCACCTCTGCATTCTCGGGGGTCCCCAACAAAGGGGAGGGAAATCAAAAGTGGCTACCTCACCCTTGCCTTCTCGGGGGGCCAAAAGAGGGCGGAAATGCTACATCACCCGTGCATTCTCGGGGGTCCCCAACAAAAGGGAAAAAAATCAAAAGTGGCTACCTCACCCTTGCCTTCTCGGGGGCCCCAATGAGGGCGGAAATGCCACGTAAGGCCTATGTGCTCAAAGATCCCCAGCCAAGCGGACAAAATGGAAAGTGGCTACCTCACCCTTGCCTTCTCGGGGGCCCAAAAGAGGGCGGAAATGCAACGTCACCTCTGCATTCTCGGGGGTCCCCACCACGGGGAGGGAAATCAAAAGTGGCTACCTCACCCTTGCCTTCTCGGGTGCCCAAAAGAGGGCGGAAATGCTACATCACCCCTGCATTCTCGGGGGTCCCCAACAAAGGGGAACAAAATGAAAAGTGGCTACCTCACCCTTGCCTTCTCGGGGGCCCAAAAGAGGGCGGAAATGCTACGTCACCCCTAAATTCTCGGGGGACCCCAACAAAACGGAACAAAATCAGATATGGCTGCCTCACCCTTGCCTTCTCCGGGGGCCCCAAAGAGGGCGGAAATGCTACGTAAGGCCTATGTGCTCGAAGATCCCCAAACCAAGCGGAACAAAATCAGAAGTGGCTACCTCACCCTAGCTTGTCGGGGGCCCAAAAGAGGGCGGAAATGCTACATCGCCCCTGCATTCTCGGGGGTCCTCAACAAAGGGGAGGGAAATCAAAAGTGGCTACCTCATCCTTGCCTTCTCGGGGGCCCAAAAGAGGGCGGAAATGCGATGTCACCCCTGCATTCTAGGGGGTCCCCAACAAAGGGGAACAAAATCAAAAGTGGCTCCCTCACCCTTGCCTTCTCGGGGGCCCCAAAGAGGGCGGAAATGCTACGTAAGGCCTATGTGCTCGAAGATCCCCAACCAAGCGGAACAAAATCAGAAGTGGCTACCTCACCCTAGCTTGTCGGGGGCCCAAAAGAGGGCGGAAATACTACGTCGCCCCTGCATTCTCGGGGGTCCCAAAAAAGGGGCAGGAAAATCAAAAAGGGCTACCTCATCCTTGCCTTCTCGGGGGCCCAAAAGAGGGCGGAAATGCTACATCACCTCTGCATTCTTGGGGGCCCCCAACAACAGGGAACAAAATGAGAAATGGCTGTCTCACCCTTGCCTTCTCCGGGGGCCCCAAAGAGGGCGGAAATGCTACGTAAGGCCTATGTGCTCGAAGATCCCCAAACCAAGCGGAACAAACCCAGAAGTGGCTACCTCACCCTAGCTTGTCGGGGGCCCAAAAGACGTTGGAAATCCTACGTCACCCTCTCGGGGGTCCCCAACAAAGGTGAGGAAAACCAGAAGTGGCTACCTCACCCCTACCTCCTCGGGGGCCCAACAGAGGGCGGAAATGCTACATCACCCCTGCATTCTCGGGGGTCCCCAACAAAGGGCAACAAAATCAGAAGTGGCTACCTCACCCTTGCCTTCTCCGGGGGCACCAAAGAGGGCGGAAATGCTACATCACCTCTGCATTCTTGGGGGCCCCCAACAAAAGGGAACAAAATCAGAAGTGGCTGCCGCACCCTTGCCTTCTCCGGGGGCCCCAAAGAGGGCGGAAATGCTACGTAAGGCCTATGTGCTGGAAGATCCCCAAACCAAGCGGAACAAAACCAGAAGTGGCTACCTCACCCTTGCGTTCTCCGGGGGCCCAAAAGACGTTGGAAATCCTACGTCACCCTCTCCGGGGTCTGCAACAAAGGTGGAGAAAACCAGAAGTGGCTACCTCACCCCTACCTCCTCGGGGGCCCAAAAGAGGGCGGAAATGCGACGTCACCTCTGCATTCTCGGGGGTCCCCAACAAAGGGCAGGAAAATCAAAAGTGGCTACCTCACACCTACCTCCTCGGGGGCCCAAAAAAGGGCGGAAATGCTACATCACCCCTGCATTCTCGGGGGTCCCCAACAAAGGGGAACAAAATCAAAAGTGGCTACCTCACCCTACCTTCTATGGGGCGCAAAAGAGGGCGGAAATGCTACGTCGCCCCTGCATTCTCGGGGGTCCCCAACAAACGGCACGAAAACCAGAAGTGGCTACCTCGCCCGTGCCTTCTCGGGTGCCCAAAAGAGGGCGGAAATGCGACGTCACCCCTGCATTCTCGGGGGTCCCCAACAAAGGGGAACACAATCAGAAGTGGCTACCTCACCCTTGCCTTCTCCGGGGGCACCAAAGAGGGCGGAAATGCTACATCACCCGTGCATTCTCGGGGGTCCCCAACAAAAGGGAACAAAATCAGATATGGCTGCCTCACCCTTGCCTTCTCCGGGGGCCCCAAAGAGGGCGGAAATGCTACGTAAGGCCTATGTGCTCGAAGATCCCCAAACCAAGCGGAACAAAACCAGAAGTGGCTACCTCACCCTTGCGTTCTCCGGGGGCCCAAAAGACGTTGGAAATCCTACGTCACCCTCTCGGGGGTCCGCAACAAAGGTGAGGAAAACCAGAAGTGGCTACCTCACCCCTACCTCCTCGGGGGCCCAAAAGAGGGCGGAAATGCTACATCACCCGTGCATTCTCGGGGGTCCCCAACAAAGGGGAACAAAATCAGAAGTGGCTACCTCACCCTACCTTCTATGGGGCGCAAAAGAGGGCGGAAATGCTACATCGCCCCTGCATTCTCGGGGGTCCCCAACAAACGGCACGAAAATCAGAAGTGGCTACCTCACCCTTGCCTTCTCGGGGGCCCAAAAGAGGGGGGAAATGCTACATCACCCCTGAATTCTCGGGGATCCCCAACAAAAGGGAACAAAATCAAAAGTGGCTACCTCGCCCTTGCCTTCCCGCGGGCGCAACACACGCCGCAAATCCTACGTCACCCCTGCATTCTCGGGGGTCCCCAACAAAAGGGCACAAAATCAGAAGAGGTTGCCTCACCCTTGCCTTCTCAGAGGCCTAAAAGAGGGCGGAAATGCTTTTTTGTTTTTTTTTTTATGTGTAACAATTGCTCCACCAAGTGTCTGTTATGCGTACACAAAGCAGTGCAAGAGTTCGCTGACAGGCCTCATTAAGGGTCAATCCCTCGGGCGCCCCTGACCCTAACCCTGGGGAGGTTGGCTGGTGGTTGGAACGAGGTCTGCACCTAGTGTCGCCCCTGTGGTACCCAAGTCCTGGGTGACTCGTCAGTGGCATATCAGTCAGGCAGTTGCAATCCGGTCAAGACTATGGCATCTCCCCAGTCCTCCAAGGGGATCTCCATGGATCGCATATTCTCCGGTGGTTCCGGTATGGTCGTTACTACAGAACGTGACCGTTTCGAGGGTGGTGTTAACTGGCGGGGTCTGGGCCGCTTGAGCTTCCACAGTGATAAGTGATAAGTCTCGGCGTCATTCCGGCTGGTGAGTCGGCCACGTTCCATTTGTTGCAGTTCCCCATGTCGTGTAACCAGGCGGAGGCGGGCAGCGCGCTCTACAGTCTGTACCGATGTCCAGGTATGTAGCCGTGCCCGCATCCATGCAGAGTACGCCAAATTTCTCTTGTCCTGCAGAGACTCACACAGCTGCTAGTAGAGGACCCAGCGATGTGCATAGCGATGGAGCGCGTGGTACAGTATCGCCCATGCAAACTCCTGCGTGTTACATACGGACTCTATGAGGAATCAGTGCGTCACCTCCTTGGCCCGCAGATCCCACAGAGCATGATGACGCTCCATGTGAGCGGAGAGGCTATGCCACCCCTGCATTCTGCGGAGTCCCCACCAAAAGGGCACAAAATCAGAACTGGCTACCTCACCCTTGCCTGCTTCGGGCCCAAAAAACGCCGGAAATGCTACGTAACACCTGCATTCTCGGGGGTCCCCAACACCAAGCGCTGGCATCACAATCAGAAGTCCCTGCCTCACCCTTTCCTTCTCGGGGGCCCAAAACACGGCGGAAATCCTACGTCACCCATGCATTCTCGGGGGTCCCCGACAAAGGGGAACAAAATCAGAAGTGGCTGCCTCACCCTTGCCTTCTCGGGGGCTCAAAAGACGCCGGAAATGCTATGTCACTGCTGCACTCTCGGGGGTCCCCAACAAAAGGGGATTAAAATCAGAAGTGGCTACCCCACCCTTGCCTTCTCGGGGGCCCAAAAGACAAGGTGTTGCTTGGCCATCGGGGTTGCTTGGCCATAGGTAAAACATAGCTAAAACATACCTTGGATGGTCATTTTAGGTGGTCACAATATTAAAAAAACAAGGTTCGAAAACTTCGATTTTTGAGCTGTCCAGGGTGAAAAACTGCATAAGCAGGTTCTGTACCAATCCCTTGGGAGACCCCCCCCAATGCGCCCAATAGCCAAATAGCGTTAAAAACACATGAATACGGCCTAAAACATGCTTTACATACCTTGGATGGTCATTTTAGGTGATCACAATATCAAAAAAAGAAGTTTCGAAAACTTTGATTTTTGAGCTGCCCAGGGTGAAAAACTGCATGAGCAGGTTGTGTACCAATCCCTTGGGAGCCCCCTTCCCCCCCCCCCCCCCCCCGGGACCTAATACCCAAATAGGGTGAAAAACACGTAAATACGGCCTAAAACATGCTTTACACACCTTGGGTCGTCATATCATGTGGTCACAATATCATAAAAACAAGGTTCGAAAACTTCGATTTTTGAGCTGTCCACGGTGAAAAACTGCATCACCAGGTTCTGTACCAACCCCTTGGGAGCCCCCCCCCCCCCCCCGTGCGCCCAATACCCAAATAGCGTGAAAAACACATGAATACAACCTAAAACATGCTTTGCATACCTTGGATGGTCATTTTAGGTGATCACAATATCAAAAAAAGAAGTTTCGAAAACTTCGATTTTTGAGCTGCCCAGGGTAAAAAACTGCAAGAGCAGGTTGTGTACCGGCCCATTCACTAGGGCATTATTCGTGGAAACAGTCATTTTGCGTCTTTGGCACGGGTTGTGACCGGCTCTGAGCAAGGCTAGAGACTGCAAAAACCATCCTTTCGTATCCTAGTAGGCATATACTGTCACAACATCCCCACTCACACCCCTCAGAGCACGCGGTCACCGAGGTCGCCAAAACCACCAACATAGCAAAAATGGCTGAAAAGCGCATAAACTGAATAAGCGCTCGTCCCACTCCGCCCCATACAAACCCCATGGAGTCGGGACCCGGAAACACTTTTTCGGCTCAAAATCTAAAAAAACCAAAAGATTCATAATTTTCGAACCAAAAAAACGAGGGGTCAATTTTTGACCCCCCCACCCCACCCCCCCAACCCACCCCCTCCCTCAAAAGCTCAAAAAAGTGGGTTTCAAGTGGGGCGGGGGTCTGGGGGGGGGGGCGGACCAAAAACTCATTGGGGGATGCGTTATTTGGATAAAATAATGATTTTACAATGGGTTAAACTAACAATTCAACCCCTTGGGGAAGGGTGCGCGAATAGGCCCAAAAAGGCCCAAAATGGGGGGTATGTGGTGTTTTCCCCTATATACGCCTGCCTGGCTTTGATCTAACAACCTCTGCGAGGTGATTAGCGTTCATCCCACTCCGCCCCATACAAACCCCATGGAGTCGGGACCCGGAAACACTTTTTCGGCTCAAAATCTAAAAAAAACCAAAAGATTCATGATTTTCGAACCAAAAAAAGGGGGGAGGTCATTTTTTCAACATTTTGACCCCCCCCCACCTCCCTCAAAAGCTCCAAAAAGTGGGTTTCAAGTGGGGGGGGGGGGGTCTGGGGGGGTCCGGACCAAAAACTCATTGGGGGATGCGTTATTTGGATAAAATAATGATTCTACAATGGGTTAAACTAACAATTCAACCCCATGGGGTAGGGTACGCGAATAGGCCCAAAAAGGCCCAAAATGGGGGGGTATGTGGCGTTTTCCCCGATATACGCCTGCCTGGCTTTGATCTAACAACCTCTGCGAGGTGATTTCAAAAAACTTTCATGTGCCACTAAACAGCCTATCGAGCGTGGACGGCCAACTCCTCACTGGCAAAGGGCCATATGGGGGGGGCTGACTGGGGGTACCTGGAGTTGGGACCCGAGACCCCCGCCATGGGTTAGGGGGTCCATACACAAGAAAAAAGTTCTTCAGGACCCGGGTCCAAATACACACACAGCGGCCACAATACGCAAAGAAGTTTTGACCCCCCCCCACCCCCCCCCTCCAAAAAAGGGGTACCCAGGTGCGGGGGGGTACGGGGGTCAAAATCCAAAAAATCATTGGGGGATCATTTTTGGTCCTAAAATGATGATTTTACAAGGGGTTAGATGTTAGAAACCATACATTGGGGTATGCTACGCGAACGACCCCCAAAAAGGGGGGCATACGACGCTCGCGCCTGCGCTTGATCTAACAACCTCTCTTCGAGGTGACTTTGGCTTCCCAGGGGCGAAGGTGCCCAGCAAACACAACCAGGTCCTAGGGACCATTCACCACATCCAATGCTGCCTGCTGGGGTGCGGTATGTAGCTCTCAAAAGCATCACATCCTATTCCAGACAGGGTCGAGATTTGCAGGTGGGTAAGCATTGGGTATGTGCCGTGTGCCAGAAAAATCTTCCTGCTGACCAGCATCCCATTCAATCTCTGCATGCAATAGGCCGTCAAGAGCCCCTTGGTGATCCCTGAACCTGCAGAGCGGTCCGCAAATAACCCGATGCATATTGGAATATATGAACCTCGAAGAGCTAATGTACAAATGTTCTGTGTCTGCCCGACGGTGATCTTAGGGAAGACGTGCTTCTTTCCCCTGCTGTCTTAATATCCCTCTCCAAAAAACTGCCGAATTATGGTACCTGGACCCATAGAGCAACGGTTGACCAGTAACTGCTGTCTGTTATTGGCCTGAACCACAATCCTGCCACCCAAAAACCTTTGGCCGTCCGTGAAGGGAAAAAAGAAATGTCTCGTTTCCAATGAACAGCCCATCGCATTGCTGTGCAAAGAGAGACAGAAAACCTCTGGCACATAACTGCAACGTTCCAAAAAACGAACACAGCAGAAAAGATAAAACTATGTGAATGAGAAAACGTGACCAACAGGACAGCCGGGTTCCATGGGCACCTGAGAACTGCTGGAGCCCTTGAACACAGGGTTCCTGAGACCGTAGAAATAAATGGTGCATCAAAAGAAACCATGCATAGTTGTGAATATCAGGGTTGATCACTTGACAAATATTTAACGACACATAAAAATCTTCACCAAACCACAATATGGACTTACAGCATCAGACAGTCAATGGTCAACTCGTTAACGGTTGTGCAAATATATGATTTAATTGCCGCACCCAAATGCAAATTACGTGCTGCTTCTACTTTCAACGCAGACATGCACCTGCAATTTCGCTGAGCCTGGAATCCTGTCCCAGCTGCGATGCAACTGCACCCTCATGGGTGCATACTGAATATATAAAGCGGTCGGTGGCATTGCTTCAAACTGCGCAAATGTGAATACACCAAGCAGAATCCACTAGAACCAGCAGACGAGTCCATGTGCCAAATCACCGGCCTTTTATCACAATGTTCCATGAAACATGAAAAAAAAACACTTTCCAACCAAACTTGCAGGGCATTTTGCAATCATGCCTCCAGGGTTTCAGTCGCCTGGAGCAATTCACTTGCTGCGCCTGGCAATCCAGACTGCTGATTTGCGTAAAACAAGAGCAGCACAGCCTCAAATCCAACCACATTGGATGTGTGTGAACACCTGCTGGTGCAAGATATTTGGCGGCCGGCACATAGCCGGCAAAAGCAATTCCAGGATCGACACCTGCGAAAATGTCCGGTGGCCGGTGCCGCATTCATTGCATCAACTTGACTGTGATGCGGGAACTGGTTGCTGACCTGAACATTACTGATTACTGCACTATCCAAAACTCAACAAGCGGCCAGCATAGACAACCTTGTCAGCTGGCGCCCAATGAACACTGCACCCTCAGATCCACAAACCACACAGTACCCCAGAACAACCCTACCAACCTTCTTTCAGGGCACAAATGCGGTTGAACACAGGCTTGCCATCCCTCTTCGAATCCAAAATGAAATATCCCTGTCTTTCGAACTGGAAGCGCTGTCCAATCTCCGCTTCCTGAAGGGACTTCTCCATCATGGCATTGGAATGGACCACCAAACTGTTCGGATTCAGGTCCTCTTCGAGATCCCGTCCGTCGGCTCCAGGACTCTCAGCTGCAAACAACTTGTCGTACATTCTGACTTCACAGCTCTGGGCCACGGCTGCACTTACCCAGTGAATGACTCCCTTGGCCTTATATCCGACTGGGTTCTTCCCTAAAGTTTCAGGATCATGCGTGCACACAAGCTCCGCCACCTCGCCATTGTCGTCATAGATGACCTCCTTCAGCTTCAAAACGTAGCACCCTCGGATTCGAATGGCGTTTTTCTCTGTGAGACGTTTATACCCCTTCGGAGGATTCAGTGAAAAATCAGCTTTGTCAATATAAATTTCACGGCTGAAGAGAATTTCTCTCTTCCCCATGGATTCATCCGATGGATGATTGGGCTGTGTCAACTGCATCACCTCCCCCTCTGGGAACGTATCAATCATCACCTTTAGTGGGTCAAGCACTACCATCCGGCGCTGCGCATTGATTTCAAGCTCGGCGCGCAACGCCGCCTCCAATTGTTCAATTTTGATGACGGACTCGGACTGGCAAAAAAGAATGTTTGAAACAGGGGCAAGTGGCAAAGCACAGCAAGTTAACAAATCAAGTCCAATGGTTGATAAAGTAGCATGTGTGGTGTGGTGTGGTGTGGTGTGGTATGGTGTGGTGTGGTGTGGTGTGCCGAAGGCGCTGTTACCAAAAGGCAAAAGGCCGGGATGTCTACCCACGGGTACAGGTAAACGGGCTGGGCTGTGTGTGTTGTGTGCGCGCTGTGCGTAAGTGTGTAGGCCTCGGCAGGGGGAGGGGGAGTCGGGGAGACCTGGTGAGTTCGCCTCTGGCGACCGCGCTTATTCCAGGAGCTCCCGCTGCACCCCTTCCCTTTCTGCTTGCTGGTGCAGGCGTAGCTCCTGCAACGCCCACGCCATCGTGCTGCCCGGGCCCAGGCGGGCCTTCAGCAGTGTGGCACGCGCCTTGGCGTGGGCGTACCAGATCCGTATGGACTCCTCCACGACGTGGCGGAGGAACTCCGTGCCCAGCGAGTGGGGCCCTGTACACTCCAGGTGGGCCAGCTGCATGGAGGGGGTCCGCAGGGCTGCCGCCCACTGCTCCAGCACAGTCGGTTCCCACAGCTGGTGACGCACTGGGGCCGCCCGTGGCCCCACCTTCTGGTCGAGCCACGCTGCGAGGCGCCGGCGGGCTGGCCCCCACTCGTGCGATTGAGCCGAGCAGGCCCACAGGTGGGGCGCCGTCTCGGGCTGTGTCCCGCACAGGAGGCACGTTGTATCCAGCACCGTGCCCCGGTGGGAGGAACGGTGGGCTAGGACGGCCATGGTCGGGACGTTGTCCATGCGATGCGCCGTGATGTGGCGCTGCTGGTCGTGGTCGAACCAGTCCAGGGGGAGGCCCCCCCCTGGCATGAAGTTTACCCCCCAGCGGGCCTCGTAGATGGCTTGCGCCGGTATGGAGGCCCGGTCCTGCAACCAGTCACTCAGCGCCGTCGGGGAGAGCTGGCACTGGTCGCGGAAGGGCACTGGGGCGATGAATGAGTAGGGGCGCCTGAGGAGCCACGTGAGGTCTACCTCCGGCGGCTCCCGCGTCGCTGCGTCCACACGGACGTTGAGGTCCGTGATCCAGTGCGATGGTGTGGTCACCACATTGATGGCAGACCTCGGGGAGAGGCGCTGCCCCCCCAGGACAGTGGCGTAGAGGTGGTGGATGCCATCTCCGCAGTGCCCTCCTTCCTGGTACGTGCGGAGGGCCCCCACTGCTGCCTCCGAGTCCGGCACCAGCCAGTAAACCCCCTGCTGTGTCGCCAGCCGGCGGGCATACGAGAGGAGGGCCATCGCCTCCCCCTCCTGGGAGGTGCCCACTCCTGAGGCCACCTGGGCCTGATACTCCCCAGGCCCGCTCTGGACGACCCCGGCCATGGCCATACCCGCCTGCGTGGCCCCTGCATCCACCGCCACGACACTGCCTCGGAGGGTCGCCAGCGCAGGCAGGTCATGGAACCAGACGCCCGGGCGAGTCTCAGGGGCCAACACTCGCGGGGGGCTGGTCGCCCGGCCGTGTGGCGCCAGGAGGGCCATGTCCCCATGGTGCTCCCTGAGGTGGGTGCGCAGGGCCTGGTGTAGCTCCGCTGGCACTGACCCCACCGTATCGAGGGAGTAATAGAGGGGCCCCTTGTGCGGGTGCCCCGGGCATTTGTGCGCCATGCACTCCGCTGGATATTGGAAACGCGCCACCGCCGCCGGGGCTATGGCGATCCACGGAAACGGCGGCAGCGTCGAGGTGACCGTCACGAGAGGGGCCTGCGATGTGCTGGCCCAGTTCCAGTAGGCGGCAGTCGGGGGGGCTGTCGTCCACACGACGGTGGGCGCCCTGACCCCAGTGCGCTGGAGCTGGGCCAGGGACTCCTGCCGGTGGTTGCCCCACAGCTGGGCGTGCAGCGGCGCATCCACCTGCACTTGGATATCCAGGAGGGCCACCAGGAGGCGGTGGAGCCTGGTGTCGCTGGGCAGGGTGCCCGGGGGCTGCTGGCACACCCGGGGTTCTGGCGCCCAGCCCGCGGTCTCCATGGTGTCCTGCAGGGCCGCGGTCATCCGGAGGGGCTGCCCCCTATGGTATATCGTCCCCATTCGGGTGGTTTTGGCCGCCCGGCCCCCCACTATGACTTCCGCCTGATAGGTGGGCACGGCCCTCGGGATCCAGTCCTTGGGTGCCGCTTGCCATCGCGGCGTGGGTTCCCTCAGGAGCGGGACCAGTACCGCAGCGTGGCGGGCCAGCCACGCACGTAGCCCCGGGATCCCCTTGCGGGCTGGCGCTCGTCTCTTCAGGGCTCGCTCCGGTAGCACCTGGTGATTCTCTGTGTAGAGGTCGCCGAGGTGATGGTAGCCCAGGGCCTGTACCGTTTCGTACACCGTCGGGGGGACGACCACCTGCGCGACGGCGCCATACAGAGTCGTGTACACCTCCACCCGGGGGGCAGGGGCCGCCGCTGCCGCCGATCGCGGCCCACCGGGACCTCGGACCAGGATGGGGGTGGTCCCTGAGCACTGGCCCGGCATCCACATGGGCATAGCCACCTCATCCACGACCCGCTGCAGCGTGGCTATGAGGTGGGGGCACTTGGGGTGATGCGTGTACTGCCCCGGGGTAAGCACCGCCGGGCAGCCCCCCCTGAGCGCCTGGTGCGTTTGCAGGGAGTAGGCCTGGGAGTGGTGTGGTGTGGTGTGCCGAAGGCGCTGTTACCAAAGGGCAAAGGCCGGGATGTCTACCCACGGGTACAGGTAAACGGGCTGGGCTGTGTGTGTTGTGTGCGCGCTGTGTGTAAGTGTGTTGTGGCATAGCCGGACCAGTGCACTCTCGCACCTGGCCGACACTGCCTTGCCGACGCCTGTGCGCAGTCTCACAGGGTCTCATTGGTCCACTGCACCCTACGTGCCGCGCTGCACCACCAGTGCCTTCTGCGTGGTGCCGCACTGCTTGGTGCTCTGCACCACACTGCACTGTGTGTGCCCTGCTGCACTGTTGTTGTGGGCAGGGGGCAGTGGGCAGTGGAACTCCTGCAATGCACTGCCGCACTGCCTGGGGGCAGTGGGCAGTGGACCTCCTGCAATACACTGCCCCACTGCCTGGGGGCAGTGGGCAGTGCAATTCCTGCAATGCACTGCCTCACTGCCCGGGGGCAGTGGGCAGTGCAACTCCTACAATACACTGCCCCACTGCCTTGGGGCAGCGGGCAGTGGACCTCCTTCAATACACCGCCTCACTGCCTGGGGGCAGTGGGCAGTGGACCTCCTGCAATACACTGCCGCACTGCCTGGGGGCAGTGGGCAGTGGGTGTGGTGTGGTGTGGTGTGGTGTGGTGTGGTGTGGTGTGGTGTGGTGTGGTGTGGTGTGGTGTGGTGTGGTGTGGTGTGGTGTGGTGTGGTGTGGTGTGGTGTGGCCGGGATGCCCTCCAAACAGGTAATGCCAAACAGGAGGGTTGTGTGTCTGACCGCATGCTGTGGGTTGTGTGTTGCACACCTGTGACAGGGCACGAGTCATCCCTTCGTACGGCGCCTTCAGGGCTGCCCTTGGGACTCCTTGCCGCTCCTGCCTGCTGGTGCATTTGAAGTTCTCGCAACGCCCACGCCATAGTGCAACCTGGCCCAAGCGGGCTTTAATGAGGCCCTCTCAAGCCCTGGCATGGGCCAGCCACACCTTCTTGGCGTGGGTCAGCCAGACCTTCTGTGACTCCGAAACCACCTGCCAGACAAACTCCGTCCCCATATCATGTGGTCCCGCCAGTCCCATATACACCGCCCATAAAGACGGTGTCGCGATTGCCAAGACCACTGGATGTGGCGTGGCGTGGTGTGGTGTGCCAAAGGTGCTGTTACAAAATGGCAATGGCCAGGATGCCTTGCATGCAAAACGGGAGGGCTGGGTGTCTCAGCCATGTGTAGTGTGTTTTGCACCTATGACGGGGCACGAGTTGTCCCTTTCACGGCAGCCCTAGTTCGGAGCTGCCTTTGGGACTCCTTGTCGCTTCGCTGGTGCGGTTGTAGTTCTCGCAACGCCCACGCCACAGTGCCCCCTGGCCCTGAGTGGGCTTCTCGGGCCTTGGCCATCTATGGTGGGGTGGTGCTGGCGGTCCCGACTATGGCTCGCTGATCGTGGCCAATGGCGGTAGCTCATGGAACCATACACCCGGCTAAGATCGGGGCTAGGTCCATGAGCCTCACCAACAGCCAGTGCATGCGGGTATCGTTGGGGAGATCCTGGCCTGGTTGTTCAAATACTGGGAACACCACCGGCCACCCCAGGACAGCCATGACATCCTCCATGGTTGTGGTAAGCTGGATCGCCCGGCGGCGCTTGTAGATCACCCGCTCCCGGGTGGTTTTCGCCTCACAGCCTCCAATGACGGCCGTGGTCAGGCTAGGGTGTATTGGGCCCGGCGCCCAGTCCTATTGCAAGCGGGGGGTAGGTGCCCCTAGCATGGGCAGCAGGGCCCTGCGGTGCCAGTGTAGCCAGTCCCGGACCTTGCGCACCGTGCGCCCCCGGGATGCTCGCACACGCGGGTCCTATTCATTGTGTAGCATCCCATCCGGGGCATAGAAGTCCCCGAAGTGGTGGTACCCTAACGTGAGGGCCGCCGAGTAGACTGCCCGAGGGAGCTAGACATGGGTCACGTCACTGTACGCGGTCTGGTGTGTGGTCACTGCTAGGGGGATGTGTGACCGGACTTGCCCACGTCTTCGGGGGGGGGGGGGGGGGCTAATTAAGTTGAATGGATTGTGGTGGGGGGGGGGGGGGGCAACGACGGTGGTCATGCTCGCACAGCGGCCCGGGAGCCTGGCATGCCCACCTGTTCCACCATCTGCTGCAAGCTGCGCAGCAAGTGGGGGCATGGCCTGGGTTGAGTACGGCAGGGCACCCCGCGTGGTGGGCATGGCAGGTGTGGTGTGGTGTGGTGTGCCGATGGCGCTGTTACCAAAAGATCATCCTGGCCATTGCCTTTTGGTGTGGTGTGGTGTGGTGTGTGGTGTGGTGTGGTGTGGTGTGGTGCAGCGTGGTATATGGCGACTGAATTGAGGTGAGATGAGGCAACACGGCATGGAGTGCCAGGCCATGTTGTTTTATGCCATGTCACATAGACATGGACTACCTTGTACCTACAACGATCAAGAACTTCTGCGAAACTGAGGACAGTCCTTGCTAGGCAGTAGCAGGAGCAGGAGCAGGAGCAGGGCCAGGCAGGAGCTGGGATAAAAACAGGACCAGGAGAGCAGGAGCAGGAAGACTTCTGGACTCTGCTCCGCCCAGACCTCGACACAGCGTTGCCGGACCAATTATTGATATCTGACACCGGCCCTCCCAGAGGCACTGGGAGACGGGGGGTCCCTTGTGTCCTGTCGTGTGTCGTGTGTGTTTTCTTCTTATTTCCCCAAAAGACAATCCTAGGCCTTGTTGGAACACCCCTTGTCTCCCCAAGCGAGTATGCAGACCGAAGAAATCGATGCTTGGTAATTTGGTATCGACAAACCACATGTGGCGGGAATCCTGTCCTGATCATTTTCCTTTTTCATACACGCAATGAAGACTTGTTGGTGAGGCTCAGTGATTCCCAGTGGGCATTTCTGGAGGGTGGATATAAGATATAGCCTGGTGTAATCTCAGCGGTGTCCAGATAAGAGCCGGACGAAAAGAAGGGAATGGGGCGCTTTTGCTTGCGGAAGATCTAAGACGTGCCAACTACGCGTGTGTAGACGGAAATGTTGTGCACACAAATCAACAAACCTTTCCAATACCCAGACCATCACAGAAAGTTCGAATCGAGGAAGGTGTGAAACCCCGTCTCCGCAGACCCTTCAGGGTTGGCAGTCGGGGATCATCCCAGCCCTCAACCAGACCTCGTTCTACCATCTGTGTTAATAGGCGTTTGCTCATAATCCAATTGCTCATATTAAGCCGGGCAAATTCACGCTGCTTAGGGGGCTGAGAAAACCCCACCGCATCGAGAACCTGTAAAAAAAAAGCATACGAGCGCAAGGTCAAATGTGATCAATCAATATCCAATCCCAACTGTGTCAGTTGTCGATGGTCTATGGGAGCTGGCCACAAATCCATTCAATGGATTGGGGGAGGGGGAGGGCAATCAGGAGGACACTGAAGCGGCACACGCTGAGCTTGTTGCCACGTGGTGGTGGCACCGCTTGATCTGGCTGGCGCGGACTACAGCTGCGCTAGTTTCATACCATTGCCCACACACTGCACACGACTCGAAATGTACACCCCTCGCATATGCTCTAGAATCAGCACCACTTGCCCAAGCGCAAGCATCCTCACGAGACCAATGGACAACACAGCACGTTGCGAATCTCTGCTGACACGGAGGCAAGAAGCACGTTGCCATACGTATTCATACAATGGGCGATTCCCTTCGAATTCCAATGTACAAATAGAATGAGTAATGCCCTCAAGCGCATCAGATATGCAATGCGTGAAATCATACATCGGATAGATACACCATTCGTCGCCGGTCTGGTGATGGTGGGCAAATCTGCAAGAGACAAACGGTCCTAGACATCTTGACGCTGCTCCTTGAACAAAAAAAATTGGCATGCAACCATGACCTCTGCCGCCCTTGCAGGCCAAGTCAACCCACCAACAAAAAACTCTAATGAAGATCACGATGCTCTAACCTTTGTGAACATTATGCGTTCGGTGAATTCCTCGCAAAACGTCCACAACATGCATCGTACCACATGCTGATCACTTCAAAACGACTTTTGGAATCGACAATATATGAGCAATAATACTTGATGCGGTAGATTACGGGGTCCCGGAGGTTCATGATTGGAGAAGCCATATCGATCTTCAATCGAAGAGTGAGCGATCCCTCAGGATGTTTGCCGGCTTTCATCTCCTCGAATAAGCGGAGATTCTCTTCGATCGGCCTATCCCGATCAGGAGAATTCTTGCCAGGGGTGGTCAAGGTGCCACGATATTCTCTGGCTTCCTCAAAGGATAGAGAGCACACAAACGCTTTGCCTTCCTTGATCAACTGGATAGCATACTCATGCAATTGAGGGAAATAGCTTGAAGCGTATCGCACTTCCCTGCAAATTGAACATTGTTGACTTGCCGTTTTCGTAACCCACCAAATGGATTGCGATGAATCCGGAAATCAAGTTGTTCACCCACGACCCATTGTGCTATCCACGGGTGGAGTTTGGAGGGTCCACGATGGTTGCGACAATTCCCGGGCCTCACTACACAATTCACACACCGCAAGGGTCTCTTTTGAAAGGGGAGGGTCATATTCTCGTTGTCCTTGTTGTGGTCCCTGTCTTGCCACATGGGTTTGAATCGGTCCGTCTAACCAAAGATACCCCAAAGTGTGAGCAATCCGTTGGCAATGTTCAGCAATGGTTGGTGTTGCGGATGAGGATCCGGGATACATGGATCAAAAATTGGGGGGGGGGGGTGGACCCGTGAACCGGCGATCCGCGGACCGCCTACAACTGTACCATTAAACAAACTAAGATGCTCACCCCCCAAAAAACTTGAAAGCGCACCCCCGTGATGTAGTGTGTGGCATGACATGCAAGAAAAAGACAACAAATGATCCACAAATTCATTTTAAAAAAAAGTTCAAAGCGCACACGGTGTTGTGGTATGCTGCGCAAACAACACTTTAGCCATGCTTTGGATCAGTGTATTTTGCACACATGCATTTTAGATCCGGGGTTTTTTTTTGGCAACTTGATGTCATGATTACTTCTTAATTTGATCCGTAAGTGATCCAAAGTGATCCGTGACCATCTGTAGACCACGAAGCAACGTCTCTTCGATTGGTGGCCAAAAAATGGGTCAACCATTGGGGGGTGATTGAAAATTACCCCAAAACGATGAACGATCGACTCATATGACTTTGGTACTCGAGTGACAGCGCTATATGGTAACATGTGAAATGCAATATCGTCGTCGGGTTTCGGCAAAATCTATCACGTGTCACATACCCGTTCCATTTGTAACCCAACCAAGAAACATCATCCGTGATAGCATCTATGAACTCCGGGGTTTCCTTGTCAGGATTCGTGTCATCAAAACGTAGATTGCACGTGCCACCATATTTTTCGGCGATCCGGAAATTCAAGCAAATGGATTTTGCATGGCCGATATGTAAGTATCCATTTGGCTCCGGGGGAAATCGAGTTGCCACCTTTCCTCCGTATGTTCCCGACGCATTGTCCTCATCGATGATCTTATGGAGGAAATTTGTGACTTCCTTGGCTTCCTCCTGCTCCTTGACATCTAAGCCAAGAGGGATTCATCAAAGACAATAACTCCAACGTCCTTTGTTTTGTCACGCCAGATTTTGGGACTTCGTCATGGTGCGGCGCCATACCACGTGTGAGCATTGCGGCACATGGAGTCAAAGGAAAGACCGCAAAAATGATAAAGCGCAAAAGGAATACGGAAGGTGCCTTTTTTGTTCTTTGTGAAAGGAAATACCCCGTTGACGCGCGTTTCGGTGAACAAATGCAATCCTTCATCACGTTGATATTCCGTTGATCGCACCCGGGCGAAAAGCATCCAACTAACTGGTCTCGTTTGCAAATGCAACAAATTTTAGTTTAGATGTCCAAAGCGCCTCAAAAGCTGAGGCGCTTCGTTCATTGCGCTTCGTTCATTTGTTCAACTTTGCTCCGATGGCAACATGCATGCATGACAATTTGAAATCCTACCACGGAACAACCATCCACAATATGCCGTTCACCACTCAGAGAAAATTAGCGCTTGAAAAGCCAAGCCGACGCCCCTTCGCTCACGGTTTGGCAACAAAAACGAGTCACACCGGATGCTCCTGTGGCCATCATCATTGCGACAGAGGGTTGGTGCCTTCTTCGTCGCCACAAGAAGGATGCTGCTATGCCCCCAAGCACGCCCGCAATAACGCCGAGTACGTGGGATGCCTATTGAAAGCATACATTTAGAGAGTATTTGAGGATGCTTGGAACACGAAAATCTTCAAGAAAAACACAAAAGTATGTGCAATGACTAAAGGTTGAGACGAAAACCTGCAAAATTCCGCGCACGGGTGTCCCAAGTCGCTCCGCGCCCCGAACAAACGGGCCATGTGACATCCGAGCGGTAGCCATCGCATCATCATGAAGCATTGTTGGTGCGTTTACACTCTTGTCCACGGCGGTGCGCTTTCTAGGGAAAAGCGCATCGCCCGAATAACGCACCGCTTGCGGAGGCAACGTGACCACTTGGTTGTTTGCAAAGTTGGTGACCATCGCTCGATCACGCCCAACAAAAATTGCAACCAACCCACCAACGACGATGCCCATGCACAAAACGCCGCGACTCGTCCACGAGGGTGCGTATGTGGAATAATTCTCACCATCGGACACGATGATCCGGTGACATTCGGGCGTGGACGACCCAAGCATGGGGCTACGCATGAAGAACACTACACGGGCGTGGAGTGGTATGAAATGGTGGTTTTAGATGGGCTCCGTTGCCCACCACGATACGATCCCAGACAAAGCACAAAGGAAGACTCGTCAGTGGATTATGCAAGCGAAGCAACAAATCATGGAAATGGCTTATGCCCGTGCGCAACGAGCATCTCACTCATGAATCCACACGCAACAACTCTCGTCATTGCTTGTACAACTACGATACACCTCCTCAGTGGCACCAAACGGGCAGAAAAGCATGTACAAATGTTTTCGGCATGGGTGACTGTAGTGTACCGTTTGGGAACAAGAAGCTTTGATACGATCCCTCGCAAAAGAAAGAAAGGAACACCACCGCGTCCAAATCTTTTCTCAACACTCACTTTGCACCTTGAAGAGATTCCTTTGGTTGGAGGTCAACGTCGGGGCCACATTGGGGACTCCGGAAATCGTTCTTTCGCTGTTGCTACATGATAAACTCATTGTACTGTAAAGCACTGAGTCGAGGAACATCATGGGAAACCCAAAAGGTGATGCTTCCATATGCGGGAACACGCTAGGACTAGCCATTTCGCGTGATGATGGGAAGACTTGTTGTTGTTTGTTGTTGTTGTTGGGCAGACTTCGATCTTCTTGGCTTCCTATCCAACTTCTTGTGCAACTTATATTCCATGAAACCTCTCATTGCATGCATCAGCTCAATTGGTAGGATTCGGTGGACCCGACGATGGCTTGCTGATTTGAATCACCTAGATGCCAGCCTTTCGAATATGTTTCATCGGCAAAATGAACATCTAGAGTCCTTGTACATGTTCTTGCATTTTTTTGTTTCTGAAGAACCGGCACAGAGAAGCAAATTCATCTGTGAATACGCACAAGTCACCTTGGCTTGATGAAAACGAATGAACGTGGTCACTTTCCTCATCTTATGCCAAAAAAGATGGGTTTTTTTGCACGACTAGCAAAAGCAAATATATTGCTCACTAGATGTGATTTTGTCGCCTAACTGATTTCTGAACTTGTAGCGTAGGCAATTAATTGGGGTGCAAAAACCCCCTTTGGCTTGACGTTTGGTTTGTTGATTTGACGAGTTTGGCTAACACGATCTTGTTGCTCACCTAGGATTGTTTACAACATGGGAACATTGACTCCTGCTTTTGCCAATGTTGTTCCTTGCCTTGGGCAATATCGTTTCTCGATTTATTTTTGTTCATCGTTTTCTAATTTTGTGAATATGGTCCTTTCTTTTTCATGTCCGGAAACTTCGGGCACATCGTACAATGTGACATTTTTTGCTTTATCTCACTCGAATGGTTGCATTGCTTGTGTCACAATGCCCGGTTGCAGCATCGCTACCCGTGTGATGTAGAAGTGTACATAGACACCCTTGGATTGGCCCACATGCAATGAATGAGAATGATACATAGTTGGTAGCATTTATCAACATGAATGTGACACGGCATAATGCACATAAGAGGCGAACAACTTAGATCGTTCAGAAGACGATAAAACGGGCCTAGTTTTTCGTTTTTTGGTTTCAAGAATTGTAATGCAATGACACCCCTCACTGTCATAAAACACTCACACCTTTTTTGATATTTCCACTGCTCCTTTTGTTTGAAATCGCTTGTCAAAATCTTTCCAAATCCACTGCAGCTCTCCATACTCCTTCCGCACCCTCTGAAATTGTGGGCAAAAAGTGGACAACAAGTTTGCAAAACATATTTCGGAGAAGAGGACAAAACTCAGAGAGGTGAAAACAAGATTATAAAAATCTTACAAAACGGTGATTGCGAGTGCTCATCATGTCCGAGATGCTGCGAGAGCGTTATGATAGGTATGGACGTGAACGAGACACAACGCTGGACGAAGCGGATGACTTGCAGAACGACGTCCAAGAGTACAAGAGTTGCAATCTGCGACTTGAGCAGCGGTATAAGCGAGTTGATCGCCAGCTGCGCTACATAAAGTTGGCGCTAAAAGGCGAGCGCAGAGCCATTCAGGCAGCGAGCCAGAAGTTCACTGCCATTGACAGGCAACGATCAGAAGTGCCTACGGCGATGGCGAGTGCATTGCTGAAAATGAGGGACGCCATGGTTGCGGTGACTGGAGAAGCAGCCAGCTGCCGCTGTGGAGGTCGCTGAAGCTGCTGGCGAGAAGCAAAGCGCTGGTGCTGGTCAAGGGCCTTTGAAGGATGCTCCATCGTCAGATGATGGGCCAAGGAGTGCCCAAAGTTCAAGACTCCGTCACCGTCTGCTGTGTGTACATGGCTGCCGCAGGTCTGTGATAGCCATCCTCATAGCGGCGCGGCATAGGCTCAAGAACACCGGTGTAGGTGGAGCTAGATGCCACTGGTTCACTGACTGCAGTTGCCATAGGTGGCACAGTCGCGGTTGGAGTCACACCGTAGTTGGAGTAAGGCATACCAATAAAGCCGAGACCCTCAGCCATAGGTGGGGTGGTTGTGGGTGAGGATGTAGTTGGATGTGTGGCCGGGAGTGTAGTGGTTGTTGGAGAGGGTACTGCACGGTAATCTGAGGCGCTCCGCGCGCTCTCAACAGGTTTGTCATCGAAGGGCACCTCGTCGGATGGTTCGTGTCCATCTGCAGGATGTACCTCTTCGGCTCCCATGTCCACTGCTTCCTTCTCCTTCTCTTTCTTTTTCTTTTTGCCTTCAGGTCCTCCAACGAAGAGTCCACTGAAGGCAGCTCTCAAGCGCTCCAGGGAATCATCCTCCAGCCCACTTAAGGGCACTGAAGGTACAGGCTGCTCAGGTTCAGGTTCACCAGCAGGTTTGGGCGCTAGCGCTGGCTTGGCTGGTGCCACTGAGGGCGCTGTCGTCTCGGCAGTGTCCTTGGTGTCGTTATCATATTTCTTCGCCCTTCAGTGGACTCAGTCTCGACGTACTGGTTGTACTGCACGGGGTTGCAGGTACGCAAAGACTGAAAATCTCTGCTACCAGAAAGTTAGAACAGGCTTTCACTGTTGAATGCTTTGATGATATTGTTTTGTTTGTGCCTCTGCTTGCTCTTGCTGCTTCTTGATGTAGCTCAGGTTTTCCAAATAAATACGTTTTGATGAAATCAACCCGAGATATAAGTACCCACAGTGCAAGCAAGGGACCACAGGATCAAATCCACAACATGAAGGGCTGCAGTCAAAGGAGATAGTGTAACAACAAAGGAAACTCACAATAACTACAGATTTAGGAAAAGATAGTTAGAAAATATCCTACAATCATGTGAAAACTGCCCACATGGGCACTCTCTCTTTTACAGTGCCATCTAGAGATGTGCACTCTTTGTTTTGGGTCCCATAGGTGCTGAGGTGGCATGGCTTGTGGCGCTGAGGTCACTGCCATGTCACATGGGATCTTCCTGCTTAGCTAGGCTGACTGGGAATTGAACCCAGGACCTCTCAAAAAGAGGTGCCCCAGCCCCCTAGGGTGCAGACCACTAGGATAGCTAAGCATTCATGAGAAAATATAGAAAAATGTATAGGGTCTAGATTAATGTCAGCGCCTCAGTCAGTCCAGGAAATGGTGAATAAGTCCAATCAGTTGGGGGGTCAGGGGTCCACACAACATCCAAAGTTCAATGCTTGGTTTTATAGGTCAAAATGTCTTGTCACCCCTTTTTGTTTAGGCCAATACTAAGACAAAAATGTGATATGCCTTTAGGCCTCTCTATGACAACTAAAGCTAACCTTTAGGCAGGGAAATACACTTTCTTTTACTCCCCCCTTGGGCTGTGGTGGCCACCACTGTCGCATTTTAAAGGAAAAAGGGAATTTTTCTTGACCTCCCCATGGCTTCAACATCTTTTTAAACTTTCCTATAACATTGCTAACATCGGAAAGAAGGCGCTGCGTCAGGGCAGTCGCCAGTTTTTGCTTAGTCATAACAGACACTTAAAGCTCCCAGTGCGGTCATTGGCGTCGCTGGGGCAGCTATGGCTTGGTAGGGGGTTAGAATGGGCATGCCCATTCATGTGTGCATACACCTCTCCCTCCAAATAGCAAAACGCAGTGCGATACGCAAAACCCAACGCAGGATACGATCAGGGCACGCTATCCGAGGTCTCGTTGAACCTGCTGTCTGAGGTAGGTAGGTAGGTAGGTGCACTCGGTCGTGGAGAGGCGCCCCATGGTTCCCCCTGGCGTTGCCGCTGTGATGAAGAGGAAGAGGCTCCGCGCTTGAAGAGGGGAGGCGGCTTACATCCCGCTAGACCTGAGTGGTGGTAATGGCTCCCAACAAAGCGGCCCCGGGCAACACCGGGAGGGCTGATCGCCGCCAGCGTGATGTGCTTGTCTCGCCGGGAGGGTGTGCCCCCGTGCTTGCGCACGTCCCCTACTTTGGGCGGAACCCTAGACGTTCACCGGACTTCCTGGTGTATCCCGTTCCCAAGGCATGCATGCATGTTCTTGGTACTGGGGTTCCGAGGCGCTTGGGTCTCGCACGCTCCTCCTGGAGTCCCAAAGCAGCGCAGGCCTTAGGATGCAGGCTTACCCCCGGTCTCCGTGTCTCGTTTGGCCGGGTCACCTGCATGGCACGGGCTGCCTCAGTGCCCGGGCTATGGACACTGGGTTTCCTACTGTTCTGTGGCATTTGTCTTTGGGTCCGGGTTGTGCTTGGGTTCGGATTTCGGCTGCGCCCCGCCACTCCTGGCTGGGGTGATGGGGTGTGTGTGTGTTTGCGTGCGTGCTCTGCTTGTACCCCGCCACTCCTGGCTCGGCTGTGCGGTGTGGGTGTGTGTGCCTGGGCTCGGGTTTCGGCTGCGCCCCGCCACTCCTGGCTGGGGTGTTGGGGCCTGTGTGTGCTTGTGTGCCCGCTCTGCTTGTACCCCGCCACTCCTGGCTGGGGTGTGCGGTGTGCATGTGTGTGTTCGGGCTCGGTTTTCGGCTGCGCCCCGCCACTCCTAGCTGGGGTGTTGGGGTGTGTGTGTGCTTGTGTGTGCGCTCCGCTTGTACCCCGCCACTCCCGGCTGGGGTGTGCGGTGTGTGTGTGTGTGTGCTTGGGCTCAGGTTTCGGCTGCGCCCTGCCACTCCTGGCCGGGGTGTTTGGGTTTGTGTGTGTTTGTGTGCGCGCTCTGCTTGTACCCCGCCACTCCTGGCTGGGGTGTGCTGCGTGGGTGTGTGTGCTTGGGCTTGGGTTTCGGCTTCGCCCCGCCACTCCTGGCTGGGGTGTTGGGGTGTGCGTGTTTGTGTGCCCGCTCCGCTTGTACCCCGCCACTCCTGGCTGGGGTGTGCGGTGTGGGCGCGTGTGCTTGGGCTCGGGTTTTGGCTGCGCCCCGCCACTCCTGGCTGGGGTGTGCGGTGTGGGTGTGTGTGCTTGGGCTCGGGTTTCGGCTACGCCCCGCCACTCCTGGCTGGGGTGTTGGGGTGTGTGTGTGCTTGTGTGTGCGCTCCGCTTGTACCCCGCCACTCCTGGCTGGGCTGTGCGGTGTGGGTGTGTGTGCTTGGGCTCGGGTTTTGGCTGCGCCCCGCCACTCCTGGCTGGGGTGTTGGGGTGTGTGTGTGCTTGTGTGTGCGCTCCGCTTGTACCCCGCCACTCCTGGCTGGGCTGTGCGGTGTGGGTGTGTGTGCTTGGGCTCGGGTTTTGGCTGCGCCCCGCCACTCCTGGCTGGGGTGTTGGGGTGTGTGTGTGCTTGTGTGCGCGCTCCGCTTGTACCCCGCCACTCCTGGCTGGGGTGTGCGGTGTGGGCGTGTGTGCTTGGGCTCCCGTTTCGGCTGCGCCCCGCCACTCCTGGCTGGGCTGTGCGGTGTGGGTGTGTGTGCTTGGGCTCGGGTTTCGGCTGCGCCCCGCCACTCCTGGCTGGGGTGTGGGTGCGTGTGTGCTTGTGTGTGCGCTCCGCTTGTACCCCACCAGTCCTGGCTGGGGTGTGCGGTGTGGGTGTGTGTGCTTGGGCTCGGGTTTCGGCTGCGCCCCGCCACTCCTGGCTGGGGTGCTGGGGTTCTGTGTGTGCTTGTGTGTGCGCTTCGCGTGTACCCCGCCACTCCTGGCTGGGGTGTGCGGTGTGGGCGTGTGTGCTTGGGCTCGGGTTTAGGCTGGGCCCCGCCTCTCCTGGCTGGGGTGATGGGGTGTGCGTGTTTGTGTGTGAGCTCCGCTTGTACCCCGCCACTCCTGGCTGGGGTGTGCGTGCTTGGGCTCGGGTTTCGGCTGCGCCCCGCCACTCCTGGCTGGGGTGTTCGGATGTGCGTGTTTGTGTGCGCGCTCCGCTTGTACCCCGCCACTCCTGGCTGGGGTTTATGGTGTGCGGGTTTGGTGTTGCCTGGCACCTGTTCCGGTGCTGTGCTTCGTTGCGTGTTGTGCTCGCTGCCCGGGTTTGCGGCACCCGGTGGCCGTTGTTGCTTGGCACCTGTCCGTGTGCCTTGGTTGTGGCCGGCGGCATGCCTCTCTGGCGCGCCTGGTGGCCCCGCGTGGTGCGCCGCGCCTCGTCCGGTCCGGTCGCTCTCGGTGCTCCGGTCGGCTTTCCCGACGCCGTGGTGCCTTTCCCCACCCCGGGGGCTTGCCCCCCGGCTTTACTGGGTGGCTGCACGGGGCACGCGGAGGCCGGCCGAGAACCGGGCTCATTGTGCCTGCCGCTGGCCCCCGCCGAGGCGGGGGCGCTTGGCTCGCTCCGCTTCGTACCCGTTCGGGGCCCCGCGATGTAGTTGTCCCTGGCGGGTCCCTCCGGCGTCGGTCTTGGGCTGCGTGCGCTGCGGTGGACCCAATCACTGACGCGTCCGGTTTCCCGTACCGTCCATCGTTCGACGGGGGACTCGGCCGGTGCACCGGGGCTGTTTCGTGTGGACGTCGTCACCTCCCCTTGCGGGTCGGAGGACGCCACGCCCGGGTCCCGTGCGTGTGTGCGTGTGCTCGTCCTTCCTGGCCGGGTTGGGCGGGCCGGCCTCCCGGGCGCGTTTTGGTGCGCCTCACCTTTTCCTTTGGCTGCTTTGTCTTTCTGCTTTGCTCGGCCCCGTCCGGGCTGGGGTTGCCCCTTTTGTGGTTCTTTGGTTGCCTTCGCCCCCCCCCCCCTCTTTTTTTCCTTCTTCCTGCTGTTCCGTTTTCCGCGCGCCCCCCTTGTCTCTTTCTTTCTTTGGTTTCCGGCCCCGGCCGCCTTGGGCCTTGGCGCCTTGTTTTTCTTTCCTCCTCCCCCCCGGGCTTGTTTTTTTTTTCTTCGTCGTGCGCCCGCGTTGTCTCTGGCTTTCTCTGGTTTCCGGCCCTGCGTGCCCTGGGCCTTGGCGCTGTGTGCTGTTTGTTTTGTTGGCCTGCCGCTCCTCGGCTCTCGGTGCGCTCTCGCCTCTTTTGTGGTTCGTGCCTGGCCGTTGGCTGCTCCTTGGTGGTTGCTGCCCGCCCCCCCCCCTTTTGTGTCGCGCCCAGAGGGCGGGCAGTCGGGGGTGGGAGAGCGCCCGACCCCGGACGCCCAACACCCAGGCAGGAGGCGCCCCCCCCGGGCGCCCTTGTGCCGCCCCCTCAGCGCGCAAAGCCAGCTCGCAAGAGCGCGTGCTGTGGGGTTGGTGACGGGTCCCCACGCCCGCACCCCCCCGCACCCACAGCCAGTGGGTACTGGGCCCCGGCAGCCCGCCCAGAGGGCGGGCAGTCGGGGGTGGGAGAGCGCCCGACCCCGCACGCCCCACAGCCAGGCAAGAGGCGCCCCCCCCGGGCGCCCTTGTGCCGCCCCCACAGCACGCAAGAGCGCGCGCTGTGGGGTTGGTGACGGGTCCCCACGCCCGCACCCCCCCGCACCCACAGCAAGTGGGTAGTGGGCCCCGGCAGCCCGCCCAGAGGGCGGGCAGTTGGGGGTGGGAGAGCGCCCGACCCCGGACGCCCCACACCGAGGCAGGAGGCGCCCCCCCCGGGCGCCCTCGTGCCGCCCCCACAGTGCGCAAAGCCAGCTCGCAAGAGCGCGCGCAGTGGGGTTGGTGACGGGTCCCCACGCCCGCACCCCCCCGCACCCACAGCCAGTGGGTAGTGGGCCCCGGCAGCCAGCCCAGAGGGCGGGCAGTCGGGGGTGGAAGAGCGCCCGACCCCGGACGCCCCACACCCAGGCAGGAGGCGCCCCCCCCGGGCGCCCTCATGCCGCCCCCACAGCGTGCAAAGCCAGCTCGCAAGAGCGCGCGCTGTGGGGTTGGTGACGGGTCCCACGCCCGCACCCCCCCGGACCCACAGCCAGTGGGTAGTGGGCCCCGGGGGCCCGCCCAGAGAACGGGCAGTCGGGGGTGGGAGAGCGCCCGACCCTGGACGCCCCACACCCAGGCAAGAGGCGCCCCCCCCGGGCACCCTCATGCCGCCCCCACAGCGTGCAAAGCCAGCTCGCAAGAGCGCGCGCTGTGTGGTTGGTGACGGGTCCCCACGCCCGCACCCCCCCGCACCCACAGCCAGTGGGTAGTGGGCCCCGGCAGCCCGCCCAGATGGCGGGCAGTCGGGGGTGGGAGAGCGCCCGACCCCGGACGCCCCACACCCAGGCAAGAGGCGCCCCCCCCGGGCAACCTCATGCCGCCCCCACAGCACGCAAGAGCGCGTGCTGTTGGGTTGGTGACGGGTCCCCACGCCCGCACCCCCCCGCACCCACAGCCAGTGGGTAGTGGGCCCCGGCAGCCCGCCCAGAGGGCGGGCAGTCGGGGGTGGGAGAGCGCCCAACCCCGGACGCCCCACACCCAGGCAAGAGGCGCCCCCCCCGGGCACCCTCATGCCGCCCCCACAGCACACAAGAGCGCGCGCTGTGGGGTTGGTGACGGGTCCCCACGCCCGCACCCCCCCGCACCCACAGCCAGTGGGTAGTGGGCCCCGGCAGCCCGCCCAGAGGGCGGGCAGTTGGGGGTGGGAGAGCGCCCGACCCCGCACGCGCCACACCCAGGCAGGAGGCGCCCCCCCGGGCGCCCTTGTGCCGCCCCCACAGAGCGCAAAGCCAGCTCGCAAGAGTGCGCGCTGTGGGGTTGGTGACGGGTCCCCACGCCCGCACCCCTCCGCACCCACAGCCAGTGGGTAGTGGGCCCCGGCAGCCCGCCCAGAGGGTTGGGCAGTCGGGAGTAGGAGAGCGCCCGACCCCGCACGCCCCACACCCAGGCAGGAGGCGCCCCCCCGGGCGCCCTCGTGCCGCCCCCACAGCGCGCAAAGCCAGCTCGCAAGAGCGCGCGCTGTGGGGTTGGTGACGGGTCCCCACGCCCGCACCCCCCCGCACCCACAGCCAGTGGGTACTGGGCCCCGGCAGCCCGCCCAGAGGGCGGGCAGTCGGGGGTGGGAGAGCGCCCGACCCCGCACGCCCCACAGCCAGGCAAGAGGCGCCCCCCCCGGGCGCCCTTGTGCCGCCCCCACAGCACGCAAGAGCGCGCGCTGTGGGGTTGGTGACGGGTCCCCACGCCCGCACCCCCCCGCACCCACAGCAAGTGGGTAGTGGGCCCCGGCAGCCCGCCCAGAGGGCGGGCAGTTGGGGGTGGGAGAGCGCCCGACCCCGGACGCCCCACACCGAGGCAGGAGGCGCCCCCCCCGGGCGCCCTCGTGCCGCCCCCACAGTGCGCAAAGCCAGCTCGCAAGAGCGCGCGCAGTGGGGTTGGTGACGGGTCCCCACGCCCGCACCCCCCCGCACCCACAGCCAGTGGGTAGTGGGCCCCGGCAGCCAGCCCAGAGGGCGGGCAGTCGGGGGTGGAAGAGCGCCCGACCCCGGACGCCCCACACCCAGGCAGGAGGCGCCCCCCCCGGGCGCCCTCATGCCGCCCCCACAGCGTGCAAAGCCAGCTCGCAAGAGCGCGCGCTGTGGGGTTGGTGACGGGTCCCACGCCCGCACCCCCCCGGACCCACAGCCAGTGGGTAGTGGGCCCCGGGGGCCCGCCCAGAGAACGGGCAGTCGGGGGTGGGAGAGCGCCCGACCCTGGACGCCCCACACCCAGGCAAGAGGCGCCCCCCCCGGGCACCCTCATGCCGCCCCCACAGCGTGCAAAGCCAGCTCGCAAGAGCGCGCGCTGTGTGGTTGGTGACGGGTCCCCACGCCCGCACCCCCCCGCACCCACAGCCAGTGGGTAGTGGGCCCCGGCAGCCCGCCCAGATGGCGGGCAGTCGGGGGTGGGAGAGCGCCCGACCCCGGACGCCCCACACCCAGGCAAGAGGCGCCCCCCCCGGGCAACCTCATGCCGCCCCCACAGCACGCAAGAGCGCGTGCTGTTGGGTTGGTGACGGGTCCCCACGCCCGCACCCCCCCGCACCCACAGCCAGTGGGTAGTGGGCCCCGGCAGCCCGCCCAGAGGGCGGGCAGTCGGGGGTGGGAGAGCGCCCAACCCCGGACGCCCCACACCCAGGCAAGAGGCGCCCCCCCCGGGCACCCTCATGCCGCCCCCACAGCACACAAGAGCGCGCGCTGTGGGGTTGGTGACGGGTCCCCACGCCCGCACCCCCCCGCACCCACAGCCAGTGGGTAGTGGGCCCCGGCAGCCCGCCCGGAGGGCGGGCAGTTGGGGGTGGGAGAGCGCCCGACCCCGCACGCGCCACACCCAGGCAGGAGGCGCCCCCCCGGGCGCCCTTGTGCCGCTGCCACAGAGCGCAAAGCCAGCTCGCAAGAGCGCGCGCTGTGGGGTTGGTGACGGGTCCCCACGCCCGCACCCCTCCGCACCCACAGCCAGTGGGTAGTGGGCCCCGGCAGCCCGCCCAGAGGGTTGGGCAGTCGGGAGTAGGAGAGCGCCCGACCCCGCACGCCCCACACCCAGGCAGGAGGCGCCCCCCCGGGCGCCCTCGTGCCGCCCCCACAGCGCGCAAAGCCAGCTCACAAGAGCGCGCGCTGTGGGGTTGGTGACGGGTCCCCACGCCCGCACCCCCCCACACCGACACCCAGTGGGTAGTGGGCCCCGGCAGCCCGCCCAGAGGGCGGGCAGTTGGGGGTGGGAGAGCGCCCGACCCCGGACGCCCCACACCGAGGCAGGAGGCGCCCCCCCCGGGCGCCCTCGTGCCGCCCCCACAGTGCGCAAAGCCAGCTCGCAAGAGCGCGCGCAGTGGGGTTGGTGACGGGTCCCCACGCCCGCACCCCCCCGCACCCACAGCCAGTGGGTAGTGGGCCCCGGCAGCCAGCCCAGAGGGCGGGCAGTCGGGGGTGGAAGAGCGCCCGACCCCGGACGCCCCACACTCAGGCAGGAGGCGCCCCCCCCGGGCGCCCTCATGCCGCCCCCACAGCGTGCAAAGCCAGCTCGCAAGAGCGCGCGCTGTGGGGTTGGTGACGGGTCCCACGCCCGCACCCCCCCGGACCCACAGCCAGTGGGTAGTGGGCCCCGGGGGCCCGCCCAGAGAACGGGCAGTCGGGGGTGGGAGAGCGCCCGACCCTGGACGCCCCACACCCAGGCAAGAGGCGCCCCCCCCGGGCACCCTCATGCCGCCCCCACAGCGTGCAAAGCCAGCTCGCAAGAGCGCGCGCTGTGTGGTTGGTGACGGGTCCCCACGCCCGCAGCCCCCCGCACCCACAGCCAGTGGGTAGTGGGCCCCGGCAGCCCGCCCAGATGGCGGGCAGTCGGGGGTGGGAGAGCGCCCGACCCCGGACGCCCCACACACAGGCAAGAGGCGCCCCCCCCGGGCAACCTCATGCCGCCCCCACAGCACGCAAGAGCGCGTGCTGTTGGGTTGGTGACGGGTCCCCACGCCCGCACCCCCCCGCACCCACAGCCAGTGGGTAGTGGGCCCCGGCAGCCCGCCCAGAGGGCGGGCAGTCGGGGGTGGGAGAGCGCCCAACCCCGGACGCCCCACACCCAGGCAAGAGGCGCCCCCCCCGGGCACCCTCATGCCGCCCCCACAGCACGCAAGAGCGCGCGCTGTGGGGTTGGTGACGGGTCCCCACGCCCGCACCCCCCCGCACCCACAGCCAGTGGGTAGTGGGCCCCGGCAGCCCGCCCAGAGGGCGGGCAGTTGGGGGTGGGAGAGCGCCCGACCCCGCACGCGCCACACCCAGGCAGGAGGCGCCCCCCCGGGCGCCCTTGTGCCGCCCCCACAGAGCGCAAAGCCAGCTCGCAAGAGCGCGCGCTGTGGGGTTGGTGACGGGTCCCCACGCCCGCACCCCTCCGCACCCACAGCCAGTGGGTAGTGGGCCCCGGCAGCCCGCCCAGAGGGTTGGGCAGTCGGGAGTAGGAGAGCGCCCGACCCCGCACGCCCCACACCCAGGCAGGAGGCGCCCCCCCGGGCGCCCTCGTGCCGCCCCCACAGCGCGCAAAGCCAGCTCGCAAGAGCGCGCGCTGTGGGGTTGGTGACGGGTCGCCACGCCCGCACCCCCCCGCACCCACAGCCAGTGGGTACTGGGCCCCGGCAGCCCGCCCAGATGGCGGGCAGTCGGGGGTGGGAGAGCGCCCGACCCCGGACGCTCCACACCCAGGCAGGAGGCGCCCCCCCCGGGCGCCCTCGTGCCGCCCCCACAGCGCGCAAAGCCAGCTCGCAAGAGCGCGTGCTGTGGGGTTGGTGACGGGTCCCCACGCCCGCACCCCCCAGCACCCACAGCCAGTGGGTAGTGGGCCCCGGCAGCCCGCCCAGAGGGCGGTCAGCCGGGGGAGGGGGAGCGCCTTACCCCAGACGCCCCTCACAACGGCGGACAGCACCCCCCCCGGGGACACCCTTCCGCCACCCCCACGGCGCGCAACACCGGCCCGCAAGGGCGCGCGCCGTGGGGCCGGTGCTGGGTCCCCACACCCGCACCGACCGCACCCGGGACACACGGGTCGCAGAACCCCGGCTGCCCGCCCCAGAGGACGGGCGGCCGGGGGTGGGACAGCGCCTGACACCAGACGCCCCTCACAACGGTGGCAGGCCACCCCCCCCGGGGACGGCCCCCCACGACCCCCACGGCACGCAGCCGCCACAGGGCATGCAGGCCAGGGGGACAGTGTTGGGCCCCCACACCCACACACCCGCGCCCACAGCACGTGGGTGGCGGACCCCAACGGCCCGCCCAGTGGGCGGGCAGTTGGGGCAGGGGGAGCGCCTGACTTCAGACGCCCCTCACAACGGTGGAAGGCAGCCCCCCCGGGGACGCCCTTCCGCCACCCCCACAGCGAGCAACGCCGGCCCGCAAGGGCGCACGCTGTGGAACCGTTGCTGGGTCCCCACGCCCGCACCGACCCCACCAGGAACACACGGGTCGCGGTACCCCAGCTGCCCGCCCCGGAGGACGGGCGGCCGGGGGAGGGACAGCGCCTGACACCAGACGCCCCTCACAACAGTGGCAGGCCACCCCCCCCCGGGGATGGCCCCCCACCACACCACCCCCGCGGCATGCAGCCCCCACAGGGCATGCAGGCCAAGGGGACAGTGTTGGGCCCCCACACCCACACACCCGCGCCCACAGCACGTCGGTAGCGGACCCCAACAGCCTGCCCAGTGGGCGGGCAGTCGGGGGAGTGGGAGCGCCTGACCTCAGCTGCCCCTCGCAACGACAGCCCCAAGCCAGGTAGGGGGGAACCGGGACTGGACCGCCCCCCCCAAGCACGCCAGACGGAGCGAGGGACCGGGGCAGGACACGCGGAGGGGCACGGACCACGTGGAACGGCCCTACCAGCGCCCAGTGCCCGGACCGCACGAGGTGCGCACGCCACACCACCCAGGGGGGGGGGGGCGGACGCCGCGGGAGCGCGAGCGCACACACACGCAACGGGCACGCGGGGACTAGGTAGGTAGGTAGGTAACTTCGGGAGCTCGGGATGCCTCCTTTGACATTGCAGGAAGAAGGTCTTACCAAGGGGACGTCCTGTCCCTCCCACTGCCCTATGTCAGGTGCCTCTTGAGCCGCTCCCGCATGTGCTTGGGAAGGCATTGTCGCGGCCACCCGGTCCATGTGTCCCAGGTGGGAGGGTGTCCCCACATGTGTCCATGGGTAGGGCCACATGCCCCCTCCTTTGGGCGGCAGCTCTGGGGGCTGCCCAGCCGTGTGGAGTATCTCTCACCACAAGGAGTATTGCTCCCGCTAGTCTACGGTACGACCGCCTCACCCTTGTGGCTTGAGTTGCGGGGCCACTCTACTTGGCAGGCGACCCTAGGGACGCAGGTTCGAATTCGCACGAATTCGCTCGAATTCGAATTCGCCCTGAATTCGCACGAATTCGTGGACCGCCCCGAATTCGAATTCGCAACTTAAAATTCAAATTCCCCAGAATTCGCTTGAATTCACCCGAGGCTGAGAATCCATAGGCACCTACAATTTACCTTCCAGTTTGCAATTCACCTCTTTGCATATGGGTATGCCTCTCCCCAGCACCATATGGCATAAAAGATTTCAAGTCCAAAAGCTTCCATAACCTTGCAATTTTTGTTGTTTGTTGTTGCTTGCATTCGCCATGCTTAAACCATTTGACAAAAAGAAAACAAATGAAGACCAAGAATTCCAAATTTCCAAGTATAGACCCTTCCTTGATTCTTTCAAATGCCTTTTGGAAAAGAAGCAGCAACGAAGCATGCAAAATCACCAATCCACACACAAGCCATCACATGTGAACCACTTGTTGCCCTTATTGGGCCTTCATTCATTGCATTCTTGAATTCAATGATTGGACTCAACTTCATCTAAGAGAGAGGATAACAAATACAAGGGAAACGTGGGCAATCAATTTAAATTAACATTATGATTGTCATGATGCTCAATAATCATCACCATGTGACTGTCACAATGCACTGTCAAATCTGGATTTTTTCAAACCCGGGAATAAGGATTTCTCTGCATGCACGGCTCCGGAAAGGGTAACGAGGGCACCGATATAAAGGGTAGGCAAGGGAGAACACATTTTGACTGTTCAAAGTCGAAAAAAAAAGTCGAAAATTAAAAGTTCGCGACGCGGTTTTCTCCGAACTGGTGGGGTACTGGGAAGAATGGAGGGCACTGTCGTGTTCACTGAAGCGAGGCGGAAACAGCGGTGTGTTTGAAACTCAAAAACAAATTTTTTTCTCGAAACTGAGTACGCAGGCACGCAGCAAGAAACTGAATGGTTCAATCAAAGCAGAATGATCATGATTTTCACTGTGTAAAGTCGAAAAAATTATTGCATAGCACAATTCAAAGTTAGGTTTTCATTCGGACAAAAGACGGCGCACGCGTGAGCATTTTGCGGTCGCCTGCGAATTCGCAGCGCGAATTCGCCCCGAATTCGCAGTACTGTGAATTTCAGGCCGAATTCGCAGCGAATTCGCGCTGCGAACGAATTCGTAGCGAATTTGGCGAATTCAAATGGAATTCGCTGCGAATCTGCATCCCTAGGCGACCCCCTCCTGGACTGTGTACCGGCTCGCCTGTCACCGGTTGCTTCCATGGCTCCGGGTGACGTTTGCCATGGTCCCCGATGCAGCCTGGCCGGGCTCGGACCAGTGGCCCTGGAGTACCGCTCCTGCCACTGGCCCGGTGGGTCGGCTGGGTCGCCCCAGTGCGTCCGACCCATGGGGTGTTGGTTCTTTCCTGTCCTTCGGCCGCCCTACGTGTGTGCTGTGTCCTGGGCCACTTGGTTCCTGTTCACCGGTGTGCCCGCGTGGTTTGTGGTGTTGCGTTTGCGGTGTCCTGGGCCACTTGGCTCCTGTTCACCGGTGTGCTCGGTCGGTGTGTTGTGTTGCGTGTGCGGTGTCCTTGGCCACTTGGCTCCCATTCAACGGTGCGCCCGCTGGGTGTGTTGTGTTGCGTGTGCGGTGTCCTGGGCCACTTGGCTCCTGTTCACCGGTGCGCCCGCTCGGTGTGTTGCTTTGCGTGTGCGGTGTCCTGGGCCACCTGGCTGCTGTTCACCGGTGTGCCCGCTTGGTGCGTTGCTTTTCGTGTGCGGTGTCCTGGGCCACTTGGCTCCTGTTCACCGGTGTGCCCGCTCGGTGTGTTGTGTTGCGTGTGCGGTGTCCTGGGCCACTTGACTCCTGTTCACCGGTGTGCCCGCCTGGTTTGCTGTGTTGCGTGTGCGGTGTCCTGGGCCACTTGGCTCCTGTTCTGCGGTGTGCGCGCTCCATGGGTTGTGTTGCGTGTGCGGTGTCCTGGGCCACTTGGCTCCTGTTCACCGGTGTGCCCGCTCGGTGTGTTGTGTTGTGCGTGCGGTGTCCTGGGCCACTTGCCTCCTGTTCACCGGTGTGCCCGCTCGGTGCGTTGTGTTGCGTGTGCAGTGTCCTGGGCCGCTTGGCTCCTGTTCACCTGTGCGCCTGTGAAAGTGCTGCCCTGGGTCGTTGATGGTGCCGGAGGGCTCGGGGCCGGCAAGACCAGTGGGGCAGGCACGCGAGGAGTCTCCCTGGACGTTGTTATTGGGGGTAGAACCGGATACTCGAACACCAACGGAGGCGAGAGCAGCGACAACAGAAGCAAGGTCCATGCTGATTGTTATCCGGCAGAAAATCCCAGTCTATGAAGAAAATTGATGCGGATTATTCTAAATACATCTGAGTGTCCAAAACTGTCTGAAAAGATTTAAATAATCCAATTATGTAAAAATGTTTGGCCGATCTGGCCCGCGAGCGCGCGTCAGCGGCAAATGGCGATTCCAGCTAAAATAGCGGAACGCGGCGGTTTTACGGGGAATGGACCGCGGAATCAAATCCGGCATATCAGAAATATATAGGAAACATCCTGAGACTGAGCTGCGAGGCGGCGATTCCGCCGAAGCAAAGAAAATGACCAAAATGTAGCCAATCTGGACAGAATGTCTGAAAATCTGAGCAGATGGGGCTAGCCGCACTTACACTCCCCCTCCAAAAACACACTGGGGTGTGTCGCTACGTCAACGAAGAACGTAGTGCGGGTAAGTCCCAGAAAAAAATAGAAATGTAGCCTCGATGGGGCGAAATCTGCTTGATCTGACCTGATTTGGGCTGAATTGGCACTGAATCAGGATGGATGAACCTGAAATGAGACAGAATGAGAAGTGACAAACAGTCCTCCGTGCAGTAAAACATTAGGTCAAGGGCTAAAAAGCATGTAAACGTATCGAGAATCGATACCAAACCATGCATTGGTTGAGAATGAGGTAGATTATTGGTGGATTGAGCGGGGGAATCAAGAAATGGAGTGACATCTCAGCGCTCTGGCACAGTTTCGCTGTCGCGGGCACGCTACGGTGTCCTCGCCGAACTCTACATCGTGTTATTCCCGCTTTTCTCGTTCTGAAAAGTGCAGCATGTGCTTCAGATTTGGCGCATCTGGCGGATGATCACAAGATTCAGCAAAATGAGAATGAATTTGGGCAGAGATGAAGGAGATTAAACAATCACAGAGAGGGTAAACAAATACAAATGAAGTCTGCAGGCCCTAAGTGAACCACAGAAGGTAAGGATGTTTTTCTGTTCACTTAGATCTAAACAGATCTTCGAGGAATCAGAGAAGATGACAAGGAAATCAAGTTGGCTAGGTTGAATTTAGGTTGATTTCCTAAGATGGAGGTGAAATGAAGCGGAATGTCTGAAACTGAAACTACTAACACTTTCGTTTAGACTAAAGTTAATATATATTGTCGTTTATTCAGCTCAATTGTGCTTTCCGGCACGTTGGTTCGCGAGCATCCAACAGATTCCATCAAAATGTGGATCATGTGATGACGCATCATGATGGGACATGATAGCCCTGGATCCTTGGCATGTAACGCGCCGAAGGTTCGCTGAAGGCGCTTTACTGACAGTATATAACTGAGAGACACCGAATAGTCCTTTATGTACAGTGGCGGTGGTGTCAATCGACTTGGACAAGGCCAATCTTTCGATGGAGTCCCACAAGACACTTGGATTCACCATTTTCGATAGTTTCAGGTCGGATTGAGCTCACATTGGCGTGTGCCAAAAATACAACGAAGCTTACGGACTTCAGATGTTGCTTTTAGAAGTCCCTAGAGCTCCTATCTGAAGGTTGTCTGAACAATTGACGTCTGGGTTTCGTACAACAGTGGCCGAATGATGGACAAACCTGAGAAATTCAAGGCAAATTTGAGGATCCTGGATCTGAATCTGGACTTTGGCGTCAGCATCACAGCAAATGAAGGTAAGATCTGAGCTCCTGGCGTCGCATCTGGTGCAGCCAGTACTACAGGGGGTGCCTGTAGGGGTGAATGTCGCTGGCCAGCGTTTTGATTATGTACATTTGCTTCCATCCGCACGAGTACCCAAATTCCAAAGCTGCACAGACCAACAGAGACAAGATTACCCCGAATCTGCCTGAATTAAGCCTGAGTTTGGTTTTTTCTGAACACGGCAGCACACTCCGTAGCTTTCGGTTTTCGACTTTCGATACGCTACCGAACGGAGACCAAAGAAAAGTTGATTGATTGACGTCAAATTATCAAACATTTGCAGTTCTCCACATCATGACATAAACAGAAAGAATGAACAGTGGATTGAGCAGAATGTGGTGGGATGGCTTCCTCAATTCGGCCAAGCACGAATACATGTGACCACCAACCTGTCTGGCCTGGCCCTCGTACGGCTTGGGCGCTGCAAATCAGCGGCCGAACTTGAAGCTTGGTCCTCATTTGGCTCCTGGGCTGGCCTGACCGCAGGAGGGGGGATCGACGGATCAGCCCTGGAATGTGGCTGCTGAGGGCCGTAAAAGGCTGGATCTCGATTCACCACAGGTCGTTTTCCGTCGCTCTCCACTTGTCTGTCTGGTTTCGACAGACAGTCCGTCAGGAGTACTCCAATTTCGGGGTGCTTCTTCAGGAAGTCGATGAACCCCTTGGTGTATCCATGGACAAAAGATTGGGCTGGTTCCCAGTTGTTGTGACTGGAATCAAAGCCCCTCCACTCACACAGAAATTCCCATTCGCCCTTGGCGTCACGTCTTGCTTCAACAATCCTCTTGAGTTCGTACTTCCCCCCTTCGATGACCCGATCAGACAAATGTTTCGCAGTCCAAAAAAGGGGTTTAACCCGATCCTTGGGGGAGGGGATCTCTCTCTTGAGGCGATCGCCCGAAACGTCAATTTCCCTGCTGACATCAACATGAATCCTCCACCTGTTCTCACCAAGACGCGCTGTAACAGCGAATGGCCCCTCCCACAAGGGAAGAAGCTTGTCATCTCCGTCCAGGGTGGTTTCGGATTTTCGAAGCCAAACTCGATCATCGACTTCAAAATTGTGGGGGTTTTTTCGGCCTTGATTCTGGACCCAAAGCCAGTCAGCTTGATGCTTCTCGATTAATTGGGAGACAGTTTTATCTGCTCGTTGGACGTCGTCCAAAAACAACGAAGCATCCTTACAGGGGCGAGGATTATTCAACGGCATGTTCCACCAACACTTCTTTCGTCCAAAGACAATTTCATTTGGAGAAAGGCCATGATACAAAGGCGTGTTGTGGTAACGGCGAAGCAATGCGAAGAGAACTTCCATCCAATGGAAATCCTTTTCACTCGCGAGCTCCTTACGAAGCATATTAATAATTGAGCGGCCGGCTCTTTCGCCAGGCAGCGCTCGATGCGAGTGGATTTCACATCGGAGGTGGTGGATTCCAAGGCGAGCACATAATTCTCTCCACCATTCGGAGGTGTACTCTTTGCCTGAATCCGTCACCACCTCGGATGGGACATCCCAGCCTCCCATCCAGGTCTGCGCGCACGATTTGGCGGCAGCCTTGCCAGTCATCGACTCAATGTTGCAAGGCAACACTTGAATGTAGCCGGCATGACGGCACTGAATAAGGAGCACACCATTGACTTTTTTATTAGTCCAATGGCACTCTTCGTCATCGAGCTCACCGAGATAGAAGAAATCACTGGTGACTCTGTTAAAGAGGCGCTCCGGAATAGGATGAGGCCTCAGATGGCCGTGCTTCTTCGCGCTGGGGGGCGTCGAGACAGCACATTGGGCACATCCGGCGGCTACTTTCATGCAATGAGTATATAGCCGTGAGCCAAACAACCTATGTTTAATCATCGACCACAGTCGACGGCCATGTGCGTGGGGGGACTCCCATTTGTGCCACCAGTTTAACACTCGGGGGGCCAGGGCGTCTGGTACGCACAATTTACCCTCCATCCACAGTTTCCCCCCATCCAACGAGTACTCAGAAAAAATCCCATCCTTGTGAGCATCTTTGGATTTGAGATTTCCAAAGACCTCTTTAAACATGGGATCCTGCAGATAATCGGACGTCCAGTCACGGATGATCAGGGAATCTTTCGGCAGGGGTGGAGTTTTGGCCGGATCTCGACGCTTAATGCCCTGGATCAACCGAAATCGACTTACTTGTCGGGTATAGTCAAACCGTTTCACACTCCCTGAGGAGGGATCGGTGACTTTTTCCACGACTTTCAGTGTTTTGGTGCAGATCTCATGAGCATGCGCCGGATCTGTGATGGCCGTGATGTCATGGCACGGTAATGCGTGCTGCTTAACAGCGCATTGCATGCATGCACGTCGAATGAGTTTCTTTTCTTCTTGATCCCATTCGATTATTACATGGCGGTCCTGCTCCGTACCATGGATGTTGGTACTTTGCAGCCCCTCTGAGGCGGGGTAAGCCCATCGGCTCAGAGCATCCGCTACCGTGTTGTGTTTTCCAGGCAAATACGACACATGGAGGTCAAACAGAGAGAGAAATTCGTGCCATCTGGCCCGTCGACCAGCTGGGCTCGCGACAGTATCAATGTGTTCGGTGGCCCAATACTCCAGAGATCGATGATCCGTCAGGACCTCGACTCGATTGG
Source organism: Eutreptiella sp. 'Long Island Sound 2002' (assembly GCA_964036045.1). Classification (NCBI taxonomy): domain Eukaryota; phylum Euglenozoa; class Euglenophyceae; order Eutreptiales; family Eutreptiaceae; genus Eutreptiella; species Eutreptiella sp. 'Long Island Sound 2002'. Next base: position 8,517,526 of record OZ038390.1, read on the forward strand.
TGCCAACCCACGATTGGTACTTTTTTAGAGCGCAAATTATGGCATACGTTTCTTGCTCACGTGGCGACCATTGCATTTGACGTGGGGCTAGCTTCCGAGACCAAAATGCAAGAGGGTAATGATCGCCGGTGGCTTCATCAACCTGTTCAAGGACAGCTCCGATCGCGTACCTAGAAGCGTCGGTTCTAATGTAGAAGGGTCGGTCGAATTGGGGGACATGCAACGTGGCGACTTCACAGAGGGCCGCCTTCAAGTGATGGAAGGCCTCCTCGCACTCGTCAGTCCACTTGACACGAACCTTTGAACCTGCCTTGCCCGCATCTCTCCCTACCTTCAATAATTCAGTGAGGGGGGCAGCAAATTTGGCATAATTCGGCACAAAAGTGTGGTAAAAATTGCAACAACCCAGGAATCCTCTCAATTCCGTGATCGTCTCAGGGCGCTTCCACTTCTGAATAGCGACGAGCTTCCCTGGACTGGGTCGTCGGGTGCCATTCTCTAGGAGAGAACCACAAAATTCGACTGATTTTAAAAATAATTTTCCCTTCTTTGGCCCACAAATTAGCTGATTGGCATCAAGAATGTCCAAAACTTGGTTCAGCTGCTTTTCATGTAGGGCCACCAGCTCGGCTTCGGTCAGTCCCTCCCCCTCCGTCGCGATGATTATGTCATCTATGTACACACTCACGAAGGCACGAAGCTCAGGATGGGCTGAAAAAAGCACATCCTCCATCATTCTTTGAAAAAACGAGGGGGCATTCTTCAGGCCCATGGGCATGACCGTCCATTGGACTGGGCCACATGGCGTGCACATACAGGTGAGAGGTCGGCTGTCCTTCCTCAACGGCATTTGGTGAAAGCCGTGACGGAGATCCAGCACAGAAAACAAACGACCTCTTGCCCTCTTGGCGATTTCCTCCTCAATGAGAGGCAGGGGGTGTGAATCCGCCTTGGTTTCGGCGTTGAGATTGCGAAAATCAACAACCATTCGCCAACCATCAATAGTGTTCTGGTCTGCAGGCGGTGGCTTCAGGACTGTGAAGGGTGCACAGCACCATTCGCTGGTCATACAACCCTCAAGCCAACCAAATTCCCTGAGATTTCTCTCGATTATTTTTCTGAGGATCTCATGTTTATGTCCATGGTTCTCATAAGGGCGCTGTTTCTTCGCCTTGTAACCTTCACGAAGCTCGATGAAGGCTTCACCGAACTGTCCACGGACAGGAGGGTCTTTGATCAACTTCCCTGAAAGGGTTGTGTCCTTCCGTTCCTCAAAAATCTTTTCTCTTGACTTGGAACACAATTCAGTGTCCACCTGATCGCCAGGAATTACTGTCGAAAAAACTTTGGCGACTTCTTCGGCTTTGGCAGGAAGAATCTTCTTACGGATGTCCCTAAAAAGGTCCGTATCAACTGCCTCTTGAAGATAGGTGGGTCGTGTGTCGAATTCCCAGAGATTCTCCTCGTGATCCAGCTCCTCGAAAGGATCCATGAAAGCTTCCACAGGGGGTTTTTCATAAAAAACTCTGAATTTGCGGCGCGATTTAAGATTTTTCTTCGCCCGTGCACTGAAGATTCTTTTCGATGTCGATCGTATTGGGGAAGAGGGAGACGAGGCGGATCCATTGGACGTTGGATCACCTTGGGTATCTGACGGACAAAAATCAGAAAAAATAGATTCATCATCAGTACCACGCTCAACCTCAGATTCAGACCCAACACAGGAATCAGTACCAGAATCAGCAGAATTAGAGTCAGAAAGCTTTCCATCCACCAGGAATGCAAGCGAACTCCAGGACCGCTGTGGCAGGGGACCTGTGTCATCCCTGGCATACAGCTTAATCTTCCTGGGAAGTTCGATGTAATCTACACAAATGTCTTGTAATTCCTGAAACCAAGGCTTGTCGTCCCACAAGGGCACAACTAAAATTGCCTGGGTTTTATCTTGCTTGATTTTGTGGATGACCTGCTGGATTAAGTGAAACGGAGGATCAATCCACAACTTCTTGTCCCATTTTTGGGTCCAAGCGTCGCTAAAGTGCTTGTCAAAGCGCTTGTTGTTACGGTTAGCAAAGGCATCATACTGTGGCCAAAAGGAATGGTGTTCATGAAAATATTCACAAATTGCATCGCGCCATTTGTCGACAACTCTGTAGGATGAAGAGTGCCAGCGCGAAGGGCGTCGTGGCTGGGAGTCCCTACGAAGACATTCTAACTCTCGGGAGTAATCGGCACTCCCATTCACCTCTGCAATGGTGACATCTTCGCCAAATTTTGATGTAACTTTTTGCTTCAAAAATTCTTCTGCACTTTTAAACCCTGCGTGCAAAAAACGAAATTCAGGACGCTCCAAGGGACCTGACTCCAGCAAAAAACAACGTCGATGACCTACGGGCGCTACCCTGTTCTTGCGAAGCCAAGGATGGCCCAAGTAAAGGTCATACTTTATGTCGGCACGATAGAAGTAGTCATCCTTAAGGACAACTTCTTCCACATTTTGCTCTTCCCAAAGGTCTTGAGCGACCAAATGAGTTGATATATAACAACCGCGTTGCCCACCTGCGAGAGAATGTCCAGAAACTCCCTCGAGGGTAACAGGATGAGGCGATTCAAACACGCAGTCGTCGGGTAAGAATGAATTGGATTGGAGATTTACCTCTGATCAATTGTCACACAAACAAGTGGCGAGGTGGAAATTGCCCTTGCAATCAGAGACCCACAGCTTTGTGACAAACTGACGAGCCCTGTGCTTGGACTGTACACCAACCTCGTCCACTACAACAGAAGGATCCGCTGCCGGATCCAGGGGAGAGGAGACAAGCGACCCTACATCAAGTAATGGTCGATCTGGAATCTGGGGATCATGCCTGAAATCGCCTGGGGAGGGGCGATTTTCGTGGCTCCCCTAGGCGTTCTGACCTCCAGTGGCTGCGTTAACATTGTGAACACAGCCTGATTCGTCGATCCACTCATCTTGGAACGGATCATCTGCTGGATTCAGGGCATTTTCGACATAATCTCTATCCGCATCGGACACCTGATCTGCACCTGAGACCTGATCCACACGATGGTTGCCCTTTCCACGTCCACGGCCTCGGCCGCCGGATGATGGACCACCACCGTCGCCACGCCCTCTGCCCTTACCAGAGAAAGGGGTTCCTGAGGGATTTCCCTTACCTTTACCCTGTGATCCTGGAGCATTTCCTTTGTTTGTACCGGATTGAGGGGTTTGGCCTGGATTTCGAATCCGCCTCCGGCGTTGCCATTGGGACTTGTCTGGCCGTTTGGCTGCCCACCGGAGCCGGATGGAGTCCGATTTCCTTTGCCTTGAGACCCGCCAGGGCCTCCAGTATTTTTGTTTCCACCGGAGGGGGGCGAATTCCCTTTTCCCCCCTTTCCACCATGCACCTGTCTGTCATTCCTGTCTGAATTCTGCGAATTACTGACATTTTCACCAATCACCTTGTGATCGTAAGCAGACCATCGGTGATTACCAGTAGAATGCGTCTTAGCTCGGTTCGTAGAACCTAAAAGAAGGCAGATGCTACAATGATCCTGAACATTCCGGGTGTCATTCACCTTTTTGTTGCCCTTTTGGGCCCCATTTTGGGTGTTTTGCTGGGTATTCTTGTTTCCCCCCAGACCCTCATGGAAATTTTGATTGGCGGCGTCGGCGAGCCGTTCAACCTCTTCCCACAATTCCTTCGGGGTGAACGAAAACACCCAGTTCCTGGCCTTCAGGCGATGGCCATGGAAGCTTACTCCCTTGTTGAGGACTTGGACAAACAAGTCCCGATCCTCGTGTTCATTAAATTTGATTTTCCACGTGTTTTCAGTGAATTTCACCTTGGAAAGCGACGTGGGGGAGCACTTTTGAAGTGCCTCCCTGACGGTAAACCTGTTGGCCGAGGCATCAAAGCCTTCGACCTCTGCCCACCAGGTCTTGACCTTTTCTTCGGACTGTTTATTCCGAAGGGTGGCGGCAGTTTCGGAGGGGATCTTGTCAAAAATCAAATTTTTCAGTTCGGCACTAGAAAGGTTTTCGCCTGAATGTTCAGATTCTTCCACTAGATTCCAGAAGCGCTGTCTCTTGTCTTGCACTTCGTGCAAGATTAATCGCGAGAACGAAGGAAAATTCTTCAACATCTGGTGGTAATGGTCCTCTGGCAGCCGGGATCCACGTACCTCCAACTGTTCCCACACCTCATCAAAGGTAAGGGGGGAACTTGAATCCTCACGATCACTCCAGGTCCTGAGCCAAGTGTTGGCCGGCGCTCCCTCAAGGCAGTCCAAGAGGGCCATCAGGAACTGATCATCTTGAAGTTTTTGAGTCTTAACCCACAGTTTAAATTCCCGTTAGAACTGAGGCCAACGTCTGGGGTTCCCATTATACTTCGGTTGCTTGGCAACCTGACGAAGTCGCAATGAAGTCGGATTAAGAAGTGAATCCAGCCCAACACCGGCCGTAATGGCAGACACCTTGGCGGCATCATTAGCCACACCAGCTCCGGCGAGGGTCTGGGCGAGCAACATCTGGGCTAATGCATTGGAATCAGCAGCAGGAAGGGCAGTACGGGAGGCAGTTCGCTTGGCATTCTGAGCCTCAGTCCTAGCCTTCGCCGTCCTACTCTGAGATCGAGAGATTGTAACCCTTTCCTTTAGCTTAGTCCTGCTGATCCTTGCATTGGTGGTCTTAGAGTCCACCGAAGGAGCAATCGAAAAAATTTCTGTCGCCTCCTCCGACGGTTCTGTTGTTTGTTCTACCGATGATGCGCCCTCAGACCGCATGTGGGTCTTGAAAAGATCTTTAATTCCCAGCGTTTGAATGATGAGTTGCATTTGATCTTTGAGCAATTGGAGCTCAGAGTCTCGCTGTAATCTGCAGGAGCAGTCGGCAGGACAGTACATACCGTGTCCTGAAGGGCCTGAGCAGGCTGTCGGACCGCTAATCTCAGTGGTTCGCAGCCAGGAGTCCACTTGGGGAGCTCCTTCAGCCCTAATTTCCAGGCTTGCCTGCCTACCTGCCTCTAAAATTCCTTCCTCAACCGCGGCGGCTAGATCGTCGCGGATGGAAACAGGGGGATGAGGGGCGGAGGGCCCGGCAACAGGTGCCTTGGTCTTCTCCTTCGGGAAGGGACTTGCCTCCCAGATCTGCAAAAAAAAGGCAAAAGAGTCATCTTCTTGAGAACGCCACCACATCCTGGTATGAATTTCTTCTTGAAGAAGGAAAAAATATTCGAATAAAAAATCAGAGGCGATTCTTTCTTGTCCTATCAGCTTAGACGTGGCTAATAGACAAAGGGCCTCAAGCGCCTCAAGGTTACGGGTCACTTCTGAAGACAAATGGTTGTCCCATTGTGCCCAAGAGGCTGGTCGATTATAGGTAGGTACCTCACCTGGACCACCCATCTCAATGTCGTCAATGTCGGCGTCGATGGTCTCAAAATGTGGACATTGGTAAGGAGTATTAGTACCTGCCAGGTCCGTAAGCTCCACCGGAGCGTTGCCATCGGCGTAGACTGGGAGATTCCAGCTGCTTGATGGCCAATTTCGACTGGGATCTTGATGGTAATCTGGGCCTCCACAGCTGCTGATTTGTGCCCTTCTTGGGCAGCTTGGGCTTGCGCAAGGCATTCCTCTCAAGGCCTCGTTCGCACAGCACCACGGCAGCGTAATTGTTACGTCTCCAGGAGCGGCGGAGTCTGCGGGGCCGTACTGGGGAGCTAGCTGTGGTTGGGACACCAAAGGAACAACATTCAGGTAGCCTCTGCTACCGTGAAAGTGCTGCCCTGGGTCGTTGATGGTGCCGGAGGGCTCGGGGCCGGCAAGACCAGTGGGGCAGGCACGCGAGGAGTCTCCCTGGACGTTGTTATTGGGGGTAGAACCGGATACTCGAACACCAACGGAGGCGAGAGCAGCGACAACAGAAGCAAGGTCCATGCTGATTGTTATCCGGCAGAAAATCCCAGTCTATGAAGAAAATTGATGCGGATTATTCTAAATACATCTGAGTGTCCAAAACTGTCTGAAAAGATTTAAATAATCCAATTATGTAAAAATGTTTGGCCAATCTGGCCCGCGAGCGCGCGTCAGCGGCAAATGGCGATTCCAGCTAAAATAGCGGAACGCGGCGGATTTACGGGGAATGGACCGCGGAATCAAATCCGGCATATCAGAAATATATAGGAAACATCCTGAGACTGAGCTGCGAGGCGGCGATTCCGCCGAAGCAAAGAAAATGACCAAAATGTAGCCAATCTGGACAGAATTTCTGAAAATCTGAGCAGATGGGGCTAGCCGCACTTACAGCCTGCTCGGTGTGTTGCTTCGCGTGTGCGGTGTCCTGGGCCGCTTGGCTCCTGTTCACCGGTGCGCCCGCTCTGTCGTTTGCTTTGCTCGTGCGGTGTCCTGGGCCACTTGGCTCCTGTTCACCGGTGTGCCCGCTCGGTGTGTTGTTTTGCGTGTGCGGTGTCCTGGGCCACCTGGCTCCTGTTCACTGGTGTGCCCACTCGGTGTGTTGTTTTGCGTGTGCGGTGTCCTGGGCCTCGTGGCTCCTGTTCACCGGTGTGCCCGCTCGGTGTGTTGCTTTGCTCGTGCGGTGTCCTGGGCCACTTGGCTCCTGTTCACCGGTGTGCCCGCTCGGTGTGTTGTGTTGTGCGTGCGGTGTCCTGGGCCACTTGGCTCCTGTTCAGCGGTGTGCCCGCTCGGTGCGTTGTCTCGCGTGTGCGGTGTCCTGGGCCACTTGGCTCCTGTTCACCTGTGCGCCCGCTCGGTGTGTTGTTTTGCGTGTGCGGTGTCCTGGGCCGCTTGGCTCTCGTTCACCGGTGCGCCCGCTCTGTCCTTTGCTTTGCTCGTGCGGTGTCCTGGGCCACTTGGCTCCTGTTCACCGGTGTGCCCGCTCAGTGTGTTGTTTTGCGCGTGCGGTGTCCTGGGCCACCTGGCTCCTGTTCACCGGTGTGCCCGCTCGGTGCGTTGTGTTGCGTGTGTGGTGTCCTGGGCCACTTGGCTCCTGTTCACCTGTGCGCCCGCTCGGTGTATTGCTTCGCGTGTGCGGTGTCCTGGGCCGCTTGGCTCCCGTTCACCGGTGCGCCCGCTCTGTCCTTTGCTTTGCTCGTGCGGTGTCCTGGGCCACTTGGCTCCTGTTCACCGGTGTGCCCGCTCAGTGTGTTGTTTTGCGTGTGCGGTGTCCTGGGCCTCGTGGCTCCTGTTCACCGGTGTGCCCGCTTGGTGTGTTGCTTTGCTCGTGCGGTGTCCTGGGCCACTTGGCTCCTGTTCTCCGGTGTGCCCGCTCGGTGTGTTGTGTTGTGCGTGCGGTGTCCTGGGCTCCTTGGCTCCTGTTCACCGGTGTGCCCGCTCAGTGCGTTGTGTTGCGTACGCGGTGTCCTGGGCCACTTGGCTCCTGTTCACCTGTGCGCCCGCTGGGTGTGTTGTTTTGCGTGTGCGGTGTCCTGGGCCTCGTGGCTCCTGTTCACCGGTGTGCCCGCTCGGCGTGTTGCTTTGCTCGTGCGGTGTCCTGGGCCACTTGGCTCCTGTTCACCGGTTTGCCCGCTCGGTGTGTTGTGTTGTGCTTGCGGTGTCCTGGGCCACTTGGCTCCTGTTCACTGGTGTGCCCGCTCGGTGCGTTGTGTTGCGTGTGCGGTGTCCTGGGCCACTTGGCTCCTGTTCACCTGTGCGCCCGCTCGTGTTGCTTCGCGTGTGCGGTGTCCTGGGCCGCTTGGCTCCCGTTCACCGGTGCGCCCGCTCTGTCCTCTGCTTTGCTCTTGCGGTGTCCTGGGCCACTTGGCTCCTGTTCACCGGTGTGCCGGCTCGGTAGGGTCAAGCCAGGTAGGGGGGAACCGGGACCGGACCGCCCCCCCCCAAGCACGCCAGACGGAGCAAGGGACCGGGGCAGAACACGCAGAGGGGCACGGACCACGTGGAACGGCCCTACCAGCGCCCAGTGCTGGGACCGCACGAGGTGCGCACGCCAACCCACCCAGGGGGGGGGGGGAGCGGACGCCGCGGGAGCGCGAGCGCACACACACGCAAAGGGCACGCGGGGACTACCAGAAGGGCAACCGGACCGAGCTCGCGGAACGCACAGACCGCGTGGAATGGCGTACCAGCGAGCGAGGGTAAGGGACACCTGGACGGGACGGCCCGCCACACGCAGCGCGGGACACGCGGGGCGGGATGGGGGAAATGGGAGAGACACAACACCAGGTACCGGCCCGAGCCCTCCGAACCGGCCGCGAGCGCCGTGCACACACGGACGGGGCACTGCACCCGCCAAGGCAGTAGTGGCGCACTGCGCCACGCCCCAACCCCTAGGCTAGGCAGGCTCCGCGCCAGCCCAAGGGGGTCTCACTGGCGACAAGCCAGTAGCACGGGCCTGGCGGCGCCGGCGCTCCGGGCGACCACTCATTAGGGGGGCGACGCGCTGGGTAAGCGCCCGCAGCCATGGCTGCGAATTGATGCACTGACCGGGGAGTGGCGAAACGGGGAAGCCGGGGAGGGTCGGGGCTCCGAGCCCTGTGAACCCGGGGGACTCCGCCACCAGGTAGGAGGTGCGTCTTGGAGGGCCCCCCACTAGGACCCGGTGGGGAGGATATCACCTGGCCCGACCAGGTGGCCCCCCGGGGCCGAAAGGCGTCTAGTACCCGCAAAATCAAACCTCAAACCTCAAACCTTTTGTGTCTCGCTGTTTTTCTCGCTGCCGCTTTGTGCTTCGTTTTTTTTTCTTTCTCGTTGCGCGCCCCGGTTGTGTCTGGCTTTCTCTGGTTTCCGTATTTACCAAAAACCTATGTTTTCTTGGTGTACTTGGCAGAGAACACAAACCCTCAGATCCCTGGTAGCACTTCTCAAGTCGTGAATCAGTGGAATCTTGAATATGCTCTCACGGAGTGATTTATTTGCAATCCTGCACCATAGGTTTCACACCTATAAAAGTAGAAGTAGAAATATCATTCAAACTCAATCAAGAATTGAGTATCATGCAGAATTGCACATGCGCACATGGGTTTCCCCTATAGGCAAATCCTAATGTGTGCCTACAAAATCACACCTATGCACTCTTGCACATACAAAATGCAACCAATGGACTATATAGCGCCCTACACTGAATTCCTAATAGCTACAAAGCTAAATCAGTGTCATGGGGGCAATGCCAAACCCATTGCACTCCCCTCCCAAGCCTGAACATGGGTGTTCAGCCATGTTTGGGCTGAAAATGTACAAACATGGGTTTGGTGTTGTCCCATGGGCAGCCATAGTATAGGGAAAAAATGCCTTTAAGCATCTGATTTCCATTGAAATCAGTATGTGGGTCTCACCTGCAGTCATACCCACTAAAACCCTGCTGGACATAATACAACCTTGCTTTTATTTTACAAAAGCATTGCAGCGCTCTCTGTCCAAAAAGCTGCTGTGTGTTCCCCCATCCTGGGCGCCTGGGCTGCCCCCTCACTACTTACTGCAAAAGTTTTCAACCCTGCAGCTTTCGTGAAGAGGAGGAAAAAAAATACAAACACCCATACCTGCACTGCAACCCTGGCAAGCTTGCACAAGAGAAATCAGTGGATCAGGTATATAGGCATGCACAGTGCACAGTGTTTGTAAACATTGCACAGGCAAAGCACTGTGCAGTTCTCTGTACTCAGTAAAGTACAACGCAGCGCTGCACTGAGTGTGTAGCTGCTGGGGTATATATATATTCATAAAAAAATATAATCATATAATCAAATGTTAGTAAAACCAGTGCTCAGAAAGCAAACAAAAGCAAAAGCACTTAAGCGTGCAACCCTTGAAACAAAAGCTGTATCAGCCTCGTTATCACCCGCTGTAGCTGCACACGCTGTCCTCCTCGTCGCCCCCTTTTTGGTCTCCTGACATTTGCGTCGTTGTCGCTTTCACTGGATGCCTGAAACTGTTGTCGCCGTTGCATCTTGCCACTTGCCTGCTGTCGCCCTTTTGGATCAGCATAGCGTGTTCCATGGTCGCCATATTCCCTAGTACTCGTGTCCACGAATCCTTCTACCTCTGTGATGTCCTCCCTTTCACCTGGGCTCTTGTCGTAACCAGTCCGTGCCTTGTTTTTTGTTTTTCGAACACTTCGCTCCAGCTTGCGTCCATCATCGGCACCGCCATTCAGCTTTCCCTCCGGCTGTCTGGTTCCCATCTCCTTCATCTCCCCTCTTGTGCACCTCGCCTCGTTTGCCTCCTCGTAGTTCATCGTCGCCTTATCTCCTCTCGTGTCCCTCACGCCCTTGGTTACTTCGTACTTGCTCGCCAACTGCTGTAAATATCCCTGTATTTGGTCATGGGTGGGCAATACCTCAACTCGGCTCCTCAGTTCTTGTATTTGTCGCTGTCCCACCGTCAGTGGCAACAAGATCTTGCCCAGAACCATCTTGACCTCCTCCATCCGTTGTTGGAAGGTTGCCAACAGCGCGCTACTCCTTTCCATCAGTCTTCGTGCAGCTGTTACCAGCTCCTCTTGCTGCTCTTTGAGCTTCGTAGTCTCCTTCCCGAGCTGCTTGTTTTGGACTTCCCATATTGCTTGCTCTGCACGATTGCGGCTTCGCTGCTCCTCATCTTTCGCCTGTTCTTCTGAATCCTTTCGCCGTACTTGCTGCTGTAGGCGTGTTCCAAACTCCGTAAACGCCTGCTGCAACGACTGGGTCATGGCTTTTGCCTCCTCGTCCCATACCTTGTGTCGCGCAGCGTGCTCACAGTCCACGGTGATCTCCAAGGCACACTGCAGCTGCGTCAGCCTCTGCCGTGCTGCTCGCTCGCCCTCCAACTTCTTTGCACGGCATTCCCCAGTGTCGTTGTCATGGCAATCATCACGTTGTTCCCAGCCGTCAAGGCTCCTGTATACAGGCGAAACACAGCGCACAGTGGCAGAACTTCCTGAACGCAACCGTACCGACGAACACGTCCTTACGCCATTTTTATCACGGCATTCCCCAGTGTCGTTGCCATGGCAATCGTCACGTCGTCCCCAGCCGTCAAGGCTCCTGTATACAGGCAAAACACGGCGCACAGTGGCAGAAATCCTCGAACGCAACCGTACTGACGAACGCGTCCTTACGCCATTTTTACCACGTCTGTGGTCCTCTTTTGATACAAAACCCTCACATTCACTGGAGTCACGGCACGTTCTGCTGAATTTGTGGTCCCTACAGTACTCTCGCTCAGCAGGACTGGCGCTGCGATACTTGCGGTTGCCACAGCTGCTCTCCCGTCGATCTGGGGGCCTTCTGGTCTTCATTTTGCAGGGCTAATAATTACACTCCAGCTCCAAATACACCAATCAGGGCAAATAAATTGTAATACGGTGGTAAATAACCCCAAATTTGCCAATGCTGCAACTGGTTCAATCTGAACAATAATCTCCAATGATGGGCCGTATTTCCCAAAAACCTATGTTTTCTTGGTGTGCTTGGCAGAGAACACAAACCCTCAGATCCCTGGTAGCACTCCTCAAGTCTTGAATTAGTGGAATCTTGAATATGCTCTCACGGAGCGATTTATTTGCAATCCTGCACCATAGGTTTCACACCTATAAAAGTAGAAGTAGAAATATCATTCAAACTCAATCAAGAATTGAGTATCATGCAGAATTGCACATGCACACATGGGTTTCCCCTATAGGCAAATCCTAATGTGTGCCTACAAAATCACACCTATGCACTCTTGCACATACAAAATGCAACCAATGGACTATATAGCGCCCTACACTGAATTCCTAGTAGCTACAAAGCTAAATCAGTGTCATGGGGGCAATGCCAAACCCATTTGCAGTGCTCCGTTTTTTTTTTCCCGTTGCGCGCCCCCGTTGTCTCTGGCTTTCTCTGGTTTTCCGCCCCGGGTGCCCTGGGCCTTGGCGCTGTGTGCTGTTTGTTTTGTTGGCCTCCCGCTTCTCGGCTCTCCGTGCGCTCTCGCCTCTTTTGTGTTTCCCGCCTGGCCGTTGGCTCCTTCCTGGTGTTTGCTGCCCCCCCCCCCCCTTTGTGTCTCGCGGTTTTCGTCGCTGCTGCTCGGTGCTTTTTTTTATTTTCTCTGCTCGTCGGCGGTTCTTGCCGCCTGCTCCCCCCCCCCCCCCTGGTGCGTGCGTGGTGCCTTGTGCTGTCTGGTGTTGCCCCGCTGCGCTGCCTTTCCGTGTTGCGTGCTGTGTTGTGGTGCCTCGCCTTGCTGTGTTCCGGGCTGCTGCGCGCTGTGCGGTGTTTGTTGGGGTGTTTGTTTCTGTGTTGTGCTGCGCTGTTGGTTGCTGCTGCGTGTTGTGCCGTGTCTTTGGTCGTGCCGTCCGGTTGGGTTGTTCGCGATGTGGCTTGCTGCCTGGTTTCGGTCTGCGTTGCCGTGTGCCGTGCTGTGCTGTGTGTCCCTGGGTGCGGTGCTGCGCCGCGCTGCTGCGCGTCGTGCCTCCCGGTGTTTTGTTGTTGTGTGTTGTGTTGTTTTGTTGCGCTTGTTTGGTGTCGCTGCTTGTTGTGCCGTGTCCTCTGGCGCTGCCCGTCGCCCTGGGGCCCTGTGCTTTGCGGTGCTATGTTTTGCCGTGTTCCCCGGCGCTGTGTGCTCTGTGCTGTGTGTGTTTTGTCGTGGCGTGCTGGTGCGCGCTGTTGTTCGCCGCTGTGCTGCGTGCTGTGTGAGTCCTGGGGTGTCGTGCTGTGCGTTCCCTGTCCTCTCCGCTCTGTGCGGTGCTGTGTTCCGTTGTGCTGGTGCGCTTGCGTCGTGCTGTTCTTGTGGTGCGTGCTGTTGCTGGCGCCTGGTGTTGTGGTGCGCTGCTGTGTGTTGTGCTGTTTCCTTTGGTGTTCTGTGGTGCGGTGCTGGGTCTGGGGGCCCGTGGTCGTCTGCTGGCTGTGTGTTTCGGTGTCGGTGTCCCTGTCTGGCCGCGTGGTCTGGTTCCCTGTGGCTGGTGTAGTTTGCTGTTTTGCCCTGCTTGCCTGTGTCGTGTTCTGTGGTGCTGCGCTGTCTCGTGGTGCTGTGCTGTTGTGTTCTGCTGTCGTTTTGCGGTGCTGTTTGTGCTTGCTTTGCCCTCCTGTGGCCTGTCGTGCCGTGCTGTGTTGTGCTGTTGGTTGTCTGTGCTGTTTTGTGCCCGGTGGTGGTGTCTGTGTGCTGTGGTGCCCTGTCCCTCCCTGCCGACATGCAAAAAAACATTGATTATGACCCTGTGTTACCCCGCGCCCGTCTCCGCGTCGTTGGGTCACGTCGTTGAAGGCTCTGGTCTCACCGTTCGCCGCTTTGTCGCTGATCCCCGGGGTTGTCTTTGATGGAGTTGTCTTGTCTTGAGGTGGCGCGTCTTGTCTTGAGTTGACGCGCCTGCAGCGAGACGGAGGGCAAAAACGGCGAGGGTGGGGCGGAGAAGGGAAGGGGAGGTATATGGAGAAGAAAACAAAGGGAGAGGGCGCGAGTTCAGGGGCGTAGCGTCTTATAAAATATTTTTCGGTTTTTACGCGTTGCTCGCGGAGCGTTTTTCTTTACCTATACAGCGTGTTAGCGGGCATGGGGCATGGCGTTCTACTCGTACGTTAGTTACGGTGCTTACGGCGTTAACTATTCACCTATTTGAGGCCAAAAATTTTTTTTGTCGTGTTTTAACGCGTTTCGCAGCGCGCTCTTTCGCCTAGCCGTTTTTTATGCTAATGAAAGAAAGTTTTATAGTGATTTCAACACTTTGTTTGTGCCTCTCCTGCTGCTTGCTGCTGGTGTACGGTTTCCTGCTGCTTGTTTTTGATGAGTAAAATGTTTTATTTGCTGAAATACAACCTATCCAGGATAGCCCAAGCCAGAGATAAGCAAGTAGAAGAGAATCAGGATCAAAGCATGAAGGGCTGCAGTGTAAACAGTGAAAGATGAAAGGATATTCACAGAAACTGCAACTCAGGGCACTTCGGATTGCATATTCACAAAGATAGCTGAAATGTTTTGAAAAAAGAGTTGGAAAACTGCCCCATGGTCACTCAATCTCCATAGTGCCATCTCAGGAGATGTGCACTCTTTGTTTTGGGTCGCATATGTGCTGAGGTGGCAGGGCATGTGGCGATGAGGTCACTGCCATGTCACATGGGATCTTCCTACTTAGCTAGGCTGACCGGGAATTGAACCCAGGACCTCTCAAAAAGAGGTGCCCAGCCCCCTAGGGTGCATACCACTAGGACAGCTAAGAATTCATGAGAAAACATACATAAATTCATAGGCTCTGCCCTGGATATGTCAGTTCTCAGTCGACTCAGGAAAAGATGAATTGCCTCACATTGATAGGGGATTAAGGGGTCCACTCCATAACCTGATTTAGTGTTTGGTTCCATAGGTCAAAATGTGTCATCACCACTTTTGCTTGGGCCAATACTAAGATAGAAATGCCTGTGTGCTCAGTGCATCTCTAATACAACTAGAGTATGCCTCAAAGCATTGGAAAAGCACTTTTTCTTACTCCCCCCTTGTGCTGTGGTGGCCACCACTGTCGCACTTTCAGGAAAAAGGGATTTTTTCTTGGCCTTTCCTTGGTTTCCACATCTACTTTAAAATACCTATAGTTTCCCTCACACAGAAAAATGGACGCTCACCATGGCTGGCGCCTTTTTGCTGCTTTGTTCGTGACATTCCCTACAGAAAGCTCAGCGCTCATGGCGCTGCCGGGGTTCCTGTGGCTTGGTTGGGTTAGTTTGGGAGCATGCCAAAACATGTGCATGTGCATCCCTCCCTCCAAGACGCAGCGCGACATAAACCCAACGCAAGACACAATATACACACTCGCATGGGTTCTGGTAAACCTGCTGGCGACCTGTGACCTGTCTTAGGGCGAAGGGAGTCCTTTAAAAAAATTAAATTGCCCCTTGATGGGGTCTTGGGCTCTGCTCGGTCTCTCCAGGCTGCTGCGTTTCGGCCCGAACACGGCCTACTCAGCAAGGCTGCGCGTGGGTATCTGTACAGACAGGAATGGGAGAATTATGGACAAATCCACGCAAACGCGAAGCGACAACACCTAAGTCCGTCAAATGACGGCCTAGAATTTTTCTAAGACAACACACCTGAGCAGAATCCAATTGTGCATCAGAAGCACATTTTTATAAAAATTGTAGTCATCTCTCGATTTTTTACATCATGAAATTCCTACGCATAAAAAGGCGGCGCGCAGGAGCGGCTCCTAGCGAAGCGCCGGAAAATACAGAAATAATGAGATTTTAAACGTATGTCTGACGTAGACTGGAAAATGACGAGACACACATTAATAAATAAACATACAGATTCCACCCACACTGATAGAAAGAATCAAAAATCCAAGAATTCCAAAATCAACGAAAAGACTTCAATGAATCAGGTATAAACCACAGGTGTGCTCGTCTCGTATGCAGCATGCACATTGCTCGTCTCGTGTCTCCGTGAACGAGTCTTGTAGCAGCGCTAACAAACAATAGAGGGCTAGATTAGAAAGATTGCAGATGATTAGAGGTCAGATCAGGGTGATTAGACATACACACAAGTGCATAGCGATGTTTCTCGCTTGCGCCTCGTTTCAAGTTCCCACTTGCTCTCTCTCTCCAGCGGTAGGTAAGGTAGGTAAGCCCAGGTGGGGCCACCCCCTGGTGGAGTTCGTGATTGTGGGTAAGATTAGGCAGCAAGACCGAGATTGGCTCAGGTTGTTCACAAACTCGTGCATGCTGGTGCATTCACACACGCATTAAAGGGTAGGCCACGCGAAATGCGCACGGTAAACCTTGTTTAGGTTATCCAGGGGCTCCTCGGTACGTTCTTTAAGAGAACCTGAGGAGTCTCTTAACGCTTGCTTGCTTGACAGGGCGTGTTTGAGGACAGTGTATTATAGGTCACACTGAGAAGCGTATAATACGTGGAGTGTGGCTTGGTTCCTCAGCCGCAAACACCCCTTCATTGGCCTTTGCTTTACAGGTGGGCAGGTAGGGTGTTTGGTGCAGCAGCATACCATTTTTTTCTAGCCCTGCTAAACAAGGGCGCTGATCACACAAACAATTGACTGCACCTCTGCCAGGAGTGGCGAGGGCAGTTCGACTTCATTGACATCCACGCTGTGCACGCAACCAGAGCACCTCTTCCCTCCAAGCCCTAGGAGGGGAAACGCGTTGTGGCGTCCCCTGTTAGGCCACAGTTGCTTAGCAGCGCTGTGTTCTCTTGTCTTCTTCACAGGAGGGTCATTAGGACTCACGACTTGACCTCCAACAACACCCACTAGAGCGTGAGTGTAGGAGTGGTAATCCTGAGTGGGGACTGGAGCCAGTTGCAGAAGTGCTCGCCCACCAGGATGGTGCCACTGTAGGTAGGGTGTGTAGTGTAGTGGTGTCTCCTGTCCCGCGTGCTTTTCCTCGTGGGCAGGGGAGTGCTTTAGCTTTTGGCCTTTAGCAAAAATGGGCGTTTTGTATGCCCTTAGCACACTTGGCCACCCCTCCCCTCTAGTAGGTAGGGCTTTTGCCGTCTTCCCCCAAGGATAGGCGCCAGCACAGAAATTGGGCGCCTGTTAACCACGCAACTGAATTGCTCCAAGGTAAAACGATTTGAGCCGTAGGTGAAGTTTTACAGCGCCATAGGAGTGGTACCAGTACCTGACTAGGACCTTCGGTCAGACATCAGAGAAGCCCGGTCTCCGGGAGCCACGCCCGGGAGAGAAGTGAGACACACACAGACATACGTAGCACACTTAGGGGTAAGGTTCAGTCCCTAGCTTTAGTCTTGGAGGCAAGCGTCTCAGCGAGCCTCAGCAACTCACCAAGGTTGTTCTGGGACAAGTAGTCAACCAGAACTGAGTTTAGGCGTCCCTCAGGTAGAACAAACACAGAGAAGGGCTCCCAGGTGGCCTCTTCGACCCCAAACCCTTCCCAGAGGGTGAGGAAGCGCCAACCCTGGCGATAGCGGTGGCGTAGGACAGACTTCACCAGGTAGAAGCCCTCCTTAGCCATCTCCTCGGCGTTCATGTCAGGGAGTTCCCCTTCAACTTCCATAGGGCTGGCAGCCCCTTGTAGGTCTAGGGCGGCGATTTCCTCGTCCTTCAGCTCCCACTCCTCCCCACAGAGGTCTTCAGGATCATAGTAGTGCTTCAGGTGTTGAGCAGCGCACACCAGGGTCCCCCCTAGACGGGGAGAACACCGCACGGTGATACGGTGTCCATCCACTGATAGAATCTTGTAGGGCCCGAAGTATGGGTCATCGCTGGTAGAGCGTGGCCAGGCGGGTAGTCGACTGTGGTGCACGGGCACCCAGTCCCCCTCTTGGTAGGTGGCCGGTACTCGGTGCTTGTTCTTCTTGTTCCACTGACGCTCCCTCACTCTCTGGAGCATAGCCTTGGCCTTGTCCACCTTCGCTTGTTGCTCTTGGACCCATTCACCCACAGAAGAATGGGTGTCCTCTGGATAGGGGGCATGTAGGAACCATGCCAGGCGCCCTAGGAATAGCTCATGGGGCGAGTAGCCAGTAGCTGAACTCTCTTGGGAGTTCATCATCAAGGATATGACGGGGAGTAGTCTCACCCAGTCTCTGGTGCGTTCAGTTTTCCACCATATCCTTACATTCTCCTTGAGGACACGGATCTGTCGCTCACATAGGGGGTTGCTCATGTGCGAGTAGGGAATTTCCGTAGACACCTGGACATTGAGGGATCTCAGGACCCTCTTGTACCAGCCAGTATCTGAGTGTACTCATACGTCGTCATCGGAGTTGATCTCTCTGGGCGCCCCATAGAAAAAGAACCACTCCTCCAGGAGTATCTTGATAGTCTCCTCCCCGGTAATGTGCTTGGTACATGGGAACACCCTGGTAAACCTGGTCAACCCACAGGTTACCACGAGGGCGAAATCATAGCCCCTGAACTTCGGCATCTCCGTGTAGTCCACGTATAGAACACTGTTAGCACAGTGAGGGATGGGCAGGGTCGAGTAGAGACCTCTGTCCCTGATATCCCCTGGTTTGCAGGACCTGCACGGGCACTTGTCCTGTAAGTGCGGCTAGCCCCATCTGCTCAGATTTTCAGACATTCTGCCCAGATTGGCTACATTTTGGTCATTTTCTTTGCTTCGGCGGAACCGCCGCCTCGCAGTTCAGTCACAGGATATTTCCTATATATTTCTGATATGCCGGATTTGATTCCGCGGTCCATTTCCCGTAAATCCGCCGCGTTCCGCTATTTTAGCTGGAATCGCCATTTGCCGCTGACGCGCGCTCGCGGGCCAGATCGGCCAAACATTTTTACATAATTGGATTATTTAAATCTTTTCAGACAGTTTTGGACACTCAGATGTATTTAGAATAATTCGCCTCAATTTTCTTCATAGACTGGGATTTTCTGCCGGACCACAATCAGCATGGACCTTGCTTCTGTTGTCGCTGCTCTCGCCTCCGTTGGTGTTCGAGTATCCGGTTCTACCCCCAATAACAACATCCAGGGAGACTCCTCGCGTGCCTGCCCCACTGGTCTTGCCGGCCCCGAGCCCTCCGGCACCCTCAACGACCCAGGGCAGCACTTTCATGGTAGCAGAGGCTACCTGAATTTTGTTCCTTTGGTATCCCAACCACAGTTAGCTCCCCAGTACGGCCCCGTAGACTCCGCCACCTCCGGAGACGTAACGATTACGCTGCCGTGGTGCTGTGCGAACGACCCCTTGAGAGGAATGCCTTGCGCAAGCCCAAATTGCCCAAGAAGGGCACAAATCAGCAGCTGTGGAGGCCCAGATTACAATCAAGATCCCAGTCGAAATTGGCCATCAAGTAGCTGGAATCTCCCAGCCTACGCTAATGGCAACGCTCCGGTGGAGCTTACGGATCTGGCAGGTACTAATACTCCTTACCAATGTCCACATTTTGAGACCATCGACGCCGACATTGACGACATTGAGATGGGTGGTCCAGGTGAGGTACCTGCCTATAATCGACCAGCCTCATGGGCACAATGGGACAACCATTTGTCTTCAGAAGTGACCCGTAACCTTGAGGCGCTTGAGGCCCTTTGTCTATTAGCCACGTCTAAGCTGATAGGACAAGAAAGAATCGCCTCTGATTTTTTATTCGAATATTTTTTCCTCCTTCAAGAAGAAATTAATACCAGGATGTGGTGGTGTTCTCAAGAAGATGAATCTTTTGCCACTTTTTTGCAGATCTGGGAGGCAAGCCCCTTCCCGAAGGAGAAGACCAAGCCACCTGTTGCCGGGCCCTCCGCCCCTCATCCCTCTGTTTCCATCCGCGACGATCTAGCCGCCGCGGTTGAGGAAGGAATTTTAGAGGCAGCCAGGCAGGCAAGCCTGGAAATTAGGACTGAAGGAGCTCCCCAAGTGGACTCCTGGCTGCGAACCACTGAGATTAGCGGTCTGACAGCCTGCTCAGGCCCTTCAGGGCACGGTATGTACTGTCCTGCCGACTGCTCTTGCAGATTACAGCGAGATACTGAGCTCCAATTGCTCAAAGATCAAATGCAACTCATCATTCAGACGCTGGGAATTAAAGATCTTTTCAAGACCCACATGCGATCTGAGGGCGCATCATCGGTGGAACAAACAACAGAACCGTCGGAGGAGGCGACAGAAATTTTTTCGATTGCTCCTTCGGTGGACTCTAAGACCACCGATGCAAGGATCAGCAGGACTAAGCTAAAGGAAAGGGTTACAATCTCTCGATCTCAGAGTAGGTCGGCGAAGGCTAGGACTGAGGTTCAGAATGCCAAACGAACTGCCTCCCGTACTAACCTTCCTGCTGTTGATTCCAATGCAATAGCCCAGATGTTGCTCGCCCAGACCCTCGCCGGAGCTGGTCTGGCTAATGATGCCGCCAAGGTGTCTGCCATTACGGCCGGTGTTGGGCTGGATTCACTTCTAAATCCCACTTCATTGCGACTTCGTCAGGTTGCCAAGCAACCGAAGTATAATGGGAACCCCAGACGTTGGCCTCAGTTCCAACGGGAATTTAAATTGTGGGTTAAGACTCAAAAGCTCCAGGATGATCAGTTCCTGATGGCCCTCTTGGACTGCCTTGAGGGAGCGCCGGCCAACACTTGGCTCAGGACCTGGAGTGATCGTGAGGATTCAAGTTCCCCCCTTACCTTTGATGAGGTGTGGGAACAGTTGGAGGTACGTGGATCCCGACTGCCAGAGGACCATTACCACCAGATGTTGAAGAATTTTCCTTCGTTCTCGCGATTAATCTTGCACGAAGTGCAAGACAAGAGACAGCGCTTCTGGAATCTCGTGGAAGAATCTGAACATTCAGGCGAAAAATTTTCTAGTGCCGAACTGAAAAATCTGATTTTTGACAAGATCCCCTCTGAAATGCCGCCACCCTTCGGAATAAACAATCCGAAGAAAAGGTCAAGACCTGGTGGGCAGAGGTCGATGGCTTCGATGCCTCGGCCAACAGGTTCTCCGTCAGGGAATCACTTCAAAAGTTCTCCCCCACGTCGTTTACCAAGGTGAAATTCACTGAAAACACGTGGAAAATCAAGTTTAATGAACACGAGGATCTGGACTTGTTTGTCCAAGTCCTCAATAGGGGAGTAAGTTTCCACGGCCATCGCCTGAAGGCCAGGAACTGGGTGTTTTCGTTCACGCCGCAGGAACTGTGGGAAGAGGTTGAGCGGCTCGCTGACGCCGCCAATCAAAATTTCCATGAGGGTCTTGGGGGAAACAAGAATACCCAGCAAAACACCCAAAATGGGGCCCAAAAGGGCAACAAAAAGGTGAATGACACCCGGAATGTTCAGGATCATTGTAGCATCTGCCTTCTTTTGGGTTCTACGAACCGAGCTAAGACGCATTCTACTGGTAATCACCGATGGTCTGCTTACGATCACAAGGTGATTGGTGAAAATGTCAATAATTCGCAGAATTCAGACAGGAATGACAGACAGGTGCATGGTGCAAAGGGGGGAAAGGGTAATCCGACCCCCTCCGGTGGAAACAAAAATACTGGAGGCCTGGCGGGTCCCAAGGCAAAGGAAATCGGACTCCATCCGGTTCCGGTGGGCAGCCTAACGGCCAGACAAGTCCCAATGGCAACGCCGGAGGCGGAAATCGAAATCCAGGCCAAACCCCTCAATCCGGTACAAACAAAGGAAATGCTCCAGGATCACAGGGTAAAGGTAAGGGAAATCCTTCGGGAACCCCCTTCTCTGGTAAGGGCAGAGGGCGTGGCGACGGTGGTGGTCCATCATCCGGCGGCCGTGGCCGTGGACGTGGAAAGGGCAATCATCGTGTGGATCAGGTCTCAGGTGCAGATCAGGTGTCCGATGCGGATCGAGATTATGTCGAAAATGCCCTGAATCCAGCAGATGATCCGTTCCAAGATGAGTGGATCGATGAATCAGGCTGTGTTCACAATGTTAACGCAGCCGCTGGAGGTCAGAACGCCTAGGGGAGCCACGAAAATCGCCCCTCCCCAGGCGATTTCAGGCATGATCCCCAAATTCCTGATCGACCATTACTTGATGTAGGGTCGCTTGTCTCCTCTCCCCTGGATCCGGCAGCGGATCCTTCTGTTGTAGTGGACGAGGTTGGTGTACAGTCCAAGCACAGGGCCCGTCAGTTTGTCACAAAGCTGTGGGTCTCTGATTGCAAGGGAAATTTCCACCTCGCCACTTGTTTGTGTGACAATGGATCAGAGGTAAATCTCCAATCCAATTCATTCTTACCCGACGACTGCGTGTTTGAGTCGCCTCATCCTGTTACCCTCGAGGGAGTTTCTGGACATTCTCTCGCAGGTGGGCAACGCGGTTGTTATATATCAACTCATTTGGTCGCTCAAGACCTTTGGGAAGAGCAAAATGTGGAAGAAGTTGTCCTTAAGGATGACTACTTCTATCGTGCCGACATAAAGTATGACCTTTACTTGGGCCATCCTTGGCTTCGCAAGAACAGGGTAGCGCCCGTAGGTCATCGTCGTTGTTTTTTGCTGGAGTCAGGTCCTTTGGAGCGTCCTGAATTTCGTTTTTTGCACGCAGGGTTTAAAAGTGCAGAAGAATTTTTGAAGCAAAAGGTGACACCAAAATTTGGTGAAGATGTCACCATTGCAGAGGTGAATGGGAGTGCCGATTACTCCCAAGAGTTAGAATGTCTTCGTAGGGACTCCCAGCCACGACGCCCTTCGCGCTGGCACTCTTCATCCTACAGAGTTGTCGACAAATGGCGCGATGCAATTTGTGAATACTTTCATGAACACCATTCCTTTTGGCCACAGTATGATGCCTTTGCTAACCGTACGAACAAGCGCTTTGATAAGCACTTTAGCGACGCTTGGACCCACAAATGGGACAAGAAGTTGTGGATTAATCCTCCGTTTCACTTAATCCAGCAGGTCATCCACAAGATCAAGCAAGATAAAACCCAGGCAATTTTAGTTGTGCCCTTGTGGGACGACAAGCCTTGGTTTCAGGAATTACAAGACATTTGTGTAGATTACATCGAACTTCCCAGGAAGATTAAGCTGTATGCCAGAGACGACACAGGTCCCCTGCCACAGCGGTCCTGGAGTTCGCTTGCATTCCTGGTGGATGGAAAGCTTTCTGACTCTAATTCTGCTGATTCTGGTACTGATTCTTGTGTTGGGTCAGAATTTGAGGTTGAGCGTGGTACTGATGATGAATCTATTTTTTCTGATTTTTGTCCGTCAGATACCCAAGGTGATTCAACGTCCAATGGATCCGCCTCGTCTCCCTCTTCCCCAATACGATCGACATCGAAAAGAATCTTCAGTGCACGGGCGAAGAAAAATTCCAAATCGCGCCGCAAATTCAGAGTTTTTTATGAAAAACCCCCTGTGGAAGCTTTCATGGATCCTTTCGAGGAGCTGGATCACGAAGAGAATCTCTGGGATTTCGACACACGACCCACCTATCTTCAAGAGGCAGTTGATACGGACCTGTTTAGGGACATCCGTAAGAAGATTCTTCCTGCCAAAGCCGAAGAAGTCGCCAAGGTTTTTCCGACAGTAATTCCTGGCGACCAGGTGGACACCGAATTGTGTTCCAAGTCAAGAGAAAAGATTTTTGAGGAACGGAAGGACACAACCCTTTCAGGGAAGCTGATCAAAGACCCCCCTGTCCGTGGACAGTTTGGTGAAGCCTTCATCGAGCTTCGTGAAGGGTACAAGGCAAAAAAACAGCGCCCTTATGAAAATCATGGACATAAACATGAGATCCTCAGAAAAATCATCGAGAGAAATCTCAGGGAATTTGGTTGGCTTGAGGGTTGTATGACCAGCGAATGGTGCTGTTCACCCTTCACAGTCCCGATCCCACCGCCTGCAGACCAGAACACCATTGATGGTTGGCGAATGGTTGTTGATTTTCGCAATCTCAACGCCGAAACAAAGGCGGATTCACACCCCCTGCCCCTCATTGAGGAGGAAATCGCCAAGAGGGCAAGAGGTCGTTTGTTTTCTGTGCTGGATCTCCGTCACGGCTTTCACCAAATGCCGTTGAGGAAGGACAGCCGACCTCTCACTTGTATGTGCACGCCATGTGGCCCAGTCCAATGGACGGTCATGCCCATGGGCCTGAAGAACGCCCCCTCATTTTTTCAAAGAATGATGGAGGATGTGCTGTTCACAACCCATCCTGAGCTTCGTGCCTTCGTGAGTGTGTACATAGATGACATAATCATCGCGACGGAGGGGGAGGGACTGACCGAAGCCGAACTGGTGGCCCTACATGAGAAGCAGCTGAACCAAGTTTTGGACATTCTTGACGCCAATCAGCTGATTTGTGGGCCAAAGAAGGGAAAATTATTTTTAAAATCAGTCGAATTTTGTGGTTCTCTCCTGGAGAATGGCACCCGACGACCCAGTCCAGGGAAGCTCGTCGCTATTCAGAAGTGGAAGCGCCCTGAGACGATCACGGAGTTGAGAGGATTCCTGGGTTGTTGCAATTTTTACCACACTTTTGTGCCAAATTATGCCGTGTCACGACATCACGGCCATCTCAGATCCGGCGCATGCCCATGAGATCTGCACCAAAACACTGAAAGTCGTGGAGAAAGTCACCGATCCCTCCTCAGGGAGTGTGAAACGGTTTGACTATACCCGACAAGTAAGTCGATTTCGGTTGATCCAAGGCATTAAGCGTCGAGATCCGGCCAAAACTCCACCCCTGCCTAAAGATTCCCTGATCATCCGTGACTGGACGTCCGATTATCTGCAGGATCCCATGTTTAAAGAGGTCTTTGGAAATCTCCAATCCAAAGATGCTCACAAGGATGGGATTTTTCCTGAGTACTCGTTGGATGGGGGGAAGCTGTGGATGGAGGGTAAATTGTGTGTGCCAGACGCCCTAGCCCCCCGAGTGTTAAACTGGTGGCATAAATGGGAGTCCCCCCACGCACATGGCCGTCGACTGTGGTCGATGATTAAACATAGGTTGTTTGGCTCACGGCTATATACTCACTGCATGAAAGTAGCCGCCGGATGCGCCCAATGTGCTGTCTCGACGCCTCCCAGCGCGAAGAAGCACGGCCATCTGAGGCCTCATCCTATTCCGGAGCGCCTCTTTAACAGAGTCACCAGTGATTTCTTCTATCTCGGTGAACTCGATGACGAAGAGTGCCATTGGACTAACAAAAAAGTCAATGGTGTGCTCCTTATTCAGTGCCGTCATGCCGGCTACATTCAAGTGTTGCCTTGCAACATTGAGTCGATGACTGGCAAGGCTGCCGCCAAATGGTGCGCGCAGACCTGGATGGGAGGTTGGGACGTCCCATCCGAGGTGGTGACGGATTCAGGTAAAGAGTACACCTCCGAATGGTGGAGAGAATTATGTGCTCGCCTTGGAATCCACCACCTCCGATGTGAAATCCACTCGCATCGAGCGCTGCCTGGTGAAAGAGCCGGCCGCTCAATTATAAATATGCTTCGTAAGGAGCTCGCGAGTGAAAAGGATTTCCATTGGATGGAAGTTCTCTTCGCATTGCTTCGCCGTAACCACAACACGCCTTTGTATCATGGCCTTTCTCCAAATGAAATTGTCTTTGGACGAAAGAAGTGTTGGTGGAACATGCCGTTGAATAATCCTCGCCCCTGTAAAGATGCTTCGCTGTTTTTGGACGAAGTCCAACGAGCAGATAAAACTGTGTCGAAATTAATCGAGAAGCATCAAGCTGACTGGCTTTGGGTTCAAAATCAAGGTCGAAAAAACCCCCACAATTTTGAAGTCGATGATCGAGTTTGGCTTCGAAAATCCGAAGCCACCCTGGACGGAGATGACAAGCTTCTTCCCTTGTGGGAGGGGCCATTCGCTGTTACAGCGCGTCTTGGTGAGAACAGGTGGAAGATTCGTGTGGATGTTAGCAGGGAAATTGACGTTTCGGGCGATCGCCTCAAGAGAGAGATCCCCTCCCCCAAGGATCGAGTTAAACCCCTTTTTTGGACTGCGAAACATTTGTCTGATCGGGTCATCGAAGGGGGAAAGTACGAACTCAAGAGGATTGTTGAAGCAAGACGTGACGCCAAGGGCGAATGGGAATTTCTGTGTGAGTGGAGGGGCTTTGATTCCAGTCACAACAACTGGGAACCAGCCCAATCTTTTGTCCATGGATACACCAAGGGGTTCATCGACTTCCTGAAGAAGCACCCCGAAATTGGTGTACTCCTGACAGACTGTCTGTCGAAACCAGACAGACAAGTGGAGAGCGACGGAAAACGACCTGTGGTGAATCGAGATCCAGCCTTTTACGGCCCTCAGCAGCCACATTCCAGGGCTGATCCGTCGATCCCCCCTCCTGCGGTCAGGCCAGCCCAGGAGCCAAATGAGGACCAAGCTTCAAGTTCGGCCGCTGATTTGCAGCGCCCAAGCCGTACGAGGGCCAGGCCAGACAGGTTGGTGGTCACATGCATTCGTGCTTGGCCGAATTGAGGAAGCCATCCTACCACATTCTGCTCAATCCACTGTTCATTCTTTCTGTTTATGTCATGATGTGGAGAACTGCGAATGTATGATAATTTGACGTCAATCAACTTTTCTTTGGTCTCCGCTCGGCAGACAAGGCGTAGATACGCTGACGGAGTGTGCTGCCGTGTTCAGAAAAAACCAAACTCAGGCTTAATTCAGGCAGATTCGGGGTAATCTTGTCTCTGTTGGTCTGTGCATCTTTGGAATTTGGCTACTCGTGCAGATGGAAGCAAATGTACATAATCAAAACGCTGGCCAGCGACAGTCGCCCCTTCCAGCGACATTC
Source organism: Eutreptiella sp. 'Long Island Sound 2002' (assembly GCA_964036045.1). NCBI lineage: Eukaryota > Euglenozoa > Euglenophyceae > Eutreptiales > Eutreptiaceae > Eutreptiella > Eutreptiella sp. 'Long Island Sound 2002'. The sequence goes on from OZ038390.1 coordinate 8,543,673, forward strand.
ACCCCTACAGGTATCCCCTGTAGTACTGGCTGCACCAGATGCAACGCCAGGAACTCAGATCTCACCTTCATTTGCTGTGATGCTGACGCCAAAGTCCAGATTCAGATCCAGGATCCTCAAATTTACCTTGAATTTCTCAGGTTTGTCCATCATTCTGCCACTGTTGTACGAAACCCAGACGTCAATTGTTCAGACAATCTTCATCTAGGAGCTCTAGGGACTTCTAACAGCAACCTCTGAAGTCCGTAAGCTTCGTTGTATTTTTGGCACACGCCAATGTGAGCTCAATCCGACCTGAAACTGTCAAAAATGGTGAATCCAAGTGTCTTGTGGGACTTCATCGAAAGATTGGCCTTGTCCAAGTCGATTGACACCACCGCCACTGTAAATTCGGTGTCTCTCAGTTATATACTGTCAGTAAAGCGCCTTCAGTGAACCTTCGGCGCGTTACATGCCAAGGATCCAGGGCCAGCATGTCCCATCATGATGCATCATCACATGATCCACATTTTGATAGAATCTGTTTGATGCTCGCGAACCAACGTGCCGGAAAGCACAATTGAGCTGAATAAACGACAATATATATTAACTTTAGTCTAAACGAAGGTGTTGGTAGTTTCAGTTGTACACATTCTGCTGCATTTCACCTTCATCTTAGGGAATTTGCTGACATTAGGACAATTTAGATTGATTTCCTTATCTTCTCCTCTCATTCCTTGAAGATCTGTTTAGATCTAAGTGAACAGAAAGACATCTTTACCTTCGGTGGTTCACTTAGGGTCTGTAGACTACAATTGTATTTGTTTTCCCTCACTGTGATTGCTTAATCCCCTCAATCTCTGCCTAAATTCATTCTCAATTTTGCTGAATCTTGTGATCATCCACCAGATGCGTCTAATCTGAAGCACATGCTGTACTTTTCAGAACGAGAAAAGCGGGAATAACATGATGTAGAGTTCGGCGAGGACACCGTAGCGTGCCCGCGACAGCGAAACTGTGCCAGAGCGCTGAGATGTCACTCCATTTCTTGATCCCCCCACTCAATCCACCAATAATCTACCTCATTTTCAACCAATGCATGGGTTGGGATCGATTCTCGATACGTTTACATGCTTTTTAGCCCCTAACCTAATGTTTTACAGCAAGGAGGACTGTTTGTCACTTCTCATTCTGTCTCATTTCAGGTTCATCCACCCTGATTCAGTGCCAATTCAGCCCAAATCAGGTCAGATCAAGCAGATTTCGCTCCATCGAGGCTACATTTCTATTTTTTTCTGGGACTTACCCGCACTACGTTCTTCGTTGACGTAGCGACACACCCCAGTGTGTTTTTGGAGGGGGAGTGTAAGTGCGGCTAGCCCCATCTGCTCAGATTTTCAGACATTCTGCCCAGATTGGCTACATTTTGGTCATTTTCTTTGCTTCGGCGGAACCGCCGCCTCGCAGTTCAGTCACAGGATATTTCCTATATATTTCTGATATGCCGGATTTGATTCCGCGGTCCATTTCCCGTAAATCCGCCGCGTTCCGCTATTTTAGCTGGAATCGCCATTTGCCGCTGACGCGCGCTCGCGGGCCAGATCGGCCAAACATTTTTACATAATTGGATTATTTAAATCTTTTCAGACAGTTTTGGACACTCAGATGTATTTAGAATAATTCGCCTCAATTTTCTTCATAGACTGGGATTTTCTGCCGGACCACAATCAGCATGGACCTTGCTTCTGTTGTCGCTGCTCTCGCCTCCGTTGGTGTTCGAGTATCCGGTTCTACCCCCAATAACAACATCCAGGGAGACTCCTCGCGTGCCTGCCCCACTGGTCTTGCCGGCCCCGAGCCCTCCGGCACCCTCAACGACCCAGGGCAGCACTTTCATGTCCACGATAGGCTGGAGGGTTTTCCGCAGTTGGTCGTCAGTCCACGTAGTGTGGAACCACTGCTTGAATAGCCTCAGGGTACGGTCAGCTCCCCCATGACCGCTGGACTCATGGGTCCACTTCAGCAACGCTGGGACTCTGTCACTAGGCACCACGATGCGGTCCTCGTGCCAGAGGTAGCTCTTGTCCCTCTTCCACTGATCTTGGTTGACCAGGAGGGGTTTAAGGCGTTTCTCCAGGCGCTTGTAGATATCCCCAAACTCCTTCAGGTACTCCGATTGTTGGAGTCCATCCAGGGGGCGTATCATTGTCATGTTGAGGTCCAAGTGGACGTCCATACGGCTGAACGCCTCCTTAGCCAGCGCTTCAGACCGGGCACCGATCAGGGCGTCGAAGTTGTGTAACGGCAGCAGTGACAGCACTCAATTATACACTGATGTGATCAGAATTTCAATGATTCTCAGATGTACATTAGTGCAGTAAATTTTCCGCTTCATTTCATGTTTTCCGTTCGCCGCCAGATGTCGCCTGTGAGCGCGCGTCGAGTCGCATTTGTCTTTCGTGATTTCCCAATCGGATTTATTTAAATTATTTCGAATGATTTCACGTTGTGTCATTAGTTGCGATGAATGCGCATTGAGATTCTATGTCTGCTCCATTTTTGTAGACCGGGTTTTCGTACTCTTCATATTCCAACATGGAGTTCAAAGGACTTACAAGTGCTTCGCATATGTCGCTCCCAAAGGCTGGATATGGGTCCGAAGAGGGTTATGTGGGTTCGGAGATATCAGGGGCAGTGTCGGGCGTTACGACCCCTGGGGCATCAAGGCTACAGGCTTTGCAGTTACAACAAAGATCAACCACTATGCAGCGGTTACATGGTAGCAGAGGAAATCATGACTCTGCTTCTGGAATCTCCACGGACACCCTTAGATCATCGGACTTTAGCGGGGCTATTACTCGTTCTGGGTCACTGCGTGTTCCCCCTGAGGTTACATTCGTGGCATCTCCCCGGCGGACCGAGGATCAACCATCAGAGTGTCCTTACTGTGGCCATAGGCATTGGCCTGGAGTTCATACCTGTGCTGATTGTTGTATGAACGCCCCACCCAACCTTAAACCCGGTCGAGAATCTCCCTCCTCGAGTGAATCTGGTTCCTCCTCTCACGCTTTGCCTGATCTGGAAGACAGCAGCAGCGAAGGAGAGCAGTCTGATACTGGAATTAGTGGTGATTACTGGGAAAACCACTTCGAGCAGATCTGGAATGAGGAATTCCTGCACTGGCAGAATTGGCTGCTGGCGGAGGCGAGCTACCGTGGCCGCCTGAGGGACTGGTTCAGGGCGTCGTGCCAGTTCATCAGGGACAGCGGCCGGTTGCGGTTCGACGCCCAATTGCAGGAGCAAGAGGACTGGGAGGAGCTGATGGACCAGTTCGACCACCAGGCCGCCGTGATGGTGCAGATGGCCATCATCGCCGAGGAGAGACGCCAGAATGTGCATCCGCACGCTGGTCCGTCGGGCGCCTGGGGTCGGAACGACGACGAGGTCGACGAAATGAGGTGTGATTCGACGCATTCTCACCTCTCCAGGGAGCAACTGTCCAAACTCCCCAGCTCTGCCTCCAGTGTTGACACTTGGGTCGACGAGGTCAGAAGCAAAGGAAAAGGGACAAGATGCCCTTCCTGTGGCGAGTGCGCCAAGGTCTGCTCCTGTCGACAGCAGATTTCGTCGCTGGAAGACAGGATGAAGGAGCTGAAGAAGGCCGCCAAGGAGAAAAAGAGGGATGACGACAGCAAGTGGAAGGAGATGGAGCAGAAGCTGGAAAAGCTTACAGATCTGGTAAAAAATCTGAGCACTACTGGGCTCACTGGACCAGCGCCTACAATGGCAAGCCACCCAGCACGTACCTCCTCAGCTGCACCTGCATCCACGCCTTACGGCGTTCCACATTCTCCAGCACCCCCAGCTTTTACTGGCCACCATCCAGCTTTTACTGGAATTTCTGGTATCCCCCCTACTGGATTGGGAAGTCCTACCCTAGTGACCCCTTTTGCACACCTTTGAGCGTAGCGGTTGAACAGCGGTTGAAACCAGTTGAACAGCATGTTGCTGTTCAACCCCCCAGTTGAACTCGGTTGACGGAAGGGGGAGGAGATGGTGAAACTCCCCCCCCAATGGCCCGGAGAGCAGAGTGAGGCCAACGTCACGTGGCCAGTCATTGTGCGCCTCCGCCACACAGCGTTCACGAGCGAGGATGAGGCAAAGGCCATGTTGGCGAAGTGGGAGGAGAACATGGAGAAAGCAACCAAGGAAACCGAGAGCGGAGATGCAAGACATGGAGGCCACGACAAGGAAACCGAGAGCGGAGATGCAAAACATGGAGGCCAAGACGCGGCAACCGAGAGCGGAGATACAAAAGATGGAGGTCAAGATGGGGCAAGCACGGAAGCAATCGCAAGCACGGAAGCAATCGCGGGAAGTACCACCAATGCGTCGGACAATGGCACCAAGGAGGACTCCGAGGATCCCATGAAGGAGAGCACTTCAAATGACGTGGACGATTCCAACAAGGAGGGCATGTCCGTGGAGGATTCGAACAAGGAGGGCACGTCCGTGGACGATGCCAACAAGGAGGGCATGTCCGATGCCCTCAACAACCCCAAGGTGGAGCACGATGCCAAGGAGAATGAACGACCTCATGTTGGAGATGATGCAAAGGAGGAAGGTGGACCTCAAGACGGCATGCACGAAGGTGGGAGCGAAAGGGCAATGGCGAGCACAAGGGAGAAGGAGTGTGCCGATGATGGGAAGGAGGAGGTCGGACCGGAGACGCAAGCGCTATGGGCCGTGGACTCGAGGTGACTAGCCGACAAGGTCCATGAAGCCTTACAAGGCTTGAAGGGATGGCTCCACAAGAAGAAACATGGAGGAGAGTACGGCCGGATCCTATGGGGAGCAACAAGGAAGTTTCCGACGTTTACACACGTGGGCATGTCTAAGAGGACACATGATGATGCACATGTTGTGCGCCTTGTAAATAATTTCCTCACGGTTTGTTTACCGTCCCTCAGTTACACCGCAATTTCCATCGTGTGGGGCAACGGATGTGCACCCATGGATGTACACAAACATCCAAGGGATGACTCCGCGTTGAGTGGGGTGGTGGCGGTGGGTGATTTCCGTGGTGGTGGTTTCTTTACTACGGCGTGGATGGGTGGTGGGGGGGAGGGGGGGGCGCAGCGTCAAGCATGGATGCAATGTGGGCGTCAAATTGTGCAAGGGGTTGTTGTGGATGCACGAAAGGGGGTGATTTTCAATGCGTGGCGTACGCATGGGCCGGAGCGATGGGAGGGTGAAAGGTATGCCATCGTGGTGTATACATCTATCGCGTGGCACCGCCTTCCCGCTCCGATGCGCACTGAACTCCTGGACCTGGGGTTCCCATGGTGACAGGCACTGGGATTGTTCATCCAATTTGACGTGAATTGTTGGTGCCATTGTTGTGTGATTGCGATTACGTGCGGCATTTCTCCTAACGCGCTCCAGTGTGTGTTCAACCGTGTTCAACCGTGTTCAACCGTGTTCAACCGCGCGGTTGAACACGCAGTTGAACATGGCCGAACGCGTATGGGCGGCAATATGAAAGTAGCAGAAAATCCATGGTTTTGTGGTTATAATTGATTTGGATAAGGCAGGTGCACACTGCAAAAACCTCTGAACACCATCCACGATAGAATGGAAGCCAAAGGACCACAATGAAGGTCAAAGCTTAGGGGAATGTGTCAAGTGGGGTGTTCAACCGCATGGTTGAACACCAAGGCGGCGTTGACGCTACTCTTGGACATGATAGAAAGGGAGTGGCAATGTGAGGGGTATGGCATGGAATAGTGCATTGGGCATTAGTATGTTGTTAAAAGCATGGTACATCGTCATGGATGGTTTGGAATGGCATGGTGATACGTCAAAAGTTTAATTTTTGGTAAAATTGCACTACGCGCGGTGGGGGTGTTCAACCGCTGTTCAGGGGTGGTTCAAGGGCCCAGGTGAAGTCAGTTGAACACCGGTTGAACATAGGACATGGCACCATGGTGTGCAAAAGGGGTCACTAGGGTATTGGGTTCAATCTGGGTACCGAAGGAGGAGAATCTTCGTCGGAGAGGTCTGTACTGTCTGTTGGTACTGTCGGAGATATTGATGGAGAAGCAAGGACCACCGTGAAGGAGAGATCAATGGCCTTGAAGAAGAAGGACCGGCAGCAGAAAGAAAACGAAGCAAAAATCAAAGAAAAGCAGAAGAAATTGAAGGAGATGAGGCTGCATCAAGCTCAACCAACGCCGTTCGTGCAGCCTACTGTGGACCAGGCGTTGCCGGCGGCCGCAATTGCGCAGGCACAGGCAATGGGAGGCGCCGCAGTCAACCCAGTGTTCGTCAATCCGGTTGGCACAGCCACAAATTTCAACCTGAACCACCTGCTGAACCCTTTGCACATGAGGCTGAGAGGGTCAGTAATGAAGGGGCCGAAGTTCTCAGGGCACCCAAATTACTGGGCGTCCTTCGAGAGGCAGTTCATGGTGTGGCTGCAGACGGAGAAACTGGACAAGGAACTCTGGATCCTTGGGTTGATGGACTGTTTGACTGGCAAACTCAGGGAAAGTACATACAATCTTTATGTGGAAAGGCAGAATCAAGGAGATCCCCTGACTTTTGAAGAGCTGTATCGAGGTCTCAAGAAGAAAGCCTCTCGACTTCCTGAAGATCATTATAGGAACCGTCTGGAGAACTTCAGGGCGATCAAGAAATTGTTTCTGGAAGAAATTCAAATTGCAAGGCAAGATTGGGAGTTTTTGGTGCAAGAGGCGGAGAACTCTGGAGAAGGGCTTTCTGAAGGCGAAATGAAGAAGATCCTCCTGAGCAAGCTCACGCCAGATACCAAGCAGAAGATCAGGGACTCTCAGGCGGACCAAAAAGTCCTGGGCAACTGGGTTGAAGTCCGAGGATTGCCGGAAACTATGGGAAAAATGGCAGTTCGTGAGTTGCTACACTCTATCAGTGCTACTGGATTGAAAGACATCACTATTCGTGAGGGCAGATGGAGAGTTGGTTTCCAGGATTCTGAACAGTCAGAGTTTTTCTGCAGCATGGTGGATGGAAAAGTGAAGTATAAGGGAACAGTTTTGAGGGTACGACCGTGGATCTTCTCGTATGGAGTCGAGCAGATCTGGGACCAACTTGAAAAGTATGCAAACTTAGAGCGCCAGAAGTCCCAGGATGCACATGGCTTCGGAGGCAAGGTCAACGCCGTTGGTGAGAAGGGATGTTCTGTGTGCATTGCCCTTGGAAAAGAAGGTCGAGCGGCGACTCACACGACCGCAGATCACAGATGGACGCGCTCAGATCTCAAAACAATTCAGTCCAAAATGGATGGAAAGGGAAATTCTCCCAAAAATCCCCAGCAGGATGGAGCACGAGATGCTGACCAGCATGGAAGGGGAAAGGGTAAAGGGCAGTCCAAAGGAAAGAACAGAGACTGGACACCAAAAGATTACTCGCAGCAAGGCGGAGATCCAAGTGGCTCAAGATGGACCGATGCTGATGGAAAATCTGGTGATAAATCTGGTGAAAAAGGTGGCAAAGGCCAAGGAAAGTCCGGGAATCAAGATGATTCCAAGGTGAATGGCAACCCCCTGTACGCGGAGACGCCAGCGAACAAGACCTTCGGCAACAACAAGGATATTGGAGGTCGAGGCAAGGGCAGATCCAACGAATCCAACCCCAATTCGAACACCTCCAACAACAAAGGCCAAGGAGGTAAGAAAAGTGGTGGTGGAAAGTCATTTGGTGGTCGTGGACGTGGAAAAGGAGTCAATGCCGTCGAAGCAGGAGAAGAATGGGTTGACGAAGGACAAGTACAGGACGTGCAGGCAAACGACGAAGAAGAATGGCAATAGGGAAGCCAACGTGACCCAAATCCCAACACTGGGGTTGAGCGGCAGGAAACAAAGCCCATCAGGGTAGTTGGGGCGGTGGATGGACGCTGCTGGGATCGGCTGGCGCGCTCCTCCGGCCTCCTGTACCCTGCCTGGGTCCTCAGCGCTGTCCGGCGAGGCAAGCAGCGCCAGTTTGTCTGCTGGATCCAGGTCAGATCGACGGATGGTAAGGTTAAACTTGCCAGATGTCTGATTGACAATGGTTCAGAGGTCAATCTGGTGAGGAAAGGCTTTCTGCAGGAGGATGAGACGAAGATGTCCTCGACACCTGTCCAGCTGGAGGGAGTCAGCGGACATCGCCTTGACGGTGGCGACAGAGAGGCAGAATTGGCGGTCAGATTGGTGAAACAATCTGTGTGGAGCGTGGAAGAGACGGTCACGGAGCAATGGTTTGCTGGAAAATTCTATGAAGCCAGTATAAAGTATGATTTATTCTTGGGTCAACCTTGGCTTCACGCTCACCGTTTGTCGCCCATGGGACACAGGACATGCTTCCTCCAGGATCCGTCGACCAGCGACCCGTCTGACCTGTATTATCTGCACCCATATACCAAGAGTATCCACCAATTCAAGGAGCGAAATAAGCTGCATGTTCAGCAAGATGGGCAGGAATGGACAAGGAATCAAGAAGAATTCGACGAAGGAAAGGTGGAATCTTTGAACTGCAAGAAGTGAAAGTCAGTTTGCTATCGTGTAGTCGACAAATGGCGGGACATTCTGGTGGATTATTTCGAAAAGAACCACAATTTTCGTCCTGAAGTTGATGCCTTTGCAAACAAAAAGAATAAAAGATTTCCGAAGTTCTACGACGATGCCTGGAGTGAGGACTGGTCTGAACCTTTGTGGATCAATCCGCCCTTCGACGTTTTTCCTCGTGTGGTGCAGAAGCTGAAGCAATCCGGCGCAAAGGCGATTTTAATTGTCCCCAATTGGCCAAGACAAGAGTGGTTCAAGGACATTATGGACATTTCAATCGACATTGTCGAGCTACCTCACAAGGGAGTGAGTCTGTATTGCAAAGACAATGGCAAGCCTTTGCCACAGCGTTCGTGGAGCACGTTGGCGTGCTTAGTTGACGGGAATCTGGGAGATTATTGGCAAGATGACAGTGAAATGAAAACAGAAGAGGTCATTTCAAATTCCTCAAGAATCGACGAAATTGAGGTGGATGAAGACGATCGAGAGCGGAATCCCGACGTATCGTCGCGGAAGGAGGGAAGGACAATCGGCGTCCCTCAAGAGAACGCCTCCATCCATTACAATTCGTCCCCATCAGACAAGAATCAAGCCAAAATTGTCAAGATTTCAAGAAAGAATGATGACAAATCTCCAAGAATCTCGCCTGAATTGACAGGAATGAAGCTGAATTCGTCCGACCATCCCTTCAAGACATTCGTGGACCCCTTTCATTGGTGGGATCCCACGGAGGAGCGAGCTCAGGTGAGCTTCATCCGCCAACAATGCGACGAAGAAGTTTGGAATGAGGTGGCCAAGAACATGAGACCACGACCAACAATTCGCAAATTGGTGGACATAATGTCGGTGATTAAATGTGGGAATCAGGTCGACGGAGACAAGATATCTGCAAGAAGGGACGCAGTGTTCGAAGATTATCAAGATGACGTGCTGAGTGGGAAGTTGTGGAAAAACCCCCCAATTCGATGTGAAAATGGGGAAGCCAAGATTGACATAATTGAAGGCTCAAAGGTGCACAAACAACGTCCATTCTATCTCCACGGCACCAAAGCAGATGCCCTGCGAAAGAGTGTTGAGCGCAATCTCTATGAGTTCGGTTGGTTGGAGGGCTGCATGAGTTCTGAGTGGTGTTCAGCACCATTTACTGTGCCAAAACCCCCACCTGCTGACCAATCCAGCATAGATGCTTGGCGTCTAGTGGTGGATTACAGAGCTTTGAATGCCGCCACAGTACCAGACGCGCATCCTCTTCCTTTAATCGAGAAGGAGATCGCCGCGAGAGCCAAAGGCAAGCTCTTTACTGTGTTGGATTTGCGCCATGGCTTTCACCAAATGCCACTTCGAAAGGAGGATAGGCATTTGACGGCAATGTGCACGCCCTGTGGCACTGTCCAGTGGACTGTACTGCCGATGGGTCTGAAGAATGCGCCGTCGATGTTCCAGAAGATGATGGAGACTATTTTATTTCAGAAGCACAAGTCTCTGGATTTACAAGAATTCTGCAGCATCTACATTGACGACCTTCTGATTGACACGCCGTTGGGAAAAAACTTTGATGAGTGCCTGAAGTTGCACGAAGAACAAGTACGAAAAGTTCTCGAAGTCCTTCGACAAGAGAAGCTCGTGTGTGGACCCAAGAAGGGCAAGATGTTCCTCCAGAGTGTGGAATTTTGTGGCTCTGTCTTGGAAGATGGGACAAGAAGACTAGCCCCAGGAAAAATGGCTGCCCTGCAGCTATGGGAAAGGCCTAAAACCATCACGCAGCTTCGTGCCTTTTTAGGCTGCTGCAATTACTACCACGAGTTCCTTCCTCTCTACGCCAAGTTCTCTGGTCCACTGACAGAGTTACTCAAGGTTGGCAAAATAGAAGGAAAGAAGGGATCTCAAGTCAAGCTCAAGTGGACGCCAGAATGTGAAGAGGCATTTACTGGTCTCAAGGAAGCACTGGCAAATGTGGTTACATTAAAGACTCCGTGGTTGGATGCAAGACCTTTTTATATTCGTACAGACGCCAGTCGTTACGCCATTGGTGCTACGATCGAACAAGTCGATGACGAAGGTCACCATCACCCTCTGGCTTTCTGGTCTCGCAAGCTTACAACAAGACAGCGAAATTGGAGTCCAAGGGACCAAGAAGCCTACGCAATCCTTTGTGCCTTACGGCGCTATGAAGGTTGGATCTTGGGCCATCGCGTTGAGGTACTGACTGACCACAAGTCACTGGAGAGCTGGAGGACAGAACATGTGGATACCCCTGGTGGACCAGCTGGGAGGAGAGGCCGTTGGCATGAAACTCTCAGCAGATTTGACCTCCATGTGACTTACATTCCGGGTCGCTACAATACAGTGGCGGACGCCCTGAGTCGCTGGGCCTACCCAGCCTCAGAGGCTTACTCTGAAGTGAGTTTTCATGGGACAGCGACGGATAAAGCTGAAGTGATCGAGTTTGACAAGGAGGAACAAGCACTGATCAAGAAACATTGTCTCCAATGTTCGATTAAAAATCGGATGAAGGTGGATTTGGTCAGATGCAAGGAGATTACCAAGGCAGATCAGACTGCAGGAGTTAACTCTGACTCTGAGTCGTCGCTGCCACTCCTGAATGTGTTTCCAGTGACGAGATCCAAGGCAAAATCCACGCTCCCTCCACAACAAAAGGACAAGGAAACTTCCTTCCTCTATGTGGATTGGACGAAGATGTACAAGGTGGACAGGTTCTTTGGGTCTGTATACCACAAGTTGAAAGGGGACAAGCCTTACGACTCTGAAGAGACGTCTGGTTTCAAAATCCAAGGCGACAAGTTATTTTGGCAAGGACGGATTTGTGTTCCTGATTGTCTGATTGACCAATATGTCAAACATTGGCATCGGAATGAGACAGCCCAGACACATTCTCGTGTTCTGGAGCAGGAGCTACGACACAGAGTGTACACACGGGACCTCAAGGGCGCCTGTGAACGAGTTGCCAAAGGATGCAAGCAATGTCAGGCGACCATCCCCAAGAATCAAAAGGCAGAAGGACTACTGAAGGGATTACCAATTCCTGAGAGGCTGTTCGACAAGGTGACGGCGGATGTCTTCGAGTTGGGACAAATCCAAGAGGAATGTCTCTACACGAGGAAGCCTATCGATGGGGTTTTGTTAATTCAAGACCGCCACAGTGGCTACATCCAGGTCCTCCATTGCAACACGAAGCATCTCACCTCTGAAATGGCTGCCAAGTGGACTGCAAGTCAGTGGATGAGTAACTGGGATGTACCCAGTGAAATTCTGACAGACAGTGGGAAGGAGTTCATTGGGACTTGGTGGGAGAACGTGTGTGCTCTATTGGGAGTTCATCACCTTCGTGCCCGAGTCTACGACCATCGAGCTCTCCCTGTTGAACGCGCTGGAAGAATTCTTATCCGCATTCTGAGAAAATTCCTGGCGACTGAAAAAGACTACAATTGGTTGGAGACAATTTACTGTGTCTTGAGGAGATACCATCGGACCAAGAATTACACTGGATTAAGTCCGAGTCAGCTTGTTTTTGTTCGAGAGAAGATGGGTCCAGGACCAGTGATGTATCATCCAAGGCAGTGCTACGACGCCTCGCAATGGTTTGAGAGGATCAAGGACTTAGAGTCTAAGTTGATCCAAGCCAAAGTGGAAAGTCAAGCAGATTGGTTGAATTTCAAAAAAAAGTCAAGAACGCAAGGAAACCCCTTCGAGAAAGGCCAGCAAGTTTGGCTTCGTAAGTCAGACGAGACCCTGAAGGACGACAACAAATTGTTACCTTTGTGGGATGGCCCATTCCAAGTCAAGAGTCAACTAAGTGAGAGTACATTCAACATTGAAATTGAGCCAGGCAGGCATCAAGAAGTACATCGAGACCGTTTGAAGGCCGAAGTACCCTGCCCCAAAGGAAGGTTCAAGCCTCTCTATTGGACTTTGAAGTACCTGAGCGACAGGAAGATGGTCACAAGCAGTTTCGAGCTGGAGAAGATTCTTGATTACAAGAAAAATGCTCGGAACAAGTGGTACTTTCTGTGCAGATGGAAAGGATTCGGTCCAGAAGAAGACAAATGGGAGCCAGCTTCAAGCTTTATCCATGGGTATACGGACACTTTCATCAAGTTCCTGAAGAAACACCCTGAGATTGACAAGGAGCTCTCGCTGATCAAGGATTGTGTCACCAAGGAAGACTTACAAGCACAAGAAGAAGCTCCAATCGTGGCATCATCCATTCGAGACAAGATCTGATCAGAATTTGGGTCGCCGAAACTTTCGAAGAGGTTTACGGTCGACATATACCCTTGGCATGGGGACACTACAGTCCTGACGCATCGTCTATGTGGTTCGATGGACAGATGATGGGACATTCTGGGTTCATCCTGGTCATTCCATCCATCATTCTCATCATGGTCATCATGTGAATCATGTGCTTCATTGTAGATGATTCCAATCCAAAGATCCGAAAGGCCTTTATCCTCAACCACGACGACACTATCACCTTTTGCTGTCGACTGGACCCCTATACTCGCCTTGGGAAGGACTCGTTCGAGTTCGTGCTCATTACAGAGATTCTGGCACATGACTGAGTCTGATTCATTTCATGTGTTTGACGGATCTGCTGAAAATGTGATTTCCATCAGCTCTTACATTGAGACAGTTGGTTTCTTTTCCAAACGACCACTGTCAAAGGGCTTATATAGACCAAGTGACGATGATGGTGTTCTTAATTGTGTCGAGTCGCTGTTCATCCGTGGATTGTGTTGGAATCCCCCTCAGAATCAGCTCAATTTTGGCAAATTCCCAGTACCAAGCGTTGGATGCTTATACATTCTGGAACTATAACGAGTCAATTACCCATTCTGGCTCATACTGGATTAAACATGAAGCCCTGGGAACAATACTGACAGTGTGGGGATACCCGTCTGGGTTTTCTTGGCTATCATTACTTTAAATGATTGGATTTCCATCATGGGATTCATCATCATCATGAGGATATGACCTGGATTGGCTATGAATGAGCACTGGATTTCCGTTCAACAGAACACACAGAGTCTATCGACAATGAATTGAACCTGTATTGCCTTGTTGCAGATTTCGCCACCCTCAATCCGTGTGCAATTCACTGGATTTGGTCTCAATTCAGGCACATTTTGTACCATAATCTGGCATCTGGTCTCATGACTGCAAATGACACCAGCCAGTTTCACATATCTTGGACTCCATGAAGGGATACCCTATTTTTTTGACGCTCGACGACATGGCGACGCTCGTTTTCTGTTTTCTGGCAGTGGGATGTCAGATCCTGATTTCATCATGAATCATGGATCATGGATCATCATGTACATTCTTCACTCAGACTTTCAATTTTCGAATTTTCGAGCTGGAACGAAGTTTTTTCTGTTGCCTCAAGGTACCTATGCGTTTCATTCAAGTCGATGGCCATCGCGAAACACAGATCTCAGCACAATTTTGTTCAATTCAGCTCAATTTCACACATTTTGCCTTAGATTAGTCGGTTTTTGGTCACTTTCGCCGTTTCGTTCACTTCACTTGACCCAGCCTGACATACTGGCGTATGTTTCCAGAGGGGGAGTGTAACGGCAGCAGTGACAGCACTCAATTATACACTGATGTGATCAGAATTTCAATGATTCTCAGATGTACATTAGTGCAGTAAATTTTCCGCTTCATTTCATGTTTTCCGTTCGCCGCCAGATGTCGCCTGTGAGCGCGCGTCGAGTCGCATTTGTCTTTCGTGATTTCCCAATCGGATTTATTTAAATTATTTCGAATGATTTCACGTTGTGTCATTAGTTGCGATGAATGCGCATTGAGATTCTATGTCTGCTCCATTTTTGTAGACCGGGTTTTCGTACTCTTCATATTCCACCATGGAGTTCAAAGGACTTACAAGTGCTTCGCATATGTCGCTCCCAGAGGCTGGATATGGGTCCGAAGAGGGTTATGTGGGTTCGGAGATATCAGGGGCAGTGTCGGGCGTTACGACCCCTGGGGCATCAAGGCTACAGGCTTCGCAGTTACAACAATGATCAACCACTATGCAGCGGTTACAAGTTGTTGCAGCTGATGTAGTCTGCACCCTCGTTCCTCACTCCCTGGATATGGTGTACCGTCAGCCGTAGTTGACTGAGGTAGGTCCACCAGCGCCGTAGCTTGGCCTTCTCAGGTGGGGGGCCCTTCTGGAAATTGCGGACCGGTTTTTGGTCGCACAGCCAGACCACAGGGTTACTCCCCAACAGTCGTGCTTGTGAGGATAGCACTAGCATACCCGCGAGCAATTCCTGCTCATAAGTGGAGTAGTTCCCCCTGGCCTGGTTCCACTTCCAGTTCCGGTGGCCCAGAGGTACTAGGACCCACTTGTCGTCAGGGTAGCTGTGCTTGAGGGTTCCATCTCAGTTGAGACCATCCGTCCCCCATTGGGAAATGGCCGAGTCGAACTCCTCCTTCTCTAGTGCTTGCCATTGGAACAACGTTCCACCACCGCCCACATTGCTGGCGTCGGTCACCAGGAAAATCTCCCCTTGTTCCCTAGGCACGCCCAAGCACTTAGCGTTGGCCACCTTGTCTTTGAGCTCGTCAAACGCTTGTTGCTCTTGTGGGCCCCAGCGCCAAGTAGTACTCTTCTTGATCAAGTCCGTCAGAATGGCGCTGGTGTAGGTGAAGTTTTTGATATGGCAGCGATAGAAGTTGCACGCCCCAATGAAACTGCGTACATCATGAAGTCCTTTCTTGGGGTCTTCGTGTCGTACCTTGGCATCCATCAGGGGTTTGGCCTTAGAGGCCGCTGGGGTCCACCACCCATAGCCAACGTCAAACCCCAGGTACTGCATGGTCTCCTGCATGAACTCACACTTCTCCAGCTTGAGTCGGGTGTGGTTCTCCTGGCAGACCGCAAAGAACTCACCCAAGAGGATTAGGTGGTCCTCCTGGGTATTGGTCCCGAGGCATACATCGTCGATGTGTGCTTCCATCTGGGCCCCACGGGATATAAGTTCCTGCACCTTAGGTCTCCTTCGTAGGATGGACAAGATCTTGTTCATCAGCTCTTGGAATAGAGCGGGTGCGTTGGCCACGCCAAATGGCATGACCTTCCACTTGAACACCCTCCCCTGAGGGCTGATGAAGGCCAGTAGCTCCTGAGCGTTGGGCGTCAGGTCCACTTGCCAGAATCCGCTCCTCTTGTCCATCTTGGTCTTGTAGCGACAGGAGGCCATCTTCTCCAGGGTAGACTCCATATTGGGAATGGACCCTGAGTGGTTCAACGTTTTCATGTTCAGCTCTCCGTAGTCCACTACCAGCCGTTTGGCTGTAGACCCAGGTTTAGCCACCAGGAAACAGGGGCTGCAGTGTAGGGGGTAGTCCCCGTCCTTGTACTCCAGGACTAGGCCAGCGTCGATACATTCTTGTATCTGTCGCTCGATCTCGTCGGCCTGCTCTTTAGGAGCTGGATAGGGTCTCCTCCGGATCCTGTGACCCACGAACTCGGGTTTCAGCTTGAGGTCAATCTGTACCAGCTTGTCACATAAGGCTGGAGGGGGTAGTTCTCCGAACACCTCCAGATAGGTCCGTATAAGCTTCTGCACCCGCGGGTCCAATAGCTTGATCTTGTCCTCCATGTCCTCGTCAGAGTGTAAGTTGCTTGCCCCCTGAGTAATAGACATCGGGAGGTGATCCTCCACCGACTCTTCGCCCTTGGTAGTGTCCTTCAACCCTTGGTAGGCATATAGAAGGTCTTGTTCAACCATCTCCGGTGGACGATGGCAACATAGGCACGCTCGAGGGGGTTCACATACACATTCCTCCGAGAGGTCGTCCTCCTCCGGGGTCCTCACATGGGCGCCCCACACGCTCTTCATGAGCTTAAGATCTACCTCCCTTTGCCATGTGGTGATCTTCTGTTCGAGGTCCTCCTTCAATTGGGATAGATCTCCCATACGTCCTTGCTTCAGT
Source organism: Eutreptiella sp. 'Long Island Sound 2002' (assembly GCA_964036045.1). Lineage (NCBI taxonomy): Eukaryota > Euglenozoa > Euglenophyceae > Eutreptiales > Eutreptiaceae > Eutreptiella > Eutreptiella sp. 'Long Island Sound 2002'. The sequence continues at coordinate 8,560,199 of OZ038390.1, forward strand.
GGCCATGAGCTGCGGGTAGGCTTAGCGTAGCATAGCTTTTTCGCCACCAACTTCATCTTGGAGTCCACATACTCCCTTAGCCTGGATCGAGGGTCCAGCTCTTCGTCCACGGGGTCTTCCACCCTCATGGAGAGTAGGGGTTTTAGTGGGGAGACGTACTCGGCGTTCTCCACTTCCTCCACACAGGTCTGCACGAAGAAGGCGTCGTGCTCAGTTTCGTCATCTGAGTGGATAGAGCTAGGTAGCTCGGATAGTCCACACTCAGAGACTCCATCAGGAACAGGTACATGGCAGGGAGAGTGGGGGGCGTTGGTGTCAGTCACGACGTACTCATCTCCTCTGGGTACAGTCTCAATAGCATCTTGAGGTCGTAGTCAATCCTTCAAGTCACCCAAGGCGAGTCCATTGCTTTCTCGTTGTATAGCCTGGACCAGAGTCGGGTCCAGATCCTCCCAGGGAATGGAGGTAAGACCTCCGTCCACCACGCTGAGCATACTCCCCCATCCGGGTTTCCGAATAGGCTTCTTACGCCCCAGAGGCACGTAGATGGCCCCATCAGGTAACCGAACAGAGCTGATAGTCAGCCTGTCCAGGAGGTTTCGCCAGTACTCGTTGCCCCCATGGGCTCCCCAATCGGGGGAACACAAGACCATACGGGAACGTTCCAAGGCCACCTTGGTCAGGACCTTCCCCAGTTCACTGAACCTGGGGTTCCCGTAGGCCATCCCGAAAGAGGGCCAGTAAAATTTGTAGCTGCAGCTCTTCCCCTTGCTGCAATAAAGGTCGAGTACATGCTGCTTGTCGCTGGCGAACAACTCCACACTCAGGTCTTCTCTAGAGTAACCCAACTCCTTCAGACCTTGGTCTAGGAGTTCCCCCAATAGTTGATAGTCCTCAGTTTTGGAGGCCGCCATCATGTTCGAGGGCTCCTCCTTCGATAGCCTCAGGTAACTCGAGGTATGTTCCGACTGCTCCAGTGGCACAGACTCTCTGCCACTGCCGTGGTCCACGTAGAGGAGGTAGGGCGCTTGCAGCGTCAGGGATTGTATCTGGGAGTGCTGCACGAAGAAGTCAGTCCCCAATACAAAGTGGAGGGCCTCAGTGTCCATCACATAGAACCGATGGGCGATAGTCCGGGAGCCCATAGGTACCTCCACTTCACAGTCCCCGCAGCTGTTGAAGCCGGTTCGGACCCCCGTGGCCATCTTGGGGTCACTTGGGGTGTGTATCTATGTGCCGGCAAGCCGCCATTGGCTGATATCATACTCTCCCATCCACCTGAACCAACCCGATGTGATAGTGTGATAAGTTTGGCCATTCCCGCTATGAGCGGCCATATTCAGTACCGAGGTGCCGCCAGCTGAGATTTATATATCAGGATATCAGAAATCAACAGGGTTTTTTTATCATAATGTTTCCGTAATTTTTCCGCCTTTCGTTCTGATTGTCAATGTATCGGCGACTGTCAGTTGGCTCGCGATTTTGCGGTAACCGATTGGTTAACTGTTATTTCCAGATATTTTGGGGGAAACCCCGATGAAGGGTCAGATTTCATCAGTAAAGGGTTCGTTGCTTCCGCAATTTTCTAAATATGCACTCGAAATTTTAATCTGAATTTTTCGCGATGTCGAAATCGGATTTTCGACTTCGACATCGCCGCACTTGATTTGCTCTTCTTCGAGTGGTCATACTCCTTTCCCTATGCCCAAATCAGGTTTCCCTTATACTTGCCACCCATTTGACTTGGAGATATAAGGGAAACAAAAGTGAATCGTGGGACCACTTTGAAGGGCCATATCTACGCGCGAGTGTGAGGAAAGAGAATAAGGAAGGTTGCGTTGCAAGCGCCTTAGTCTCAACTTATTTTTAGTAGGGTCCAACACCTTAAGTCGTCACACACACGCGTTGTATCATAGGATCATGGTCAACATGGTAGAAACTTGTTTATAACTTGTTGACCATGTGTCCAGACTTGATATTATGACTTTCGAGTGTAGCGCATGAGTCTTGCGGTTGCATAGCATCTTTCCTTAGGTTCCCACGTCCATTTAACCCAAAGTTATGACCATGGAGGGGCATGGCATACCATGGTGGGAGCCAATTTTAAGGGCTATGTGTGATATTGGTAGTATATGTCTTGATATGCTCACGCCCATGTTATATATCTTCGTGTGGCCGAAGAGATGGGGAGCCACACGTGACAAGGGCTTTGCCCATGTCCCAATTGTGGAATTCAAAGCGCTAGACTAAGTCTACCGCGTATGTATTGCTCATGGTATGTTTGGCAAAGAGATCCATGAGTGCACTCCCATTTTCATGGAGCATGTAGATATGAGTGGTGAAGGTATCTCCATGCGCCCGATTGGGGATCCAAGTGGGGGAATTGTTTGCAAATGGTTCCAATCATTTGTGTATTGAACCATGAGCGGATATCATGGGTGAGCATAGAGATATACTATCATGACAACTTTGAGTTTGGACATATTTTGATGTTTTTGACCTCAATTTTTGCTCATTTTTGCGTTTTGTGTACTTACCTGGTTGGCAAACAGCAAGAAGCCTATGGAGAGTCGAACCATGGTATGTTGTCCATATGTTGGCATATGCTTTGGAGTTGAACACCACCATATGCCGGATCGCGTACTCCATTTGGCTTGGCGCACGAAGGATTACAAGAATTGGTCTCAAGATCATGGGCTGACTTGGGCAGTGCGTGGCACCCATATCCGAAGGGGTTTCGAGGGTAAAGTGGGGATGTACATGCGCATTGACCTTTGGTCTCTATCCTCCATGAATACTAGAGGTAGGTAGGTAGGTATCTTCGGGAGCTCGGGATGCCTCTCTTGACATTGCAGGAAGAAGGTCTTACCAAGGGGACGTCCTGTCCCTCCCACTGCCCTATGTCAGGTGCCTCTTGAGCCGCTCCCGCATGTGCTTGGGAAGGCATTGTCGCGGCCACCCGGTCCATTCGTCCCAGGTGGGAGGGTGTCCCCACATGTGTCCATGGGTAGGGCCACATGCCCCCTCCTTTGGGCGGCAGCTCTGGGGGCTGCCCAGCCGTGTGGAGTATCTCTCACCACAAGGGGTATTGCTCCCGCTAGTCTACGGTACGACCGCCTCATCCCTGTGGTTTGAGTTGCGGGGCCACATTGCTTGGCAGGTGACCCCCTCCTGGACTGTGTACCGGCTCGCCTGTCACCGGTTGCTTCCATGGCTCCGGGTGACGTTTGCCATGGTCCCCGATGCAGCCTGGCCGGGCTCGGACCAGTGGCCTTGGAGTACCGCTCCTGCCACTGGCCCGGTGGGTCGGCTGGGTCGCCCCAGTGCGTCCGACCCATGGGGTATTGGTTCTTTCCTGTCCCTCGGCCGCCCTACGTGTGTGCAGTGTCCTGGGCTGCTTGGCTCCTGTTCACCGGTGTGCCCGCGCGGTTTGCTGTGTTGCGTCTGCGGTGTCCTGGGCCACTTGGCTCCTGTTCACCGGAGTGCCCGCTCGGTGTGTTGTGTTGCGTGTGCGGTTAGAAAGATGTCCTTGAATTATGCCCTAGGTCTTTTGATGTATTCCTGCAGGTTTTGTAGTTGAAAACCCCAAACCAAAGCAGCAAGTAGAGCAAGGACTGAATGTGGATCGAATCAATGATTGGTTTTGGAATCCAGTGTAACACAGAAGGGCTGCAGATAGACAAAGCAGGTTTATGCACATAGATTCAATCACAAATGGATAATACAAAAGGTTTTATATGAAAATTGGTCAGACTCTAGCCTCAGAGGTTGCAATAGGCACTTCATGTGCACTCTTTTGGGTGAAATGGTGCTGGTTAGGACTGAGGGGCATAGATGTCAGGACCACACAGAAAATGACTGGGCCAAGCAACTGAATTCAGAAACAGTTACAAAGTAGGACCACAATAAGTGGTAGAAACAATTGAGTATAGGGGTCTTGGGGTGGGAGACCACTTAGGCTTAACCTCCAAGGCCAACAAGCATGAAATGCCTGATTTATTTTGGTATGTCCTCCATGAAGGAAGGTACCTCCGCTCAGTTGAGTGGTAGGGGTGAACTTCATGGGGGGGCTAGGGTCACAACCCTAGTTACTATGAGAAAGTGTACTTTAGGCAACAAAAGAGAGATAAAAACACTTAAGTTTGTCTCAGCATCAACAAAGGGTTTGAAGGGGGGCTTAGCCTGGATCAAGCCCTCCAAGAAAGACATGGCAGTGACTTTTTCTTACTCCCCCCTGGAGTACTAGTTAGCTAAGCTAGTAGGACCAAGGAAAAAGGCTCAAATATTCCCAAAATTACCTCAAAAAATGCATTAAACTTACCAAAAAAATCCTCATCACTTCAAAGAAGCCTATCACACTGTAGGGACCCTTGAAAAACAGTGTAATGTACCGTGCATGATGTCCCTTCGAAGGGGCATTCCTCAAAAGTCGCCGGCGTGCGGCGAAAACGTTTGGAAAAAGTTTGGGGGCAGTGGGAATTGAACCCAGGACTTCCTCCCTAGAGCACATGTGCTTGCCCACTAGGGTACAGTCGAACGCTCTCATGCGGATGGCTGTCGCTGTATAAACAACGTTTTAGTAAACGTCCTGACCAAAGGCCAGGGCGGAGCAATACTCCTAATGGAGGACACAAACCCCCAGGAGCTGGAAAAAATAGAAAATGTAACCAGCAGGGAGTGATTCCTGCGGTTTAGCGGAAGGGGTTGCGGTTTAGCAAGTGAAATCGTTGAAAATCGACGAAACCACGCGGGAAATCGTCATTTTTACACATAACTTAAAGTCGCAGACAAGCGCAAAGGAAGCGGACGCCAAGAAAAGGGTTGCGCAAGCGTAAACAGCTTTTGGAAAAGAAGGTATGAGCCGTAGTTTCTAAAGTTTTAAAGAAAATTTTTGCACAGTTGCATCAAAATTTTTATAAACTTCAGAGTCAAGCATTCAAAATCAGCCCACACCACAGACCAGTTCAACAACCCGCCTCTCAGATATGTCTGTGTCACTTCACACTCACGCATTGCGTTCGTGTTGGTTGTTTCGTCAAAACGTTAGGGTTGTCAACGCTGTGCTCGTTGGGGGGTCGGGTGCTCCTCTCGTGCTCTGCACAGGTAAAAGCAGGAATGAAAGGTATGTGATGCGAATGGAGCGCGCAGCGCGCACGTACGGTTAGAATATGCGCTGTGCTCGCGATGCATGTGCCTAATCGAGGCATCCACACGCTGTGTCGCTTCACCTGTATCCCTAATTCACCCTTGTTTCCTTCTTCACAGGTAAGCGTTTGTTCGTGTGCGGCCGTGGCGTTCAAGTTGAGTTGCTTAAAACGCTTAGGTTTGTTTTGTGTTCGTTTCAATGCGGCATTCACACGATGCATGGTGAGTAGGTTAGCCCAGGAGGAGCTCACCTCCTGGTTGAGTCAGTGGTCAGCCTCCCTTCCCTGCGTGCACATGATGCATTAAAGGGTAGGCCATGCGAATTGCGCACGGTAAACCTTGTTTAGGTTACCCAGAGGCTCCTCGGTACGTTCTTTAAGAGAACCCGAGGAGTTTCTTAAAGCTTGCTTGCTTGACAGGGGTAGCTGATCCGTCAGCGTGTTTGCGAACAGTGTATTATAGGTCACACTGAGAAGGGTATAATACCTGGAGTGTGGCTTGGTTCCTCAGTCGCAAACGCCCCTTCATTTGCCTCTTTTGTACAGGTGGGAGAGGTTAAGGGTGATTGGTGCACGCAGCAGCTGCCTTCGGCGGCTACCATTTTTCTGCCCCAGCAAAACAGGGGCGCTGATCACTAATCAAATCACTGTGCCTCAGCCAGTACTGGCGAGGGCAGTTCGACCTCAACGACATCTGCGCTGTGCACGCAACGAGAGCACCCCTTCCCTCCAAGCCCTATTAGGGGAAACGCGTTGTGGCATCCCCTGTTAGGCCACAGCTGCTTAGGAGCGCTGTGTTCTCTTGTCCTTTTCACAGGAGGGCCACTAGGGCCTGAGTCTTCCTGGACAGCAGCCCCAAGTAGCGTGTGTAGGGGTTAGGGTCAGCAGGCCTGGCAGGAGTGGAGTGCAAGTGATGAGTGCTCACCCTGCCTTCGAAGGCCGGTGCTGGCGTTAGTGAGTGTAGTGTAGTGGTGTCTCCTGTCCCGCGTGCTTTTCCTCGTGGGCAGGGGAGTGCGTTAGCTTTTGGCCTGTAGCAAAAATGGGCGTTTTGTATGCCCTTAGCACACTTGGCCACCCCTCCCCTCATAGTAGGTAGGGCTTTTGCCGTCTTACCCCAAGGATAGGCGCCAGCACAGAAATTGGGCGCCATAGGAGTGGTAATAGTACCTGATTAGGACCTTCGGTCCGACATCAGCGAAGCCCGGTCTCCGGGAGCCACGCTGGGGAGTGAAGTGAGACACATACAGACATACGTAGCACACTTAGGGGTATGGTAAACCCTGTAAGAAAGGGTAGAACCCCATGGGTCTGGACCAGTCAGGGGTCCTAACTGTGGGCTCGCTTGTCCCCAAGGAGGGAAGACACACCTTGCCTCATAACACCTTGCTTGTCATTCCCCCCTGGTGTAGGAAGCCACCGTTCTTCGTTGGCTCACCAAGGTCATTACATTAGGGCAGTACCCATGCAACACATGGTCAACAAGGCACAGACTCGCTGGGTGGCTGCAATCATGATAAGCGGCCACCTGGCTCACGCTGGAAACCATAGGCATGGGTCTGCAGGGCACAGACGGGGTCAGTGCAGTGCTCACTGTACCTGTCAGTAGACTGACACAGGGAAACTAGTTTCGCTTCTTACGCTGGGACATAGTCTCAGCACGGGTTAGGAGCTGCACCTCGTTGTTCTCAACGAGATAAGTGCGGAAGATGGGGTTGATACTCCCATCTGGTTGTATGAAGGCTGACATAGGTTCCCAGGTCGCCTCAGACAAACCATAGCCATCCCACAGGGTAAGGAATTTCCAGCCCTGTTTATACTCGTGGCGAGCAATACCTGCAACCACGTAGTAACCATCGACTGCCATCTCATCGGCAGTCATTTCTTCGAGTTCGTCTGCCTCCTCTGGACTGGCAGCGTTCTTCAGGTCTATACGTTCAATCTCACTGTCGCTGAGGCGCCACTCATCCCAAGACAAGTCGTCAGGGGAGTGATAGTGCCTCAACTGCTTAGGAGCACATAGCAGTTCACCACCTAGACGTGGACTGCACCTGAAATGGATCCTGGATTCATCTATCCTGATGATACGATAGGGTCCAAAGTAAGGGTCCTGTAGGCAGTTACGTGGCCAGGAGGGTAGGCGTGAATGGTGTATCAAAACAAGGTCACCAACCTTGAAGCTGGCAGGTCGCCGTAGGCGGTTCCGTCGGCTCTGTTCACGGTCACGAATGTGCCTCAGGTTAGTACCAGCCTGGTTAGCCAGAGACTGCTTGTGTTCCAGCCAATCTCCCACAGGGCTCTTGAAGTCCTCAGGAAAGGGGGTTTTGAAGAACCAAGCAGGTCGTCCTCCATGGAACAGTTCGTGGGGGGTGAAACCCGTAGAAGAGCTCCGCTGTGAGTTCATGGACAGAACTGCCCAGGGCACTAGGCGTACCCAGTCCTTGGTGCGCTCCTGTTTCATCAGGATTCTTAAGTTTTGCTCCACCACACGGTTCTGTCTCTCACAGAGAGGGTTAGACGTGTGAGTGTAGGGCACACCTGTGGTTACCTCCACGTTGAGGGCATTTAGCACTCGTTTGTACCACCCAGTGTCACTGCGGATGCGTACATCTTCATCAGAGTGCACCTGTTTAGGTGCTCCATAGGGTTCGAACCATTGTTCGACCAACATTTTTACAGTCTGCTCACCTGTGATTTTCTTATTGCAAGGGAACACACGGGTGAAGCGAGATAGACCACAGGTGACCACGAGGCAACTATCATAGCCGCCAAAGCGTGGTAGGCCGTGGATGTAATCCACGTAGAGAAGAGAGTTAGCACAGTAGGGTATGGGTAAGCTGGAGATCAGGCCCCTATCCCTACTGTCGCTCTTCTTGCTGGCATGACAGCCACAAGCATCCACAATGGTCTGCATACACGACCTCAGTTCAGTCAGGGTTAGACTAGAGTAGAAACACTCACGGAAGAAGTCCACTGAGCGATTAGCGCCAGTGTGACCAGAACTGAGATGGGACCATTGTAGGCACCCATCCAGTCGTGCCTCAGGCACAACAATTCGGTCCTCGTAGAAGAGGTACTGATTGTTTTTATACCACTGGTGCCCGTCAATGACACGGGGTTCGAGACCAGTGCTGAGGGTTTGGAGAATTTCTTCATACTCTGACTGATAGTCGGTTAGACTCCAACCCTCCAGGATTCCAGCAGTGCGCATGGACAGGTCAAGCTGGACATCCATACGCTGGAAAGCCTCTTTGGCGAGCGCCTCAGAGCTCTCACCAATAAGCGCATCGAAGTTGTTGCGCGATATATAGTCAGACAGTTCATTCTTAATCCCGGGGATATGATGCACTGTCAGCCTGAACTGGCTCAGGTAAGTCCACCACCGTTTTAGCTTCGCTTTTTCTGATGGTGGGCCCTTCTGAAAAGACTTCACAGGCTCCTGGTCACACAGCCAGACAATAGGGTTAGACCCCAGGAGTCGGGATTGTGACGATAGCACCAACATACCGGCCAGGAGTTCCTGGTCATAGGTGCTGTAGTTGGAACGCGCTTGGTTCCATTTCCAATTCCAGTGTCCCAGTGGCACCAGTCGCCACTCACTGGTAGGATAGTCATGTTTCAACGAACCATCACGGTTCAGTCCAGTAGTACGATAATGGCAGTGGGTTAGTTCAGCTGGGTTAAGCTCCTGCCATTGATAGATCGTACCTCCCCCCCCTACATCACTGGCATCAGTGATCAGGACTATCTCGCCCTCAGGGCGGGGCACTCCCAGGCAGTTGGAGGAGGCAATCTTCTTCTTCAACTCCTGGAAACACTCTTCCTCTCTGGAGGTCCACCTCCAGGGAGTAGTTTTCTTGATCAGGTCAGTGAGGGGTGCAGAGGAGTAAGTAAAATTGTGGATGTGACGACGATAGAAATTACAGGCGCCCACAAAACTCCTCACATCGTGTAGACCCTTCTTAGGGTCATCGCGAATCTGCATGTCCTGTAGGGGCTGCATCTTAGACGCGGCTGGTTTCCACCAGCCATACCCCACGTCGAAACCCAAATACTCCATCTCCTCTTTCATAAACTCACATTTTTCGAGTTTGATTCGGAGATGGTTTTCTTGACAGACAGTGAGGAATTCACGGAGGAGAAGGACATGGTCCTCTTTGGTATTAGTACCCAAACTCACGTCGTCGATGTGAGCCTCCATTTCTGCACCCCGAGAAATCAACTCTTGTACTAGAGGCCTGCGCCTCAGTATGTACAAAATTTTGTTCATAAGCTCCCGGAAGAGCGCTGGGGCGTTAGCCACCGCGAAAGACATAACCTTCCACTTGAAGACACGACCCTTAGGGGTTATAAAAGCAAGCAGCTCCTGAGCTGCGGCGGTTAGGTCAACCTGCCAGAAACCAGAGCGTTTGTCCATTTTGGTCTTATACCTGCATTTTGCAATACGCCCCAGGGTGTTTTCCATGTTAGGAATACTCCCTGAGTGGTTCTGGGTTTTCTTGTTGACCTCACCATAGTCTACAACAAGACGTAGAGCAGTCGACCCTGGTTTAGCAACACGGAAACAGGGGCTGCAGTGGTGGGGATAGTCCCCATGTTTATACTCTTCAACGAGACCAGCATCAATGCATTCTTGGATCTGGCGCTTGATTTCTTCAACCTGTTCCTGAGGAGCGGGATAGGGACGACGCCTCACTCGCGTCTTTTCAAATTCTGATTTCAATTTCAGGTCCATCTGGACCAGTTTTTTACAAGATAGGGGAGGCGGCAAGGCGCCGAACACCTCCTCATAGGTTATAAGCAGTTTCTTCAGGCGGGGGTCAAGGTTAAGACTCTCGACTTTCTGAAGGAAATTCTCCTCAGCATGGAGGTTGCTTTTTCCATGTTCTTTCTTTTTATGCCGATCAGCAGTTTCGGCAGGTACAGTACCATCGTCCCACTCAGGGGGACATTGCTGCCCATAGTGTAGAGAATACACTAGAGGTATCTCAGGATCAGGCAGTGTATAGGACTCATCGTCCTCCTCAGACCAGATGGAGTATTTCCAGGTCTGTCTGAGGTATTGCAGTCGCTCTTGGCGCTCAATACCTTCGGCCTTCAGGTACAACAGCCGTCGGAGTTCTTGAGTGTCATGCTCAGACAATGGCATGTTATTAGCAGCAGGCCGTGCCAGAGCATCAGTACTCCGGGCCACGGGTTCACCTGTGTGCACAGGCTGCATGTGTAGCACTGGTTTCCCAACAGAGGAAGCGGGTTCAGAGGTTGACTCTAGATCTACCTCCTCTAGCAACAGCTGGGCCAGGAAAGCACTATGTTTTAGGTCAACACAGCTGGGATCAACAGAGGGAATAGTGCTGGCGATCTCAGACAGTTGGTCGTCAGCATCCTCTTTTACAGCTGCAGGTTCCAGATAGTCATCAGGAGACTCACACCCTGTAAGTGTGGCAGATAGGTGCTCAGGAGATCGATTTTTGAGATCATAAAGGGTCAGGCCACGATTTTCGGCCATGACCTCTTTTAGTAGCACTTGGTCCAGGTCACACAGGGGTACAGGATTGAGAGATCCATCGATGATGGACAGGAAACTGGCCCACTCAGGCGCCTGCCTAGCTGTGTCTGAGTCCTCAGGCACATAGATGGGGCCGTCCGGGAGTTGCACTCTTCCCACGGTCATTCGGTCAAGCATACGGCGCCAGTAAGCATGTTCACCAGAGCAACCCCAGTCAGGGGTGCACATAACAACCCTTCCTCCCTCATAAGCGATCTTGGTTAGAACCTTCGCGAGCAGGGAGAAGGGAGGGTTAGCATACGCTAGGCCCATTGCTTTCCAGAAGAAACGGAAAGCATTGTTCATTTGTTTCGAGCAGTACAACTGCATGATGTGCTGTTGTTGGCTCGCAAACAATTCCACCTGGATCTCATCCAGGTTTACCTGAAGGGCCGCCAGTCCATTTTCGAGAACATGACGGGCCAGTTGGTAGTTTTCAGTACGATAGTTCGTCTTGGCTGCGTAGCGCAGCCCAGACTCTTTTCGTCCTGACAGCTCCAAAGGAACGGAGAATAGCCCACTGCCAAAGTCGCAGTGCAAAGAGTAAAGACGCTGTAGGGACAGCATTTTAACCTGGGGGTTTCTTCTTAGAAAGTCAGTGCCAATGACGATGTCAAAGGCGTCAGTGTCCAACACTCTGCAGTGTTGGGTCACGGTTTCGTCGCCCAGACATATGGTCACATCGACCCCTCCCAAGGAATGGATGGTACGCCCATCCCCTACTCTTATGGCCACGGTCTTAGTTTTCCTGAAAGTTTTAAGCAGGCGCCGGGCCACTATGGATAGTGTTGCACCGGTATCAAGCACCGCTCGAAAAACCTGATCCCCGATTTTCACGAGGATCCAGAAAACCAAGTCCTCCTCTTCGGAGCCGCCCCCCTATTCCTCATCAGGGAATTTCACATCCACTCCTGCAGCCATGAGGGACTTGGCCATCCAGGCCAAGCGCCTCTTCTTAGAATTATTCCCCTCAGGGGTAGCGTTATCCCCTTGGGGGCGCTTCTGGGGGACACCTGCGGCAGGAGCGGGTGTGGCAGCAGGAGTAGGTGTAGCAACGGGCGCTGATGAGCGCCTCTGGGGGTTAGGGGGTCCAGTTTTGCCACCCCCCTTGCCACCTCCTTTACCTTTATCCCCATTCGGGGGATTTCTGGCGGGCGTCCTCTGGCGCTCCGCCTCCTGACGCTTGAGTTTGTCACTCTCGCGTTTCTTGATGTGGCATTCGTCCTCATAGTGACGACGTTTGCCACAGTAACCACAGGTGATGGTACACCTGAAGTGGTCCTGATGGGTCACAGTTTTCCCATCTTTAGTATGCTGCTGACGTTTCATCTGCAGCATACAGCCACTGCGGAGATCGCAGTCAGAGGCGTGACAAGGTCCCCCCTTGTCATTGACAGGTCGGCAGTAAAACAGGGGGGGTGTGCCTGCATCAGTTGGAACCTCGTTCATGGCACGTAGGTTGCCCCTCCCTTTACCACCTCCCTGGTTAGTGTTAGTGGGGTTTTTATGCCCCTTCCCTTCGCCACGTTCGGGGGTAGGGGTACCACCTCGTCCCAAATGCTTCTTGAGGAACTTCTCCATATGGGAGTCGTTCTCTCTCTCAAGAGCGAGCTCAATCAAGAGATCCACCAGTGTATCGTACGAGTGGGTCCTGCTCTTCCTCTCAGAGGTGGAGCGGCAATCATCCCACGTACGCTGGGGGATCTTACTCATGAGCCACAGGTGGGGCTCAGTGGCTCCGTAGGAGCCCACATTCATCCTCGAAAATAAGTACTCCAAGTCGCACACATACTCAGAAATTCGCGCAGCGGATGGAAACTCCGGGAGCATAGGTAGCTCCTCGATCTGTGTGCGTACGCTGAGGTCAGTCTCATAGACTGGAAATGTTTTCTCCAACCTCAGGAGTACCTCTGCCCAGGTAGAACAGGTTTTCACAATCTGTTTGACCTGTTTTTGCAAAAATTTCTTTTTGCATGAGCGTTTTAGCAGTGAACATTTGGTGGCCACATCCACATGGGATTGGCCAGTCAACAAAAGGAACTCTGCAAATTCTTCTGCCCATTCAGGCCGATTTTTGGGGTCGAACTCGGGCAGTTCCAGCTGGATGTTCGCCTGGGCAATTGGTCTGCCCGTCTTCCCACCCCCCGGAGTTAGGCCTGATGGCGACATGCCGGCAAGAGGGGCCAGGGCTGACAGCCCTCTTCTCTCACTCTCTGTGACAGGCACGTCCTGTAGATCCGCCATAGGCACAGTCCTGGCACGGGGGTGAAAGGGGCTGGGGCAGGTGACCTTAGGCAACAGCCTTGAGACCCTCGATCTCTTGAGATCTTCGGCCAGGGTACTCAGCCCTGGAGAGAGAGAGAGCAACTCAGGCTTGGGTAAGGGTTCTGCAATACCCAGTTTAGCCTTAATGGCCTCCGATAAGGCCGTCACATCTGGATCTTCTGATCCAGACAGGAATTTGGCCAGCAACTCGGCCGTTTGATCCAGGGCACCGTAGGTTGGCCTTGGATGTTGTTGTTCTTCTACTCGTGTTGGGCCCACTTCGGGAGCCCTTGGGGTTGGATACTCAGGTCTTAGTCGTCTTGGCAGGGATGCAGTGGACGGAGGACCAGAGTGTGCGTAGGACCCTAGATCTGTACGTGGTCTGGATCCATGTACAGCCAACGGCTCCTCTCCATCTTCCCCACGGATGGATTTATAGTACTCCTCATGCATGATGTACTCATCCATCTTCATCTTCAGCTTCTAATATTCCTCAGGTCCTTCAATGGCAGTTGAGGATGAAGCTGGACAATTGGATCTTGATACTGAAGCAGCCACACGTCTGTGGAGATGACTGAAGCTGTCTCCACCGTGTGCTGCTAAGGCCTCGGTGGTAAGGCCTTTATTCTCTTCCGCCCTTCTGCGTTCTGGATCTCCTTGGGACCCAGATGCGCCACTGAGATGATGTGGTGCTCGGTGTGGTGGTTCACTCATTGGCTGGACCACGCTGCCCATTTGTACTTGGACAGTTCGGATAGGCCAGGTCCTGACGCTTGGCGTGGACATGATGGACTTGTTGTTGAGCTTTTGTTCTGCACTTCTTCTCAGGGTCGGTTCAAAAGGTCACAAGGGACTGTCTCTGCTACCGGAAAGATGTCCTTGAATTATGCCCTAGGTCTTTTGATGTATTCCTGCAGGTTTTGTAGTTGAAAACCCCAAACCAAAGCAGCATGTAGAGCAAGGACTGAATGTGGATCGAATCAATGATTGGTTTTGGAATCCAGTGTAACACAGAAGGGCTGCAGATAGACAAAGCAGGTTTATGCACATAGATTCAATCACAAATGGATAATACAAAAGGTTTTATATGAAAATTGGTCAGACTCTAGCCTCAGAGGTTGCAATAGGCACTTCATGTGCACTCTTTTGGGTGAAATGGTGCTGGTTAGGACTGAGGGGCATAGATGTCAGGACCACACAGAAAATGACTGGGCCAAGCAACTGAATTCAGAAACAGTTACAAAGTAGGACCACAATAAGTGGTAGAAACAATTGAGTATAGGGGTCTTGGGGTGGGAGACCACTTAGGCTTAACCTCCAAGGCCAACAAGCATGAAATGCCTGATTTATTTTGGTATGTCCTCCATGAAGGAAGGTACCTCCGCTCAGTTGAGTGGTAGGGGTGAACTTCATGGGGGGGCTAGGGTCACAACCCTAGTTACTATGAGAAAGTGTACTTTAGGCAACAAAAGAGAGATAAAAACACTTAAGTTTGTCTCAGCATCAACAAAGGGTTTGAAGGGGGGCTTAGCCTGGATCAAGCCCTCCAAGAAAGACATGGCAGTGACTTTTTCTTACTCGGTGTCCTGGGCCACTTGGCTCCCGTTCACCGGTGTGCGCGCTGTGTGCGGTGCGCGTGTGCCTTGGGTGGTTGTGTCCCTCTTCCTCCCCCCTTAATTTTTTTTTTGTTTTTTTTTTTGGAAGAAAAAGAAAAACAGGGGCGCGCGTACACTGCAGGCACAGGCACGGGCAGCTGGTGCGGCGGTGCAACAGTGTTATGTCCTCTGGCGTGTGTCGTCGGTGCTGTGGCGGCGGTCGCGCCCCAGGGGTGCGGCTCGCGCGTCCTGATGTACACGGGCTTCGGTCAGGGTGGGTTTGGTGAGGTGTCTCTTTGCTTCTGGAGCTGGCTGGTTAGGCGGCTGTGTGGGCTGTGGGTGTGGGCTGTGGTTACGTTGTTCCCTCGGCGGGCCTGATTAGGAGTCAAGGGTTAGCGGTTTCGGGGTGTGGCTCGGGTTTGATTTGTGTTTGGGTTTTGGCTCGGTTAGGCGGTTGCGACGGTAGCGGGCCTGGGTTCGGTGTCTTTGGGCGTAGTGGTGCCCGGCGTCGTGTGCGTTGGCGTCCTTCGGCGTCCGGTTTGTTTGGTGACTTCTGGGCGGGGCCTGGCGTGGCGCCCCGTGGTGGTGGTTTGCTGGGTAACGGGGTTAGGTGGCGGCGCCACTGGCCGGGGGGTCAGGCGCGTCGTGTTGTGTGGTGCGCAGGGCTCCTGGGGTGCTGTGGGTGCCGCCGGTGTCGGTGCGCCGACGCTTGTGGGGTGGTGAGGGGGTGTGTTTGTGCGGGGCTGGGCTTTGGGTGATGTCCCACAGGCCGATGCCGTCTCGCTGTGTCTCCTGGAGGGTCTCCCGCAGGCGCCTAAGGACATACGGGTGGTCCTGGGGCGCGGGGAGGTTGCGGGGGTGGACTCCCAGGGGTTGGAGCGCATCGGCCAGCATGGCTTCCCATGCGGCCTGCGGCATCCACCCCCCCGCCGGCCGGAGGCGGCAGTTCTCCATCGACCCCTTGCGGGGCCGATGGACCAGGCCCTTGAGGGAGGGCTCTCCCCGGGCCCACTTTCGCAGCTCCCAGAGCTGCGTGTGGGTCCAGCGCTGCCACCATTGTCCCTGGGCGGGCCCGCGGTCTTCGGCGGAGGAGTGGGCGTGGGTGGGTGTGACGGGGTCGTGGGGACCGGTGGCGGTGGCGGGCCTGGGGGATTCCTCGTAGTCCTGTTTCGTGGGGGTGCGCGGGGAGTGGGGGCGCGCGCGGATGTGGACCCGCGGGTGTGCGCGAACGGTCTCCGCCTTGGGGTTGAACGGGGACTCGCCGCGGCGGCGGTAGTGGGGCATGCGCTGCATGTGGGCTGTCATCGAGGGTTGGTAGGGGGGCGGGGACGCTGCTGGCGGACCCTGGCGTCGTTCTGGCCTGGTCGGGGGCGGTCCGTGGGCCTGGGGTGCGGGCTTTGAGAGGTGGCGGGACGAGGTGCGTCGTGCTTCGGCCGCGGCGCGCTCCGCTGTGAAGGTGGTGGCGGCGGCGTCGGTGACGGTGGGGGGGCGCCGTGCTGGGCGCTGCTGCCTCCGGGCCTGGGACGGCTGGGGCCGAATGTCATAGAGGACGTCCTCGAGGGGCCGGGCTCGCGCTGCCGTCGTGGCGCCGCGTTTGGACTTGGGTTTGGGCTTGGCTGCGGGTTGCGGTCGTGGCGCGCTGACGGGTTCTGGTGGCTGTTTGGCGGCGGTCTTGGGTTTTGGCTGGGTCGCGCGTGTGGGCCTCGTCGGGGCGTGGGCCTTGGCGGCGGTGGGGTTGCTCGCGGTGGGGGCGGGTTTGGGGGCCCGTTTGGGAGGTGTCCCCCGCGGCCTGGGGGGTGGAGTGCTGGATGAGGATGTGGTGGTGGTGGTGGATGACAAGGTTGGTACAATACAGTACGTGTAATGTATTGTATCGTTCCGATACAGTACTGTAATGTAATGTATTGTATCTCAAACTTTTCTGACAAAGTAGTGTTTTAGTTTACAACTTGCAATGGTTTGCGAAAACAGTTTTTTGCATTTGTTTATGATGTTCAAGACAGGGTTGGGATTAACAACCGTTGCTTGTTTAGTTTTTTTTGAAAATTAAGGAACAAACGAACGAACGATGAAAATAAACGAACATCGTTTGTGAAATTTTTTCCTTGTTCATGTTGTTTCGGTTTGCTTCTAATGGTTTACTTGCTTCTATTGTGCCCCTTCCTAGTGCTTTTTCAAAAAAGTAGTAGTAGTACAATGTTTTCTGTGGACAAAATAATGTTTCTGATTTTTTTAAAAACGATTGTGCTTCTTTTGAAAAAAGAATAATTCAGATATTTTTGAAAACCATTGCGTTGGAGGTCAAGGCCCCAGGAATTCCAGCCTCACAAAGGCACCTGTCCCCAGGCTGACCACCGAATGGCCAAAAATGGCAAATGGCAAAAAGTGAGCAACCAGCAAAAAATAAAGCAAGCGCATGTATATGTACAGCTGCTGCAGCACACATAACAGGTCCCTGGCGTCACTTGAAGCCTCTGTGCAGAAGTGAAATTTTGAGATTCAAATGACATCACTGAGATGCAGCAGCAAACTGACTGAGTCCACCATAAAGGGTCATATAAAGGACAACGAAGGCTCACTCATAACTGTCGAGACAACAGAAGCGAGCGCGACGAACACTCAAACGACACTCACAGCATGCGCCGACACTCAAATGACACTCACAGCACGCGCCGACACTCAAATGACACTCACAGCACGCGCCGACACTCAAATGACACTCACAGCACGCGCCGACACTCAAATGACACTCACAGCACGCGCCGACACTCAAATGACACTCACAGCATGCGCCGACACTCAAAGGACACTCACAGCACGCGCCGACATTCAAATAACACTCACAACACGCGCCGACACTCAAATGACACTCACAGCACGCGCCGACACTCAAATGACACTCACAGCATGCGCGAACACTCAAGTGACACTGACAGCACCTTCTTCCTTTTGTGCTCCTTCTTCGTCTTCTTTGTCTTCACTCCTCAGTCTTCTTCGCTGCTGCAGCTTCTCGATCTTCTTCTGTCTTCTTCTTAACGTCTCTTTGATCTCCTTCGCCTCTTCCGCTTCTTTCTTCTGTTCTTTCTCTCTTCATATTCTTCCCTCCTGTTCTTCTTCTCCTTCTTCTTCACTTGCTTCTTGTGTCGCCCTGCAAACGCAAGACAGGCAGAAAAATTCAACCACCAATGTTAATGAAACGAAATCCAAATTAAAATCATTGCAAATTCTATAAAGTACCTCACATTTGCACTGTTAATCCTTGGCCATGTTTGTTTGCTCAGCGGCGCCCGCGGCTGGCGCCAGATGCTAGCCTAGGAACAAGACGCGTACTGTATTGTATTCTCGCGATACAGTACGCGTATATATACGTTACGCGTATATATACGCCGTCTTTTCCAACCCTGGTGGATGAGGTGGTCGTGGTGGTGGAGGTTGTGGAGTTGGAGGCTGAGGAGAGGGCTGTGGGAGACGGCGGAGGGTCCTGGGCTTCCGGGGCGGGCGTAGGATGCTGGGTCCTGTAAGTAGCGAGAACGAGGGTGCAGGTTCGGGCACCGGGCGTGTGCGCGCATTTT
This sequence comes from Eutreptiella sp. 'Long Island Sound 2002', assembly GCA_964036045.1. Lineage (NCBI taxonomy): Eukaryota > Euglenozoa > Euglenophyceae > Eutreptiales > Eutreptiaceae > Eutreptiella > Eutreptiella sp. 'Long Island Sound 2002'. The sequence continues at coordinate 8,578,320 of OZ038390.1, forward strand.
CCCTGGTGATCCGTGCGTGCTGGTGCTGGTGTGGCGGCGTTGTCTCGGCTGCGCGGGCACGTGGGTTACCCAGGGGGTGGCCATATCTGCTCCAGGACGTGCGGGTGTGTTTGCTGGAGGTAGTCGAGGGTCTGGAAGAAGCATCGCTGGATGCCGGGCATGTCCTCCTCTGTGAGGTGGGGGTAGTTTTGGGTGCCGGTGTCTGGGCCCGGCCACAGCAGCGTCATGAGGCGGGCTGCCACCATGTATGGGCAGAGCTGTAGGGTGGTGGGGCGTGGGGGGGGTGGGTCCCCTGCGGTTTGGGGGGGCTTCCCTCTGCTGGGGGCGCAGCGTGACCACCCACACCCATCGGTCCGTGGGGATCCCCCAGGTCCGTTGGGTCCACTTGGCGAGGCAATACATCGCCCTACCAAGGCCCTGGCAGCTGCTGCGGATGGAGAGCAGCGTGTCCAGGGATTTGCGTTCCCACGTGCCCCAGATGTGCAGGTCGCCCGGGTCGTCCCCCCTGGCGTACGTGTCGGGGCCTGGGTTGTGTGTGGGGGGGGTGTAGTCGGCGGGGAGGAGGGAGTCGGTGCCGTGTACCACCCAGTGGTTAGTGGGTGCGTGGTAGTGGGTGGTGGAGAGGGTGTAGTGCAGATTGTACATGAGGGTCATGTACGTGGAGGGGGCTGGCTGCCGCTCGTCGGGGGTGGGGATGTCCCCCGGGACGTGGTGCCGGAAGTTGCTCAGGGAGGCCATCCGGGCTACCCATGTTTCCCGCTCCCACTCTTTGGTGTTGTCGGGGGTGGTGCCGGGTGGGGGGTGGGCCATGTCGGGCTGGTGGTAGCGGGTGCTGCCCTTGGTGTCCACCCGCCCCGGCACGGGGTGTCCGACTAGATGTCGCCCCCAGTCGATGGGGGGCACCCAGATCCGGCTCCCTGTGGGGGGCGGGCTCTCGCCGTCTGGGGTGGCGCGTGGGGGGCGGTCGTGTCGGGCGACGTGGAGGAAGGCATCGAAGAGGAAGTCTTTGACGCCTTCCCCCAGGGTGGCCGCCTGGACCAGGGTGGCCGCCCTGATGCGGGTGCTGGTGCCGGAGGTGCGGAGGCACAGCACGACGTCATGTTCCCCGAGTCCCCGGAGGTGCTGCCGTACCGCTGCGGGGTTGTGCAGGGCGTAGGGTTCGGCCGGTGCGGCGGCTGGTGGTGCGGGGTGTGATGGGGGAGGTGGTGTGGGTTGGGGGGGTTGGTCGTCGTTGTCGCGCGTGGGGTCCGGTGATGAGGTCTCTTCTGGCGGTCGCGGGAGGGGGGATTCGCGGTGGCGTGTGTCGGCGGGGGTATCGACGTCAATTGGCTGGTGCTGGCTGCCGCGTGTTTCGTCCGTGGCCTTTTCTCGGGGGGGGGGCGGGGGGGGCTGGTGTGGGGGTGGCGCTGTTGGTGGTGGGGGGGGCGGGGGTGGGAGTTGTGCTGGCTGGGGGTCTGGGCGTCCCTGTGGGTCGTGTGGGTGTTGCGTGTGTGCGCCGTGCGGCCCTTGCGGTTCTTGACTGGTTGTGGTGCCGGGGTGTGGGTGGGAGGCGGCCGCATGAGCGTCTGGGTGGGGCTGTGGTCCGTATGTAATGGGTGGCTGCTGGTGGATGGTGCTCGCTGGTATGGGGTGTGGGTGGGGGGCCTGCTGATGGTGGTGGGGCGCTCCTACTAGGCCCTGGTGTTGCTGGTGTGCGTGCGCTGCTCCTCGCGGGTCCATGGGGGTGTACCGTGGCTCGTGTGTCGTGGGCCCGTGTAGCGGGGGCGGCGGGTGGTGCTGGACCGCGTGGTGGTGGTGTTCAGGGTGCGCTGGTTGTGTGTGGTACCCCGGCGTTGGTGGGTGTGGTGGCAGGGGCTGGTGGTGGTGGAATACGTGATGGTGTGGTGCGCTGATGTGCGCTATGTGGGATGGGTGGTTCTTGGGGCCTGGTTGTGCTGCGGCGTGGTGGGGATGTAGCTTGTGGGGGTCGCTGTAGCATGGGGGCATTAGGGGGTAGGGGTTGGGAGGGACGGGGGCGTGGTGGTGGTGTTGGTGGTGCCATGTCCCCTGGCTCTGCGCGTATGGTGGTCCTGGCATGGTGTGGACGTGTGTGGGCGGTGGTGGCTGACTGGGCTGCAGGGTTTGGGTGCTGCGGTACGGTGGTGGTGGTGGGCGCTGGCGGTGGCGGTGTTGTTGATGTGCCCCGGGGGTCTGGGCGTGGGGTGGTGCGGTGTGGCTGGACCCGGGCCCTGGTCGGGGCGTCGCGCCCTGCTGGCGGGCGCGTTGGCGGGCCCCCTGACCTGTCTTGGTCTTCTTGGCCTGGTGGGTGTCGGGGGCGGCTGAACCCCCCTGTCCCCGTGGGGGCGACGGGGAGCGGGCGTGCCAGCGGTGTGCCACTTGGAGGCTCGTCTTGAGGCCTCTGACGCAGGGTTGGTACAATACAGTACGTGTAATGTATCGTATCGTTCCGATACAGTACTGTAATGTAACGTATCGTATCGTTTCCTAACAAAGTACTGTTTGGTCACAGAAGTTATGTTCCTAGAACTTGCAGCTATTCTGTTTTAGTGTACAACCTGCAATTGCTTGTTAATTTTTTTTGGAAAATTAATGAACAAACGACCGAACGATGAAAATAAACGAACATGGTTTGTTAATTTTTTCCTTGTTCATGTTGTTTCGGTTTGCTTCTAATGGTTTACTTGCTTCTATTATGCCCCTTCCTAGTGCTTTTTCAAAAAAAGTAGACTCACAATGTTTTTTGTTGACAAAATAATGTTTCGGATTTTTTTAAAAACCATTGTGTTTCTTTTGAAAAAAGAATAATTCAGATATTTTTGAAAACCATCGCGTTCGAGATCAAGGCCCCAGGAATTCCAGCCTCACAAAGGCACCTGTCCCCAGGCTGACCAGCAAATGGCCAAAAAATGGCAGATGGCAAAAAGCGAGCAACCAGCAAAAAATAAAGCAAGCGCATGTATCTGCACAGCTGCTGCAGCACACATAACAGGTCCCTGGCGTCACTTGAAGCCTCTGTGCAGAAGTGAAATTTTGAGATTCAAATGACATCACTGAGATGCAGCAGCAAACTGACTGAGTCCACCATAAAGGGTCATATAAAGGACAACGAAGGCTCACTCAAAACTGTCGAGACAACAGAAGCGAGCGCGACGAACACTCAAACGACACTCACAGCACGCGCCGACACTCAAATGACACTCACAGCACGCGCCGGCACTCAAATGACACTCACAGCACGCGCCGACACTCAAATGACACTCACAGCACGCGCCGGCACTCAAAGGACACTCACAGCACGCGCCGACACTCAAATGACACTCACGGCATGCGCGAACACTCAAAGGACACTCACAGCACGCGCCGACACTCAAATGACACTCACAGCACGCGCCGGCACTCAAATGACACTCACAGCATGCGCGAACACTCAAATGACACTCACAGCACGCGCGAACACTCAAGTGACACTGACAGCACCTTCTTCCTTTTGTGCTCCTTCTTCGTCTTCTTTGTCTTCACTCCGCAGTCTTCTTCGCTGGTGCAGCTTCTCGAGCTTCTTCTGTCTTCTTCTTAACGTCTCTTTGATCTCCTTCGCCTCTTCCGCTTCTTTCTTCTGTTCTTTCTCTCTTCATATTCTTCCCTCTTGTTCTTCTTCTCCTTCTTCTTCACTTGCTTCTTGTGTCGCCCTGCAAACGCAAGACATGCAGAAAAATTCAACCACCAATGTTAATGAAACGAAATTCAAATTAAAATCATTGCAAATTCTATAAAGTGCCTCACATTTGCGCTGTTAATCCTTGGCCATGTTTGTTTGCTCAGCGGCGCCCGCGACTGGCGCCAGATGCTAGTCTAGGAACAAGACGCGTACTGTATTGTATTCTCGCGATACAGTACGCGTATATATACGTTACGCGTATATATACGCCGTCTTTTCCAACCCTGCTCTGACGTAGGTTTCCTGGTCCGTGAGGCCCATCCGTGTGGCGATGGCCTCGTCGGGGGCGGCCAGGTGGGCGTCCCGAAAAGACGCCCAGCCCTCCGGGGGCTTTTGTTGTGCGGGGTGGGGGTGGTGTGCTGGGTAGAGGAGTGCGCTGAGTGGGTAAGGTGGTCCCTTCCGTCGGCCGAGGGCGTTGTTGAACCGGCGGCAAGTGATTCGGACGTAGGCTGCTATCTCCTCTGGTGCCGTGTCGGCCCACGCTTCTGGCGTCAGGGCTGCTGGTGTAGGTGTAGGTCACGGTGGTGGAGGTATAGGGCGAGGAGGATGTGGCGGGCCGCCACGTTCAAGCCGCCTCCGCTGTGGCGTAGGGGTGGGCTGTGCGGGGGCAGGGGTGTGCTGCCCGTGGCCACGGCTATGGTCCATGCGTGGTCCGCCGCGTCCGCCACGTAGTACCCTCCCAGGTGGTCCCGGAGGGTGTCGGTGAGGAACCCGAAGAAGCTGGGGTGGCTGGCGGGGGGGGGTGCGGCTGGGGCCGCGGGCCGCTCGCGGTGGTGGGGGTTGAGGTCCCCGCAGTGGGGGCAGTGGGTGAGGCGGTGCGCGGCTCCCAGGCAGACCCAGTGGTCTGGGTCGCAGGGCAGGGCTGTCTGTGGTAGCCGCTGGCGAACGCAGAGGGGACATGCGGTGGCTGGCGGTTGGTGGTACCTGTGGACGAACGGCGGCGTGGGGGGATGGGGGCTGGTGGCGCGCGCATGCTGGTGGGAGTGTGTGCGGTGCCTGTGGTGCCCGTGTGTGCTGTGCCAGTGCTGTGCTCGGTGGACCGTGTGTAGACGTGGTGGGGGGTCTGTGTTGGTATGTCACGGGGTAGGTTCTCATGGTTGGTAGAACAGGAGTTTGAGGAGGTGGGCTTGCTCTGTTTGGGGCAGGGTTGCTGCATGCTGCAGGTATTTGTGGGTGCGGTATGTGAGCTGCTCCGCCGTCTTGGCAACGGCCGTCCGCTGCATGTGCGCCGCCGTGGCCTGGGGGTCCTCTGCGTGGGTGCGTAGCAAGGTGTAGACGGCAGTGGGGACGAGTCCCCTGCGGACCGCCTCGAGTACCTCCGTCTGCTTGAGGACGGTGGTGAGTTGCTGGGTCGCCGGGGACTGCGTCAGCCATCCGGCGTGCTGTGCGATGGTGTGGGTTGGGTTCCAGTCTGTGAGGGTGTCCAGTCCTCTGTACAGGGGGTACACCTTGAAGTGGTCCCAGGTTTCTTCTCCCGTGTGGCTGCAGATGCATTTGGTGTATCCTGCGGGGACGTGGATCGAGCGGTGCGCATACCATCGGTGGTATCGGGTGAGGAGGGGAAGGTGTTCGAGGGCGAGTTGCAGTCGGGGCTTTTGTAGGTGTGCTGGGAGGCTATCCGGGCGCAGCGCGGAGTAGTAGAGGGGGGTGTGGACGGAGTCTTCGAGGCGTCGGAGGAGTTCGGTATTCGCTGGGTGGCCCAGTGTGGTGGCCAGTTGCTGGATGGGTGTGGGGTAGTGGTACTGCTTGTCTCGATCCGTGTACGGCGTGTCCTCGGGCATCCATTGGGGGGGCTGTGTGGCCGGGGGTATCGGGGGCAGGTGCTGCAGGTGGCTGTGGTGTGGGGTGTCCAGTCGCACGTGTTCGAGCCCTGGGGTGTGGTTGGTGTTCTGGTGTTTGGCCTGCGTGTCTGCGCGTCCATTGCCGTATGTGTAGCGGTGTGACTCCTGTTTGACGATGTGTAGGGCGTCCTGGGGGTGCATGCCCTTGAAGGGCATCCATAGTCCCAACGCTTGTGTGGTGAGGCCGGACTCGAGTGCTTTGTGGAGGGGCAGGTCCGCAAGGCGCCTGGTGAGGTGGATGTCGACCGTGGCGTCCACGACTACCCAGATGTTGCGGGGCCGGATCGTCGTGGGTGGCGGTGTGGCGGTGACGGCGTCTGCCATGGTGCGCAGTTCGCCGTGGGAGGACGCCCCAAAGATGGTGGCCCCGGTGTGGTGTTCCACGTGGAGGCCGTCCGCGTGCCGGGTGATGCGCACGGAGGCGCAACCGACCGTGGGGGTGCGTTGCTGGGTGCCGGATGCGTCAGTGAAGTAGATGATGTCGGTGTCGCTGGGTATGGGTAGGCGGGCAATTGCTGTGGGGTGATAGTCGTAGATGGGGTTCCCCTGGGTGGTTCTGGCGGTGATTTGCGTGGGTTGCAGTAGTGGCGCTGCATAGACGCCTATCCCCTGGGTGATGATGGCCTGGGCTTGTGGGGTGAGGCGGAGGAGGCCCCTGTCTGGGCGCCCCTGGGTGATATACGCGTACATCAGGTGGAAGAGGTATCCCGTATTGGGGTGGAACTTCTGGCACGTGATGGTCTGTCGCCGCTCCTTGTCGTCTTTGTCGCCGCGGAGGGTGGGGCATTTGTGCTGTAGGGGGCGCATGGGTGCCTCCTGAGGTCCTGCGCGGTGCGGGTCGCAGCGGTCGTACTCTATGGCCACGCTGTCCGGGTCTGCCCGCTCTTTGGTGAACATCCATGTCGCCGTGGGTGTTCGGATCCAGGCTACGTGCGCCGGGTGGTCTGGGGATACCGTGCAAAACCAGGGGGGGAGCCATGCCTGCTGGTCCGTGGTGGCGGCGGCGGTGGGGGTGTGGTAGTGGGTGGAGATGAGGTGTAGCAGGGGTCACGGAGTGTTGAGGGCTGCCAGGCCGCAGTGCCAGCACGTGCGTGGTATGCCCTGGTCACTGTGTCTGACTGGTGGTGCATCGGTCTCCGGTGCATTGTGTTTGGGGATGGACCAGGGGGCATGGTGTCGCTGGACAGTGCGGGTAGCATGTTTGTGGCCGTTTGGTGCTAGTAGCAGGATGGTGGGTGGTGTCCAGCCTTTGGCTGACGGGGTGGGCTCCTCCTGCGTCGTGCCGCCGTCGTTGGGGGTCTCGTGCTCGCTCGGGCGGGGCCGGGGGTGCTGGCGCTGGAAGGCTGTGTACGCCGTGTCGATGTCCTTGGGCCCCGGCATGTCGCGCCCTGCCTTCGTAGCACATGCGCGGAGGTACGCTTGGAAGACGTGGCGTGCTGGCCATTGTGGGTCGGAAAGGAACGGGGCGTGGTGGGCGTCGCATTGGGCCATGATCTTCATCTGTGTTGGGGTGATATACACTATGGTGACGGTGGCCCCCACGAGGCGCAGGGTGTCCACCTCGCCTGCCGGGTGTCGGTGGATGTCGGTGTGTGTGGCCACGAGTGGCCCCTGTTGATCGCAGTGGTGGTTCGTCAGGATGGCGTGTGTGTGGTGCGGTAGGAGGAGTTGTAGCTGGGCCCAGATGCCAGTGCCCACGGAGGTGGAGACACCGTGTTGCGCCAGTATCCACCGGGGGCAGGTGTTGCGGGCCATTTGCGCTTCTTTTATGCGTATGGCTGCCGCCTCGCGAACTTCAGGTTGGTGGTTGTGTGTCACCCTGTGTAGGAGGTGCGCTGCGTGTTTGGCATAGGCCATGTCGACCAGGGCGCCTGTATTGTCTCCGTAGTAGCGCCAGTGGGCCATCATGGCCTCCTTGGGGAAAGACGTGGGCCAGCCTCCGTGTTGCGCCCATGCCTTCGTCACTTGCTGTCGAGCGTGGCGTAGGGCGTCTTGGGGGCGTGGGAGGTGCAGGGCTTGGTACCCGATGGCCGCGTTGAGCACCGCTTCCATGAAGTACGCCAGGCCCTGCGTAGACAGGAGGTCCCCCCTGGGAATTTGGGGTAGCCGGGCGAGGCGCTCTTCTAGCTTGCTTGGGAGTGTGATGTGGTGGTGCCGCGTGGCCTGTGTGACTCCCAGGTGGACTGTGGTGTCTTTCAGGTGTAGGGGTTCGCCTTTCCGGATGTGGGGGGTGGGGGTTTTGGCGTCGGCCAGCCTGACCGATTTGCGGGGGTGCACTAGGAGCTGGTGGGCGTCCAGGTAGGTTGTGGTGAGTTGCAGAATGGCGGACGCTTGCTCGGTGGTCGTTGGTAGCCTTGCGTTCTCAGGGTCGCGGTGGCGGGTGGCCGTAGTTGGGAGGTTGTCGTCCGCGAAGTTGATGAGGGGGGACCGTAGCGGGTATGGGGCGTACCCCGGGTATACCCGTGCTAGCTCGAATGCCAGTGGCAGGGTGACGAGGAGGTAGAGGAAGGGGTCTTCGGCGCCTCCCTGGGGGACCCCGCTGTCTGTGCCGGTCCAGGGGGTGAGGCCTGCGGCTGTGATGACGGCGTAGAGTCGGGTCTGGATGTACCCGGTCATGAAGAATAGGAATGGGAGGCCCATGGCATCCCATACCTCCGTGAGGAGCCGGTGTGGGGCGTGGGGGAACGCGCCTTGGACATCGAGGGAGGCGATAATCATCTCGTAGGGGTTCATGTCCAGTGCGGTGTCCTGGAGGAAGATGGCCTGGTGGGGGGACCTGCCGGCCATGGCTCCCCACATGCTGGCGGGCACGTGGGCGAAGACCGCCGGCGCGATGCGGCCTAGGATGAGCGTCCACACCAGCTTGACCTCGGTGGTGGCGCAGACTATGGGCCGCCAGTTCCCCGGCTGCGCCCAGTGCCCCTTTTTGTAGAGGGGGTGGACCAGGTTGGCCCACTCAGGGGGGATGGGCGTGGCGCCCGTGACGATGTCCCACAGGCGGGCTGCCAGGCGGCGTTTGACTGGCAGGGTGAGGCGTTGGTACGCTTTGGCCGGCAAACCGTCGACGCCGGGCACGACCCCCTTCTTCAGGCGGTCTAGGGCGCGTTGCAGTTCTGAGATGCTGAAGGGGTCGTGTTCGATGGCGCGCTGCTGTTCCCGGTTGGAGACCCTGGGCACATGCTGGCGGATGGTGTTTCTGGTGTGGGGGTCGAGCTCGGGGAGGGCGTCCCCGTGTTGTGCCTGGAAGCTGTCCAGGACTGCCTGGAGGACGGCGTCGGGGTCATTGGTGAGGCCTCCTTCGGGGGTGCGCACCGCGTGGATGGTACCGCGCCCCGTGTCCTCCAGGATGCGGCTGACGTACCGTAGGGACTTGTACGGCGTGTCGTTTCTGCCGTATCTTTCGCGTTCCTGGGTTGCGGCCGCTATGCGGTGGGCGTGCCATTCCTGGAGTTGGTGGCGGCGGGTGGTGAGGAGCGCACGGAGGTGGGCGGACCCCCGTGGCCATCTTGGGGTCACTTGGGGTGTGTATCTATGTGCCGGCAAGCCGCCATTGGCTGATATCATACTCTCCCATCCACCTGAACTAACCCGATGTGATAGTGTGATAAGTTTGGCCATTCCGGCTATGAGCGGCCATATTCAGTACCGAGGTGCCGCCAGCTGAGATTTATATATCAGAATACCAGGAATCAACAGGGTTTTTTTATCATAATGTTTCCGTAATTTTTCCGCCTTTCGTTCTGATTGTCAATGTATCGGCGACTGTCAGTTGGCTCGCGATTTTGCGGTAACCGATTGGTTAACTGTTATTTCCAGATATTTTGGCGGAAACCCCGATGAAGGGTCAGATTTCATCAGTAAAGGGTTCGTTGCTTCCGCAATTTTCTAAATATGCACTCGAAATTTGAATCTGAATTTTTCGCGATGTCGAAATCGGATTTTCGACTTCGACATCGCCGCACTTGATTTGCTCTTCTTCGAGTGGTCATACTCCTTTCCCTATGCCCAAATCAGGTTTCCCTTATACTTGCCACCCATTTGACTTGGAGATATAAGGGAAACAAAAGTGAATCGTGGGACCACTTTGAAGGGCCATATCTACGCGCGAGTGTGAGGAAAGAGAATAAGGAAGGTTGCGTTGCAAGCACCTTAGTCTCAACTTATCTTTAGTAGGGTCCAACACCTTAAGTCGTCACACACACGCGTTGTATCATAGGATCATGGTCAACATGGTAGAAACTTGTTTATAACTTGTTGACCATGTGTCCGGACTTGATATTATGACTTTCGAGTGTAGCGCATGAGTCTTGCGGTTGCATAGCATCTTTCCTTAGGTTCCCACGTCCATTTAACCCAAAGTTATGACCATGGAGGGGCATGGCATACCATGGTGGGAGCCAATTTTAAGGGCTATGTGTGATATTGGTAGTATATGTCTTGATATGCTCACGCCCATGTTATATATCTTCGTGTGGCTGAAGAGATGGAGAGCCACACGTGACAAGGGCTTTGCCCATGTCCCAATTGTGGAATTCAAAGCGCTAGACAAAGTCTACCGCGTATGTATTGCTCATGGTATGTTTGGCAAAGAGATCCATGAGTGCACTCCCATTTTCATGGAGCATGTAGATATGAGTGGTGAAGGTATCTCCATGCGCCTGATTGGGGATCCAAGTGGGGGAATTGTTCGCAAATGGTTCCAATCATTTGTGTATTGAACCGTGAGTGGATATCATGGGTGAGCATAGAGATATACTATCATGACAACTTTGTGTTTGGACATATTTTCATGTTTTTGACCTCAATTTGTGCTCATTTTTGCGTTTTGTGTACTTACCTGGTTGGCAAACAGCAAGAAGCCTATGGAGAGTCGAACCATGGTATGTTGTTCATATGTTGGCATATGCTTTGGAGTTGAACACCACCATATGCCGGATTGCGTACTCCATTTGGCTTGGCGCACGAAGGATTACAAGAATTGGTCTCAAGATCATGGGCTGACTTGGGCAGTGCGTGGCACCCATATCCGAAGGGGTTTCGAGGGTAAGGTGGGGATGTACATGGGCATTGATCTTTGGTCTCCATCCTCCATGAATACTAGACTTCGATTCCATGCATACTTTGAGCCTTCGGATAAGTGGTAACTTCAACTTTGAGCATATATTTGATATATGGCCAATATGGTGTGAATTGGCAGTTTTTGGCATGTTATGAGTTCAAACTCATGGGGCATATCTCTAAGCCCATTCGACTCCAAGTTCAACCAAGGTTATGTCGGGGTAGGGCATGGTCCTGAGTGCCACTCTAGGCCATGACACGCCATCCCCTATTGGGCTAGGATTTAGAGGCTTGGGAGTGAACACATTTTTGTGGTTTATGTAGTGACTTTTGACACATGGCATTTAGCCATCTCATTTGACCTGGTTCAGGGCAATATGTTGGTGAGTCAAGGGAAGGTCTTGAGTCCAGGGAATGAGGGGTTTATGGCTGTGAATGTGTATGTTTACCTCTTGCCCCAACTGTGCTTTATTTGTGTTCATATGCCAATTTCAGGGCTTTCTTCCTTGGTGCAATTCTTGTACATGCCCGCCACCGTGAGACGACCCGTGTGCTGAACGGAAGCCCGCAAAGTGGATTGGATTGTGGATTGGGTTATTGCTGTATTTGTGGGATCAGGTTGCTGTTCAGGGTTGAAGGAGGATTTTATTTTCTATATTTTCGGATTTTGGACCCTGGAATTTGAGGAATGCAATCGTTGATCCAGAGTAAATCAGCAGTGGTAACAGGCGGAAGGGGCACAGCAGGGGCCGGTCCTGGTAGGGACCTTCTTTATGGTAGCAGAGGCGTACCTGCTGCCCCTACCTACCGCCAACACGGGGACTTGGGCCCCTATGAGCCCTGCCCAAGTACGCCCCGGGTGCGTATTGTGGACTCGGTGGAGACCACGCCAGAGATTGGAGCCGGGGATGAGCCGAGACGCTCAGGAGCATGGCGAACTCCGGAAGTTGAAGCCCGAAGAGAAATACGACGTTCGGGAAGAGGAGGACTTGACATGGAGGACCTGGTCTCCATGTGTGAGCGTCGCTGCCGAAAGGCATGCAACCTCCGCTCCGCCCCGGAGGACTCTGAGGAGACCTGCCATTCAGGCAGCAGTGGAGGACGGGCCCGGCGCTACCGGAAGCGCGGGTCACCCAAGCCCGCGGCAGGGGACGCCGGGGCTATGGATACGAACCCCAGCCCGGTCAGGCTGTGGGACTCCGAGGGGCACTCCGAGGGCTATCGGACAGCCTATGAGCAACCTCCGGAGTCGGAGGAGACGGCCAGACCGCCCAAAAGGGCGAACACGGCCCCAGAACCCAGCCTGGAGCATGACGCCGAGGCGTTGGAGAGGCCCGCCGGAGCCAGAACGGCGCCTGTGGCCCGGCACAAGGAGCCAACGCGGGATATCATGGGCGACACACCCATGGCGGAGGAGTCCCAGGCGCCAGGAACCGCGGGATGCGCCGGATCAGGTGGAAAGCACGCTGAGTGCCACTGCGAGCACGTGTCCTTCCTCATGGGCAAGTACCCAAAGATAGGGATGGACACCATCGTGCATCGCCTCGACCGCCTGGACAACGCGAAGGACGGCCTAGAGGAGGACGTCGCCGGGATCCTGGATGACCAGTCGGCCGCGGAGAGAGACATGGCAGAGCTGCGAGCGGAACAGGACCGGTACCGGGGAAATCTGGAGCTGGCCCTGGAGAAGCAGCAGCGAGTGGTGGACAGCCTCCTCCACCTGGTGGAGGACATGTCGGGACGCCTGAAAAGGCTAGAGGAGCTACAGCCCCTCACCTCGGGTCCGGAGCTCCCGGCAAAGCCGGCAGCGGCAGAGCTGGTGGAGCGGGTTAAGACCCTCAGGAGCGCCATGGATAAACCCATATGGGCGGCCCTGCAGAGGCACCCTACGCGCCTCCGCGTGTTGACCCGGGTGCGCTGCCGTTTGTTCCCATGTTCAGCGAATCCACAATGCTCGGGGAACACACGGCACCGGCTGGGTCCATGTCGGAAGGGCACGTAACCACAGACACGAGGAGCCTGACGGTACAGATGTCCCATGCCGCCCAGGATCTACCGATCACTACGACTGCCCATGCAGTTTATGCGGAAGAGGAGATCCAGAGCCAGACCATGCAGGGGCGAACCATGGGAAGCGCCGACGGACATGGTCGAGGTCATCCAGGCGGAAACCTGTGGGCGAAGGACCCCAATACGGGGATATGGAGGGCCGATGGAGCAAGTCCTTCCCGCATTCCAAACCCCATGGGTTCAGGCCCAACTGGACCGCACTCCATGGAGGAGAGGGATGTACGGGGAGTGTACTCACACCCCCCCGGCCACAGGTGGTATCCGTCTCGGTGGAGTGGTGGCTGGGGACGTCGGAGACGCCATCAGGATTGACGACCTCAGGGGAATCAAAATCCCCTACTATGATGGCAACCCCTCCAACCTGGACGACTTCATCCTGGGTTTGGGAGGACTTCGCCGAGGAGGTCGGCGGCGAGATGCGGGGAGCGCCGCGGGACAAGTGGGTATGTCGGACATTCCCACACCGGCTGGCGCAGGACCTGAAGGAGGAGCTGCGGGATCAGATCCGGGAAGGATTGATCCATACGGCGCAGGCCTGCCTCCAGTGGTTGGAGGATGAGGAGCGGGTGGACGCTCCGAGTCAGAAGCTGGATGACTTGTGGTCCATCCCGCTGCAGCTGGACCGCGGTGAGTTGCGGGTCCGGGAGTGGAACCGGTACCTGCGGAAGTACCGACGGAGCCTCAAGCTGGTTGAGGACTGGAACGAGTCCAGCGAGATCCGTCACTTGCTGAAGGACGTCCTCCCCGGCCACTGGAAGAGGCGAGTGGAGGACGAGGAAAAGAAGCGAGCCAAGAAGCGGCTGGCGGTGAGGATCATGGCGGCGGAGGATACCCATGCGGGTATCATGGACTTCTTCAGGAGGAACCTGGGCGAGCCCAACCGGATGTTGGGACTGAAGAACGCCGTGTATGTGGAGGTTTTTTGGAGACACCTTGGGGCAAAGGTTGCTGCGCCTCAACAATGTGGAGTGGAGGCGCGGAGAGCAGCTGAGGATGCAAGTCATCGTCGTCCGCATGAGCCTGGACGAGATCGTGAAGTACATCACGGTGGAGCTGAAGCTCAACGCCAAGAACGAGGCCCACGTGCAGGATCGACAAGGCCATGGACAACGAGGCCACTGAGAAGACCACCATCATCGGGAGATCCAGGAGGATAAGGCCAACTCCGCGGAGGATGGTAGTGGAAGTGGCCAAGACCACTGGACCTGGTCCCGGGAGGATCACGAGGAGGCCCATTTCTTCGCGTTTGTCGCGCACAACGTGAAGAACCATGGGCAGGATCGGTCCAGATGGAACCGGGTGGGACCCAAGAAGGGCAATGAGCCAAGGAGGATCGGGAACCCACCGCTCTCGTTCCGAGATTACAGGTCTCAGCACGACGGGTGCTGGGTCTGTTATGGCAAGGGAAACAACCATGCACACGACCACCGTCAGTGCAAGGTGTATGAGGCGGACAAGAAGGCCTACTTCGCGGCCCACCCCGAGAAGAAGCCCAAGGAGCAGCGGATCGATGATTGGAAGGCGAAGGGCGGAGACGGGGGAAAAGGCCAAGGCAAAGGCCAAGGGAAAGGCGGAGGAAGAGGCTATGGTGGTGGACCTGGCCAAGACCGACGAGTGGGGTCGATCGAGGAGGTTGCTGAGGACATGTTGAGGACGTTAGAGGAACTCAAAGCCCAGCAATGTGGTGGGCAAAGTCCTGGCGGATCGCAGCCGGAAGGGGGTGCGGGAAGTCAAGTCTAGAGGAGCCCCCACGGAAGTGGGACCTCGGAGGTCTCTCCTCCGAAATTCAGTGGAATCCCTGAGGAATCCGAGGCACGTCGGGTGCCGAAGAAGGCTCCGGAAGAGCCAAAACCACTGAGTTTCGCCACTTGCAACCCCTGGAGCGCCCTGCCAAGGGAAGTACATGTGGGTACGGGACATGGCAAGAAGGAAGGAGCGACCACGGAGAGCCCCGTGGATGGGCAGGACCAGCCCAAGATCTACACCATCCGTGACCATACCCTTGAAGTCCTGATGCACCCGGACGTGCTAGAGTTGCATGCCGTGAGAGTCGTCCATACGCCTCATGGTGACGAGCGGCAGTTGCACTTGACGCGTTCCCGTGGGGGGCCGGCCACGGGACGCTGCGGTAACACGCACAGGTGAGCAGGCAGGCAAAGCACTACGCTCACAAGGGCATCAATACGCTCGTGTCATGTGACAAAGCGTTTCAGGATCCTTGCCACTCTGCAACAAGGGAACGAAAGTATGTACAGCAACACATCAGGATATGTACACATGGGGTTAAGACTGGACTGGGGTAAGGGCATCACAGGACAATAGACACTCAGTCCCAACTCATATCCCAATCCCAGGTCCGACCCTCTCAGTGGCTGGTGGGGGCGGGGGCTCAAACACAACCCATGCCCTGCTCAGTCCGGACCCTGAAACCCTGCCAATGGGGGCGATGTCCCGCCCAGCCACAGGCGAGTTTCTGGGAGCCAAGGGGCTTCAAGGCCAACCGACAGTGGATCCTCATGCTCCCCTAACGGCAGGTCCCAACTCCACTCTGAGCCAGAGATATGGCCCCGCCATTATCACCCAGGAGTTGGTAGCTGAAAATGGGCTGTTTCAGCCCAAACTGAAATTAGCTCAAAAATCTCCAAAATGGACCTCTCGTCCGGACCCGCCAGAGGTAGGGACGAGGCAACTGACCCTATGCCCTTCGAGTACAAACTCCCTGGAGCCCTCACCCAACCTGGTTCCCTCTGAGGTCCCGGCATCAGGGCAACACGGATTCATCAAGTGGGGTCATGATGCCAAAATCACCAAAATTGGCGTCATTCCCACGCGTGGCTCTCCCGGCCAGGGCAAGGCCAATGGCTCACAGGTTAGGAGGCACGATCTAGGACTTATATCTGAGTGTACAACTTGAAATTAGGTCCGGGCTCCCTGTGGGCATAGAGAAATGGGGCCGCCAATGGACCACACGGAAGGGGGAAATTGGGGTCCCAAAATAGGGTCATTTTGGCTGCTTGAAATGAGCCAAAATTCGGTGTGCTCCCAATAGAATATCTCCACGCCGGCTTGGAGATCTGATCCGCCATTCCATACGCGATCCACCGAGAGTCCAACAGATACTCCCATGCCCTTGGCTAACAAAGATCTCCATGCCATTTGGTGTGGTGACGATCCCAATTGGGTCCACAAATGCCAAAATGGCAAAATTGCCCAAACTCACTTTGGGCTAGCGCCTTAACGAAGGTTGCTCCGCTTCGCCCACGTGGTGTGTGAACCATGGGGACCATTATGCATAACGCCCATGTCATATATGGTCCATTGGTCCATGCGTCCGGCGTGCACGGGTGGGCTCAACATAGTGCACGGCGGGCAGCAAAAGTGGAAAATTGCTCAAAATGACCAAAAATGCGCACACTCATGGTTGGGGCAAATGAGGCACATGCCCGACTTGGACCGATGTGTGCCATAGGATTGGTATCAAGTCATATATGTCCAACATATCTTTTGGGCGTCGCCCAACTCCTCCGGTATTGGGAATGGCAGGGTCGCCAAGTGAGCCCATGATTTGGGATAGTCCCAAATCGCCAACATGGCGGCCACGGTATGCCAAGCTCAAAAGGAGTTATTCGCCGGGTCCAAGATATGTTGGGGACCGAATTATGTACCCTCATGACATATTTGGGTCATGATGTCAATTGAGCGCAACGTTGAGATATACGGTCGCCACTTGACATCATGACGAGCCAAAAACGGCAAAATTGGCACAAAGATACACAAAAGTGCCTTGAAAGGTGCACAATTATATTATAATGTATTCGGCTTGGATCGTGCAATCAACTAATCCTTCTAAATATAATGACTTGACACCAATGACCTTCGATTCCACATATGTGCTCCACTTGGGGCGCTTTGAAAGGTTACGAGCGCTACTTCCCAAGTGGGCACATGAAAGTATGGAAAATTACAAAACACACACCTTGCTCCCAACGCATCGCTTCGGGTTCACCACACAAGCTTCCCTTCACGAAGGTTAGGTTTGCAATTGATCGTAGGGAGTATGGAGAAGGGGCTTGCACAATATGAGGTCCATTGGCTGGTTTGGCTTGGAGCGATGGACCCGCCAAAAGGGCACACAACACAACACAAGGCACATACTCCATATTGCCCAAAAAGGTAGCTCCCCCCACGATGTGTCATGCCCCTCCAAGGCCATAACCTTGTGTCAATCGCTCATAGGAACTCAAGGAGAGTTCCTATGCAACACCAACACTCGCGCGCTACACTCGAAAGTTATCTTAACGCACGCAATATCATGGCCATAGAGTCACAACGCAAACTCTACCCTCTTGACCATGATCCATTACACTAGCGCGCACGTGTGGAAACGCAAGGCATATGATGCTTCCTAAATTACGTCGGGAGTATTGTGAATACATCCCACGTTTCCTTATTGTCATTCCTCGCAAGCAACACGAGATATGACCTTCACAAGTGGCCTCACGAATCAACTTTGTTTTGCCCATATCTTTAAGACAAATGGAGGGCAAGACAAAAGGAAAATTGATTCGTGCATAGGGAAGCACGTAGGTCCACTCGAAGGAGGTCAAATCAAGTGCGGGGATGTCGAAGTCGAAAATCCGATTTCGACATCCTGAAAAATTCGGATTAAGGTTGCGAGTGTAGAATGTGAAAATTGCGGATGCATCAACGCAATTCCTGAAGACTTTAGAGGCTTCGTCACGGATAGCGTTAAAATTTCCATTATAAACAGTTAAACTGGCGGTTACGGTAAAGTCGCGATCCAACCGCCAGCAGTCAAAACAGTGAATATCAGAACAGAAGCGTAAAAATTGACGGAAACAATATGAAAAAAAAACCCTGTTGATTCCTGATATTCTGATACACAAATCTCCTCTGGCGGTGCATCGGTTGCCGATGTGGGGCTTTACGGCACGGAACACGCTCCCGCCGGGCTCGCACCGGGCGTCAACGGGCGCCTTCCGTACATGGGGTTAGTGGACCGGAGACCGGTCTTCCCTTCCGTGCTTGGGGTTAGTGGACCGGAGACCGGTTGTATGCCGTAACCTAGCCATGGGGTTCTGGGTACCGCTTCACCCCCCTCCTTAGAGCAAACCCTGGGGGGGGCTCGATAACACCGAAGCATGGCAGCGGGTACCCAGGACCAGGACCAGGACCTGGTGGGGGGGTGTCACATCCTCACTTCAGGCTGATTCGCAGGTTAGGCTCCAAACTCCACAGTAAGACAGGTATAGTGCTGTAGGGTCTTGTAACTTCAAGTATAGTATCAAGTATCAAGTCCCGGGTCCTGGCGGCGATTGTTCGGCATCCAAAGGACCCGTTAACCCATACCAGGCGCACCGGGTGCCGGCTGCTACGGTCACCACCACAGTGGCAGTGGCATACACAGCCAACATAGGCGTCACGCGACGACCGAGGTGGTCCCACAGGTCGAGAGCGACCACAAAGATCCATCAGGCTACCCCAAGCTTCCCAAGGCACGCCGACTGGGGAGAGTCCCCACGGGTCCTTCCTCGGGCGCACCATGTCCATATCCATACGACGCGAGTCCAGAGTGATACAGCCGAACTCCTTAAGGGATCTTAAGGGAACTCCTCCTTAAGGGATCGGGCATCAAGGCCGTCTTTTCCCTCGCCCTATTACCATGAAGGCCATACATGAGGGAGTCCTCATGCAGTGTGGGCGGAGGCGTCGACTCCTCAAACCACCAGTTTCCCAGGCAGACTGACCGAGGTCAGGAGCACCGGAGGCCGCCATCCGACTGCAAGTGCGTCTGCGAATCGGTAGGCTCACACTGGGACTGACAGTGGCGGACCGCTGGGAGTGTAGTCAGGCAACTGGGCTTCCCGCCTGGCGCCATCAGGATCTCCACACACAGCGAATAGGGCAACACGGTATCACGGGCACTCAAACAGAGGAATATGTAATTCGGTACTGGTCCAGGCTGGACCCTGTGTATGAACATGTACACGGCAACTCAGGGCGCCTCTGTCTAGCGATTCGAATCCCCTCGGGGGGGAGAAAACAGTCCATCTGTCGGTGATGGGCTGACAATCGTAACATACAAATGCACATATCCTGGGGAGCAGAAAAGCAAAACAAGCGGGGTAAATAGGCGTGTAAACACACTCTGGACAGAGTGCCAAACCACGCCACGGTTAGGATAAGGCAAATGCAGGAGGGTGGACAGGAAAACGCCTGAGTTCAGGCCATATATAGTCAGCTGACACACGTCGACTGGTCTGGATTCCGCAAGTGCCATGGAACCAGACCACACACCCAAAAATTGCAATGCCGATGACAGCGGCATCCGTTGCGCAACGTCGTATGGGCTTCAAGGCCCCAAGAGCTCAGAAATATGAAGGTCAGTCGCCCTACCTGGTTTCCCAAGGATTCAGCAGGTGGGGAGTGACGAATAGAATTGGAAGAGAGGGGCCATCCTCCTCTGGATTCAGCAGGGGGGGGGGATGTGGCCACTCTGATGGCAGGTCACCGGAAGATGGAAGAGAGCAAGCAAGTAAGGGACGATCCGTCGACCTCACAAGCGCTCATAACACATCAGGGGAGAGCACAGGGCGCTGATCAGGCACCCCTGGCTGCAATCGCCCGGGTGAGTGCTGCCAAGTCCGAAACGTGGATCTTGGTCTTGTGCTTGCGGATGTACTCCATGAAGGGAGTATTGACCCGCGGCACGAACGAGGAGACGGGTTCCCAGGTGTCGTGGGACGGCCCATAGCCTCGCCAACGAACCTTGAACTCCAGGCCTCCTGGTGCCGAGGCTTTCGGACGCTGAGCCAGGATCTTCTCGACAGTATAGTCGTCCTGCTCAGCATAGTCATCATCCGAATCAGCCTCATGTGCGGCATAGCTCAGGGACACATGTTGGCCACGGAGGTCGGGTTCCCGCACACGGAGTTGACTCTCGTGGCGCTCCCGGAACTGTCCGTGACCCACCTTGATGCGGTAGGTGTCCTCACCAATCCTGCGGACCACCTCGCCGGGTGTGAACCAGGTCTTGGTGCGGTGGGTGCCCATAGGGCGGGGTCTGATCACCCACACCGGGTCTCCCACCCTGAACTTCTGCGCTGTCGAGCTCGGGGCGGACTTCTGACGCTCAGCATGCTCCTTCTCGAGCTGCTGGCGGATGTCCCGCGCCGTTTGCTCTTGCCGCGCGAAGAATTCCTTGGCATCCATAGCCATGCCATCACCAGACAAGGGAAGTCCCCTACCCAGGGGGTCCCTGCCAAACAGAATCTGGTGAGGGGACAAGCCGCCCGGAGTGGGGGTGTCATGATGGGCCTTCAGAGCAGGCCACATCTCCTCAAACCAGTTCCGACGTGGATTGGTGATGTGGATCTTGCGCAGCTTCTCGAACAGCTGCCGTCCAGCCACTTCAGCACGGCCGTTAGACCGGCTGAGATAGGCGACGCTCTTGGCATGACGTATTCCCATGAGGGAACACATAGCCTTGAACCAGCCACCAGTAAACTGGGGCCCTCGGTCACTGCAAATGGTGCAGGGGATGTCAAAGACGGTCAGCCAATGACGAATCATCATGACTGCCACTTCCTTGGCAAGCAACCCCTTTTTGCGTGCCGGAACGGCTACAACGTAGCCGCTGTGGCGGTCCACACAGAGAACCACACAGTCAAAGGTCTCCTTGCCAATGTGCACTTCGGGCATGGAAAAGACGTCCATGGCCACGCTCTCCATGGGCTGGTCAGGAACAAGGGTCCATTGGGGTTCCCCCTTGACGTTCCGGTTATCGGGATTGCAGGCCTGACAGACCGAGCAACCCTTCCTGACCTTCTTGATGGCGGTGTAGAGAACGATATGGTCGATCTCGAACCGACGCTGCATGTCAAGGGCTTGCTTCTTGACCCCTGGGTGCAGCATGTGGTGGTGCCAAGCTTCACACAGCTCGAGCACCCGGGACTCTGGTACTAGCAGCTTACCATTCCGGTAGAGCTTGCCATCTTCCTCAGTCAGCCCCTTTGGCCACTTCTGCCCGTCATCAGGGTCGGTCACAGCCCTATACTCGGCCGCAAAGGCCTCAGACTTGGCGTAGTCGTCGGTCCAGTCGTCCTGGAGGCAAGACTCCGGGAAGAGGTGCTTGTCGGACTCAGCTCCATCAGGGGCGAGTACTCTGACCGCTCTGCTCAGCCTCGACGCGAGGGGGGCATCTGCAGCCATGACGACGAAGCATTTAGCACCCTCCTCCTCCATCAGGCGCTCCATTTCGATGATCCTCTCGGCTTCAGCGGTCTCAGCCTCATCGCCATGGGCAGAGATATCCGTCATGCCCTTGCTGGCGGGATAGGCCCACCTACTGAGACAGTCCGCCACGGTGTTATCCTTTCCAGGAATATACACAACCGTAAGGTCGAACTTGGCCAAGGTCTCATGCCATCTTGCCCGTCGGGAGGCGGGACCTGAGGGGGTGTCCACGTGCTCCTTGTGCCACGACTGCAGACTCTGATGGTCGGTGCAGACGGTGACGGGATGGAGGGCTATGTACCCAGCCCATTTCCTGAGAGCCATGACGATGGCATACGCCTCCTTTTCACGGGGCGTCCACGTCCGTCTCTGGCCTTCCGCCAGGACTCGGCTCCAGAAGGCCACGGGCACGTGCCTCCCGTCGTCAAGCACTTGCTCCAACACAGCGCCAATGGCGTAGTCGGAAGCGTCGGTGCGCAGGACGAACCCTCGGTCGGGATCCACGAGGTGCAGACCCACTGCGGATAGCAGCGCCTGCTTCATCCCCTCAAAGGCACGGTCGGACTCAGCTGTCCAGACCAGAGCCTTCTTGGACCCCTTCTTGGTCTCCTCTCGGTTGCCCTTGAGCATGGTCGTCATGGGGGCTGCATACTCGGCATACATTTTGATATACCCGGAGTAGTAGTTGCAGAACCCTAGATACGCTCGTAGCTCAGAGACCGTCTTGGGCTTTTCCAAGTGCTCAATCGCAGCCACTTTGCCAGGTATGGGCTTTCGCTGCCCGTTCCCGACTACGTGGCCAGCGAAGACCACCTCGCTTACCGCAATGGTGGCCTTGTCACTGCTGCCCGTGAGTTTGTGCCGAACCAGAAGGTCCAGCACTCGAGTGACGTCCCTCTCGTGTGCCTCCAGGAGCTCCTCGTAGCTCATACTGGGGTCCCCGGACGCGATGATCACGTCGTCCACGAAGGGGTCCGCACAGTCGCGCACCGGCTCAAGCAGGTTCTCCAGCATCCGCTGAAAAGCCGCATTGCCGTTGGTAACGCCCATGGGCATCACCTTCCACTGGAGAGGTCCAAGTGGGGTGCTCATGGCTGTGCAGGCACGGGACTCCTCGGCGAGAGGCATCTGATGATAACCATGTTTCAGGTCAATCACCGCGAAGATCCTCCGCCGGTGTTGCTTTTGCAGCATGTCCTCAATGAGGGGCAGCGTATAGCTGTCGTGCTGCGTTTGGGCGTTCAGGCCGCGGTAGTCGACCACGAGCCGCCATTCACCGGCCACCTTCTTGGGGACGACGAAGCACGGAGAGGCCAATTCGGAGTGGCACGGCTCGAGCCAGCCTCTCTGGATGAAGTCACGGAGGATCTTCTCCATGGCCTCTTTCCTCTCGCCCCTCAGGGCAACCTCCCGGTGCCGATACACACGGGGGTCCTGCTTCAGTCGTATCTTGGCCTCGCCATACGGTCCACGCAACGGTGGGGGGAACACAGGTTTTCCGCTGAAGAAGGTCTCGCCATACTTCTGCTTCAGCCTGGCCCTCAACGCCTGGATCTTGGGGCAGTCATTGGACTCCGCCTTGGCTTTTCCGGGCACTTGAACCACGGAGCTTACTTGAGGGGTAGCGACCCCGCTCGGTTTCGGCTCAGGTGGTCTTCCCAGGTGGCCCAAAGGGCCATCTCTGGTCTTGCCTCGGAATAGATTGCCGTAGGTGGCTGGGTTACCGCCGATTGGCTCGTCCTGGCTGGATAGGTGGTCCAGCACCCTCTGCACGAAGGTGTTCCCGTCATAGGAACCAGAGACGATCGAGTCCACTTCCCACCAGGCTTTGTCCTGGCCTTTGCCCTCACGCTGGTTTCCCCAGTCGTGAAAGGGCTGATCCATATACCCCTGAACCAGATCCCACTCCTCTTCAGTGAGGGGGTCTTCCGATTCCGATTCTTCGATGTCAACAGGGGGAACCGCAAAGCATTGCCGCCATGGCTCTGCTATGATGCGGTTGACACACACGAAATCCGTGGCGTCGGCCTGATCAAGGCCCCCATCCACATAGTGGAATTCTGTTGGCCATCTCTGGGGTGGCATGGGCTGTCCCTTAGCGTCCTGATAGACACTCTCTCCAGCCGGTAGGACGACCTTGTTTAAGGTCATGTTGGTCAATGAGGCTACCCAATGTCGGGTACTTTCCTCCTCGGTGCATCACATAGGAACAACCAGCACTGCCTTGGAGCAGTCCTTGCGAATCTTCGCTATCGCTCTTGGAATGTCCCAACGGGGGCAATGGATCCACATCAATCCCTGATGCGGACCCCAGTGCTTCTTCCACGCGGAGTCCTGTGCCCTCCAGTACTTCTCACACACCCGCAGATGGGCGGAGGTTCCTGAAGAGAACGCATCCAGGGCCAGATCCGAAGCTCCCAAGTCCGCGACAACTCGGCTCGCCACTTCCGGCCTTACGCCGTACTCCTGGTTTGCAGGACCAGTTGGCTCAGTGTCCAGCGCGGCCACTTCGAGCTGATTGCGTTCGGGGTGGATCCATTGGCATTCCACATGGTGCTCAGGTGACGAAAGCCACGGGAGTTGGTCGTCCTGGTACAGGGTCATGGAGGCCTGGGCCGGGAGGACGCCGGAGTCCGTGTCCATCATGAAGTCGTACCCGACGATCATGTCCCAGTCCATCTCGGCCTCGTAGAAGCGACCGTGTAGGAGGATTTCCTTGCCGAGGTCTGGGCGGCTCAGCTCACGATGGTTCACGAACTGCAGCCCAATGGCCGCTTCCTTCGTGCCTCCCACCATGTACTGGCCGTTCGCCACCTTCAGCCTGACAGGTTTCCGACTGTCGGTCAGACACTCTGGTGGAAGTAGGCCAGCCTTGACCAAGCTGACTTGAGCTCCCGTGTCGACCAACACGTCGAAAACCTTTTCCACTTCCCCGCATAAGGCACGGACCTTAAGATGCAACTGCCGCTCGCGACCGACACGGCGCACGGCGTGCAAAATCAGGATCTCCGGCCGTTCCAGAAGCTCAACAAGCGACTGGTGCAGGTCGTGGACAATGGGCTCAGGCTGCCCATCTGCAGCATCCAGCTGCGGTCCGGGTGATCCTCCGATACTCTCGGATAGATCTTGTAGTACATCAAACACATTCTTGGTCGCGAAGGACGGACGGGTGCAAGGGTTCGTGCCTTCACTTGCCCTCACCCCGCCTCCGCGACTGGGTGCCGGACCGGGCCTTCCGCCCGCGGCAGTCCCCTTGTGCTTTTCGACCCCCGACTGGGATGGTTCGGCGCTTCCCACGTCACCATCCTGCGACCGCCCTAGCTGGGGCCCTTGGCTGCAGGGGCTCCGCTAGGGGGCGTCGGTTGTGGAAGAAGGGGTGTTCTCCTCCGCATCAACCTCGTTGACGCCCTTCTTCCTTCCACCCTTCTTACCCTTCTTGTCCTTGTTGTCCGATCCGGGGACCCAGTTCCGCTTGATCTCCTGGATCTCCTTGGCCAACTCGGTCCCCACCGACGACATCAGCTTGGCCAGCTCGTCCTTGTCGACCTCCACTTTGGCTTCCCGGATACCCGCGGGCGCACGCTTCTTCGACCCGTGCGCCTTCTTGTAAGCCTCCGTGTCGGCCTTGTGGACGGGGCATGTTCGGTGGTCATGGTTGAAGCCTCGCTTCCTCCCATAACACACGAAACAGCCCTGAGGGTGAGCTCGTATGAACTCCCCAAAGGACAGCGGAGGGTCGCCAATGCGGCGAGGGTCCCTCTTCTCCTGCTTCCTCCAACCCTGCTGCAGGGGCTTCCAGTTTCCCGGTTTGCTCCCCGCGCTCAGGTTTTTGGCCACGAAGGGACAAACGGCCACTTCGGCGGGCTCATCGTCGTCGTCATCGTCGACGAGAGTCTCATCGCCGCCGGCTCCCGCTGGGTCCATGGCGGCCTCCCCGCCAGGTCCCTCGCCAACGTAGTTGACGTCGCGGTCGCCGGGCCTCAACCCGCGGGTGTGGTGGAGGTTTCGGTACTCCTTGAGTACTTGCTCGCCAACCCACTCCAGGATCTCGTCGCAGCTCATCCGCGCCGGGATGGGCTGCAGACGGATGGTCTGGCCGCTCAACTCACACTCGTCAAGGCGCCACATCGCGGTCTTCTCGCGATCGCCCGAGACGGTGATGAGGAGAGCGTTCCGCAGGGAGTGCCGTTTGACATCCCGGGCCACGTTCTTCTTCGCCCAAGCCACCACGTTCGTATGATACTCTTTGGGGAGCATCATCTTGACCGTGTGGTTGGACTTGGCCCTCTTGGATTCCTCCTTGGTGACCCTCTTGATCCATGCTTCCGGCAGCATGGAGAGCAGGCGAGCCTGCTCGTCACCCTCGTTCCAATCCTCCACGTTGCGGCGGAAGAGGGTGTATTTCCTTCGGAAGTCACGCCAGTCCCGTAGGCGGATCTCCCGTCCATCATGCTCAAGCTTGATGGACTTCCACCGCTTGGCAGCCACCTGCGGAGAGTCCACCCGCTCCTGCTCGTTGAGCCACTTCTTGGCTTCCTTGAGGGTCTTGATTTTCCCCTCCTTGGTCGCCATGAAGTATAGCTCTCCGAGCACTTCCGGCAGGCGGTACCTGAACCGTCTGAAGACATATCTCTCCGCATCCGCGTGAGGCATGTCTTCAGTGACGGTCAGCCCCCAATCGTCCAGCTTCTCCAAGAAGCGGTCGAGGTTGAGGGGGTTGCCGTCGTACATGGGGGGCTTGATGTCCTTCAAGTCTTCCCACACGGCGGCGTCCGCGGCCTTAGAGACCATGAACGCCGGCCGCGAGGTCGACCGAGGTTCCCATCGGCCTCGCCCACGGACTCCCACGGCCGCCACGTCCATCTCCTGCATGGAATCCCTGTGGCTACGCCGCGGTTCCTCCATGTACGCTGAACCTAGATGTTCACGCCGTACTGCTTCCATGTACGCATCCTCATCACGGCGCTGGCGGCTGCGTTCAGCGGCCTCCCGTCGTACACCACGCGGCGGGCTGATGTCGAACTCCTCCAGGTCCAGGTCCAGATCCTCACCTTCGCCGACATCCCACTCCACGTCTCGTCTGGGGACCTCATTCCTGAGTCCACCATAATGTCCTCCAGCCATTGGCATTGGCACCGGGGCTGGTGCCGGGCGTCGGGGGCGTACTGGCGTCCGCGGTGGAGCACGGCGGTTGCGGTACTCCGCGCTGAGCCACTCATCACGCCAATCCTCACTGCCACTGCCAGGCGGCACGCGCCCGTTGCGGCGGCCCGCGCTGTGGTGAGAGGGGGCGGTGAGAGAGGGGGCGCTGGCGCCGGGGCGACTCCTGGGGGCTCTGCCGGGGGCGTGGGGTCTGCCTGGACCTGGTCCGGGTCCCCAGCCGTCGTCCGACGAGCCAGACTCCAGGGGTGGGTGGTCGCTGCCGACGCTCCCACGGGCCTCCAGCGCGTCCAGCCTCTGCTGCAGGCCGCTGATGACCGTGTTCAGCTGTCTGATCTCGGCCCTGGCGATGTCCAGCTCTGTCTGCGCGCGCGCGGCGACCTTGGAGATGCGAGTCATCTCGCCCTTGCCCGTGTCTACCTCGCACTCGAGGGAGGAGACCCTCCTGCGGAGGTAGACAATCCACCGCCAGGCGGTATCCGGGTCGCCGTTCCCTGGTGGGTCGTCGGGGTCCCCAGGGGGTCCTCCAGGAGGGCCTCCGCTGGGTCCGCCCGGTCGAGGGGGTCCTCCCCCGCCCGGTGGTCCGCCTCCAGGGGGTCCACTGGGGGGGGCGTACTCCAGGGGGTCCTGATGGTCCTCCGCCAGGGGGTCCCGGTGGGCCTCCGCCGGGTCGCCTCGGTAGGTCCGAGGATGGGCGCTTCTTCGTGATGCCGAAGTCCATGTCGTCATCCTGGTCCATGTCGCCCCACTTGGGTGTCTCGGTTTCGGAAGACTCCGAGCTCCGGTAGGGAGGAGGGAGATCCTCATCCTCACCTTCCGGTTCCATGGGGACGTCTCCGCCTCCTCCGCCCGTCCAAGCCACCACTTGGCGATGTCGGCGGCCTCGTTCATCCCCGTCGCTGGCGGTGAAGAAGATGTCACTGTCGTGGGGGTGTCCAGCCGCTGACCTCCGCGGCCTCTCGGGGGTCTTCCCCTTGCCCTTCCTCCGTCGATGGGCAGTGGGGCCACTGCTCCCACTGCTGCCCGTGTCGGCCTCGTCCAGCGGCATCTTGGAGGAGGCGTCCCCTTCGAAAAGCTTTCGAAGGGTCTCCACTCGTGATCCTCCCGGGGGAGTCTCACGGCGGAGTTTGGCCTCTGCCTCCTCCATTGCGGCGGCCGTGGCTGCGGCAGCTCACGCTTCAGCTTCCTCCCGGGCACGAGCCGCTTCGGCTTCCCGGGCCCGCTGCAGCCGAGCCTTCTCCGCTTCCAACGTCGCCAGCTCCGCCTCCGTCTTGGCCCTCTCCTCAGCGACCTTCCGTCGCGCGGCCTCGATGGCGTCCTTCTTGGCGGCGTCCTCCTGGGCCTTAGCCGTCGCTTCGGCGTGGGCCCTTTCCTCCGCCTCCTTCTTTGCCCTCCCTTGGGCAAGCGCCTCTTCCAGCGCCTTCACCTCGGCCTCCTTGCAGGCAATGGCCTCCTGCTTCCGGCGGGCTTCCTCGTCGGTTGCCCTGATCCGGGCAGCCACTGCCTCATGGGCGGCCGCAGCCGTGAGACCGGCCGCGATGGCTGCCACTTTCGAGGCGTGGTAGTCCATGCCTCTGCCCCACTCGGTGGCCTCCTCATGGGCGATGGCGACGGCGCCCTCCACGGCGGCGTTCCGCTGCGTGGCCCGTTGCCGGGCAACCCGAAGGTTGCAGGGCACCCCACAGACGCGCTCACAGGCGCGCGCCACGTCCCTTTGGGCGGGAGCGGCGCTGCTGCTGGAGCTGGCCTGGTCGGCCGGCATCCTCCCGCGGTGGGCCGACTCCACGTCGCTGCTGGGGCCTGCTGGGGCCTGCTGGAGCCTCAGGAGCAGCGGACGGGGCTTGGCCTTGGTCTGCTTGGCGACTTGGATGTAGTCGCCAAGGGTGATGGAGCCGGGGTGGTGACCGCCATTGGCCCGTTGGGGGCTGGGGGCTGGGGTTCCGCCCTTGGCGCCCTGGGCGGCTTCGGCGGCCAGGGACTCCTGGTACTCCCGCCACCTCCGGTCCCGCTTCCTGTCCCCCGCGGACCGCTTCTCCTTCCCGGAGACGCGCTGCTGCTGCCCTGCAGCCTGCGCTCGCTCCCTGGTTTCGGGAAGTTCTTCTCGATCATGTCCCACATGGAGACATTGATCGAGGCGCCCGACGGGTACACGTTGGGCTCCTCGTCCTCCTCAATCCCGTCGGGGCGCAGGCCTTCGCCAGGCCAGTCTGGCCGGGTCCACGTCCTCCAGCGCCTCTGCTGGAAGCGGAAGGCGAACCCTTCCGCCCGCAGCCAGTCCTCCACGGCCTGCAGGCGGTCGGGGGCGATGTCCGTGCGGAGCTCGAAGCTCCCGGGCATGCCGCCTTTGCACTGGGGGTGGCTGTGGCGGTAGTGCTGGTCCCAAACCAACCCACGCAGTAGGCGCGCTGCATGGGGGTGGGGCCGCGGCCACGTCCTGCCCGCTTCTTGCCAATTCACCATGGCAGCGGGGGGCGTAGTTGGTCTTGAGGTCCTTGGTGTGCACTCGTTCTGCTCAACGTACTGGTGGTGGTTGTTGAGGCGGGTGCTGCAGCACTGGATTGGGAGTGCGGCTGGTGCTGGTCAGCCGGTGGTTGTGGAAGTGGTTGACGCGGCCTTGCTGGTCGGCCGATGGGTCTGGTCTGTCCACTTCCTTCACGGTCGCGGCGCGGTCAGGGCGATGCTCTGGACGGCGCTGCTGGCTCCGTGACGAACTCGGCGCTCTCGCTGGGCGGCGCTGCGAGCCGCTGCGCTGCGCTGCGAGGTGCTGCGCTGCGCTGCGAGCTGCGAGCTGCGAGCTGCTGCGCCGCGCTGCTCGGGGTTGGTGGCCCCGAGTGGCACGCGAGGGCTGGGTAACCCCGCGGCAGTGAAACGCTTTTGACGCGTTCCCGTGGGGGGCCGGCCACGGGACGCTGCGGTGACACGCACAGGTGAGCAGGCAGGCAAAGCACTACGCTCACAAGGGCATCAATACGCTCGTGTCATGTGACAAAGCGTTTCAGGATCCTTGCCACTCTGCAACAAGGGAACGAAAGTATGTACAGCAACACATCAGGATATGTACACATGGGGTTAAGACTGGACTGGGGTAAGGGCATCACAGGACAATAGACACTCAGTCCCAACTCATATCCCAATCCCAGGTCCGACCCTCTCAGTGGCTGGTGGGGGCGGGGGCTCAAACACAACCCATGCCCTGCTCAGTCCGGACCCTGAAACCCTGCCAATGGGGGCGATGTCCCGCCCAGCCACAAGCGAGTTCCTGGGAGCCAAGGGGCTCCAAGGCCAACCGACAGTGGATCCCTATGCTCCCCCAACGGCAGGTCTCAACTCCACTCTGAGCCAGAGATATGGCCCCGCCATTTTCACCCAGGAGTTGGTAGCTGAAAATGGGCTGTTTCAGCCCAAACTGAAATTAGCTCAAAAATCTCCAAAATGGACCTCTCGTCCGGACCCGCCAGAGGTAGGGACGAGGCAACTGACCCTATGCCCTTCGAGTACAAACTCCCTGGAGCCCTCACCCAACCTGGTTCCCTCTGAGGTCCCGGCATCAGGGCAACACGGATTCATCAAGTGGGGTCATGATGCCAAAATCACCAAAATTGGCGTCATTCCCACGCGTGGCTCGCTCGGCCAGGGCAAGGCCAATGGCTCACAGGTTAGGAGGCAGGACTTAGGACTTATATCTGAGTGTACAACTTGAAATTAGGTCCGGGCTCCCTGTGGGCATAGAGAAATGGGGCCGCCAATGGACCACACGGAAGGGGGAAATTGGGGTCCGAAAATAGGGTCATTTTGGCTGCTTGAAATGAGCCAAAATTCGGTGTGCTCCCAACAGTATATCTCCACGCCGGCTTGGAGATCGGATCCGCCATTCCATACGCGATCCACCGAGAGTCCAACAGAGACTCCCATGCCCTTGGCTCCCAAAGATCTCCATGCCACTCGGCGTGGTGACGATCCCAATTGGGTCCACAAATGCCAAAATGGCAAAATTGCCCACACTCACTTTGGGCTAGCGCCTTAACGAAGGTTGCTCCGCTTCGCCCACGTGGTGTGTGAACCATGGGGACCATTATGCATAACGCCCATGTCATATATGGTCCATTGGTCCATGCGTCCGGCGTGCACGGGTGGGCTCAACATAGTGCACGGCGGGCAGCAAAAGTGGAAAATTGCTCAAAATGACCGAAAATGCGCACACTCATGGTTGGGGCAAATGAGGCACATGCCCGACTTGGACCGATGTGTGCCATAGGATTGGTATCAAGTCATATATGTCCAACATATCTTTTGGGCGTCGCCCAACTCCTCCGGTATTGGGAATGGCAGGGTCGCCAAGTGAGCCCATGATTTGGGATAGTCCCAAATCGCCAACATGGCGGCCACGGTATGCCAGGCTCAAGAGGAGTTATTCGCCGGGTCCAAGATATGTTGGGGACCGAAGTATGTAGCCTCATGACATATTTGGGTCATGATGTCAATTGAGCGCAACGTTGAGATATACGGTCGCCACTTGACATCATGACGAGCCAAAAACGGCAAAATTGGCACAAAGATACACAAAAGTGCCTTGAAAGGTGCACAATTATATTATAATGTATTCGGCTTGGATCGTGCAATCAACTAATCCTTCTAAATATAATGACTTGACACCAATGACCTTCGATTCCACATATGTGCTCCACTTGGGGCGCTTTGAAAGGTTACGAGCGCTACTTCCCAAGTGGGCACATGAAAGTATGGAAAATTACAAAACACACACCTGGCTCCCAACGCATCGCTTCGGGTTCACCACACAAGCTTCCCTTCACGAAGGTTAGGTTTGCAATTGATCGTAGGGAGTATGGAGAAGGGGCTTGCACATTATGAGGTCCATTGGCGGGTTTGGCTTGGAGCGATGGACCCGCCAAATGGGCACGCAACACAACACAAGGCACATACTCCATATTGCCCAAAAAGGTAGCTCCCCCCACGATGTGTCATGCCCCTCCAAGGCCATAACCTTGTGTCAATCGCTCATAGGAACTCAAGGAGAGTTCCTATGCAACACCAACACTCGCGCGCTACACTCGAAAGTTATCTTAACGCACGCAATATCATGGCCATAGAGTTACAACGCAAACTCTACCCTCTTGACCATGATCCATTACACTAGCGCGCACGTGTGGAAACGCAAGGCATATGATGCTTCCTAAATTACGTCGGGAGTATTGTGAATACATCCCACGTTTTCTTATTGTCATTCCTCGCAAGCAACACGAGATATGACCTTCACAAGTGGCCTCACGAATCAACTTTGTTTTGCCCATATCTTTAAGACAAATGGAGGGCAAGACAAAAGGAAAGTTGATTCGTGCATAGGGAAGCACGTAGGTCCACTCGAAGGAGGTCAAATCAAGTGCGGGGATGTCGAAGTCGAAAATCCGATTTCGACATCCTGAAAAATTCGGATTAAGGTTGCGAGTGTAGAATGTGAAAATTGCGGATGCATCAACGCAATTCCTGAAGACTTTAGAGGCTTCGTCACGGATAGCGTTAAAATTTCCATTATAAACAGTTAAACTGGCGGTTACGGTAAAGTCGCGATCCAACCGCCAGCAGTCAAAACAGTGAATATCAGAACGGAAGCGTAAAAATTGACGGAAACAATATGAAAATAAAACCCTGTTGATTCCTGATATTCTGATACACAAATATCCGCTGGCGGTGCATCGGTTGCCGATGTGGGGCTTTACGGCACGGAACACGCTCCCGCCGGGCTCGCACCGGGCGTCAACGGGCGCCTTCCGTACATGGGGTTAGTGGACCGGAGACCGGTCTTCCCTTCCGTGCTTGGGGTTAGTGGACCGGAGACCGGTTGTATGCCGTAACCTAGCCATGGGGTTCTGGGTACCGCTTCAGTACGGTGCGGACGAGAGGAGAAGGTGGTGGATGTGTTGGTGGCTACGGGTGCCCAGGTGAGCCTGGTCCGGAGAGGGTTGTTCAAGGAGGAACTCCTGCAGCCCAGCCGGAGACCGGTCCGCCTGAAGGTCGCCAACGGAGAGATTATGGGTGGTGGCACCCATGAGGCCACTATCAATATGGAATTCTGGGAGGATGAGCGCTTGAACCGCCCTGATTTGGCGAAGAGAAGCACTCTATCCGGGAACTTCTATGTGGCCGACATCACGGATTGGGATATGATCATGGGGTATGACTTCATGGTGGCAAACGCCATTGGAGCCCTTGCCCATCGTGCAGCGCTGGTCCGGGAGGATGATGAATGCCTCACATGGCTGTCCACGGACTATGCATGCGGATCATCCCAATGGAATGCTGAGGTAGAGGATCGGATGGTCCAAGCGGTGCAAGCTGTGGGTGCCAAGTCCAGAGGAGACCGTGGAGTTCAGCTCACGGAGTATGGAATGGCGCCGCAGGTGTATGCCAGGATGATCCAGACACTGGGAGCCGAAGCGCCCGAGACGGACGTCTTCGCTTCCCGGGATGCCCCACTTTTGCGGAAGTGTAGGAGGCATTGGCATCGAGGAGACTCAGCCTGGCATAGGCATTGCGGTTTGAAGGAGTGGGGGCCCATGTATTGGCATGGCTCCCTGGACAATACCCGACGTACGGTGGAGAAGATCGTCGCAGATAGGGCGAAGGGGATCCTGGTCATAACCGGCATAGGATCTACCCCATGTCCGCTGGAGGGTCTCAAGTCGACGCTGGACTCCATCACCCTGAACGAGATGTCATTCGGGCCAGAGGAGGAGTTGTTCATTGACGCCAAGGGTGTATCAATGCCCTCCCCGGGTCAAGCGTGGGGTACCAAGGCTTTCCTGGTGGATGGGGCGCAAGCCCAGCCCACGGGTGATGAAGCATTCATCCGTAGGATGGAGGCGGTGCCCATGAAGGTCATGTTTGAGCCCAAGGAGGGGACGGATCAGCCAATCGATGGCATTGACGTCCTGTCCCACGCCGAGATCGACACCGTCGTCAACTACATGCGGATGGGGATGCACGACCGTGTGGCAGCCAAGAAGAGGCGGGCCATGGTCACATCTCCGCATTGGTGGGGGGACAAGATGTTGGTCACCGGCAAGTACGAGAAGGATGAGTTCGTGGCGAGGGTAATGGATCACATCGCGGACCAATATGATGGTCCGGTTGGGTCGGACCCGCCGACATGGGATTTTCCAAGAATGGGTGCCGAGAGCGACAAGAACCAGCCCGATGCCGCAAATTTTCGAAGATTATCGGTGGGAAGCATGCCCCACGACGATGAAGACGGCATATCGGACGAGGAGAAGTCGGATTCGGACCCGGAAGAGGCCTACACCGCAGTGCGGTCGGTTGTATCGATACCGAAGCAAGCGGCTGAAGAGGCCCAGGAGAACCCGAAGGTCGCCGAGCTGAAGGAGAGGCTGATCAATGCCTATCCGCGGCTATTCAGTGGCGTCGCCAACAAGAACCCTCCAGATCGTGGGAGGTTTGGCACAGCGAGGATCAAGCTGAAGCCGAACCCGAAGATCTATCGTCATCGGGAGTACCAACTTCAGGGCGATCGGGCCGAGGCCATGAAGAAGTTGTTCGCTGAGTTCATTGAGCGAGGATGGATCGAACCCTCCGACAGTGAGTGGGCCAGCCCAGCCTTCATGGTGCCCAAGAAGGAGAAGGGCGAGTGGAGGTTGGTGGTGGATTACAGGGGTTTGAACGAGCAAACCGAGCACGACTCGTACTCGCTTCCCCTGATCGACTCCATCCTCCAAAAACAACAGAAAAAGCGGATCTTCACGGTGTTGGACCTGAAACACGGTTATCACCAGATGCCGCTACACCCGGACTCCAGGCCCTGCACAGCGATGTCGACGCCGCTGGGGCCCATGCAGTGGAAGGTCGTGCCTATGGGCGCCAAGAATGGCAACGCCGCCTTCCAGCGCATGATGGAGGACCTACTCGGTCCTGTCCGGGACTGTGCCGATCCCTTGGTGGATGACATCATCATCGGGTCCGGCACGGAGAACATGACTGAGGACGAGCTCATCGACGCGCATGAGAAGGATCTGCGCCGAGTGCTCAACGAGTTGGACAAGCACAACATGGTGTGCAAGCCCACTAAAGCCTCACTCTTCGTGAAGGAAGTGGAGTTGGTCATGGGCAACGCCGTCCCATGCCTGGGAAGCTGGCGTCCCTGCACCACTGGGAGAAGCCCCAGACCATCAGCGAACTCCGGTCCTTCATGGGGTTCTGCAATTACTATTCGGGCTATGTCCGGATGTATGCAGAACTCTCGGGGCCGCTGCACAAGATGCTGCAGGGGGGGAAGTTTGATGGCCGGAAGGGGAGCAAGAAGAAGCTTGCCTGGACCCCTGAGGCCGAAGATGCGTTCAGCCGCCTGAAGGAGCGACTCCTGGGGCAGCTGGGGCTATTCCTGGTGGATCCGGACAAGGGATTCGTGCTACGGACGGACGCCTCAGACTATGCTGTAGGGGCAGTCCTCGAGCAGATCCGGGACGACATGTCGCACGTACCCGTGGCGTTCTGGAGTCGGATCCTGGCCGAGGGCCAACGTGGAACATGGACCGCGAGGGAGAAGGAGACGTATGCCATTGTCTGTGCGCTCAGGAAGTGGTCTGGCCACATCGGATTGTAACCGGTGGTGGTTTGTACAGACCATCAGTCCTTGCAGAGCTGGCACAAGGAGCACGTCGACACCCCCCCGGGACCGGCGGCAAGGAGGGCCCGATGGCATGAGACGTTCGCCAAGTTTGACCTCAGCGTCGTATACGTCCCGGGGAAGGACAACACTGTGGCAGATTGCCTCAGTCGGTGGGCCTACCCCGCGGGCAAGGCTTGGATGGACATATCCAGCCATGGAGACGCCGAGGAGACCGAGGAGGCCAAGCGCATCATCGAGATTAAGAAGGCGTGCTTTGTGGTGATGGCAGACCGTACGGACCTGGCCAACTTCCGGGGCGCCCGAGTCCAAGATATTCGAGAGGAAACCCTCGAGCAGTGGATTGTGGCCCCTGTAGAGCTAGTCAGGTCGGTGCTCACAGAGGACTGGTCGGATGACTATGCGGCATCCCAGCACTGGAGCAAGTACTGGAATGCCGTGAGCGCCCCGTCGGACGACGAATGGCCCGAGTGCTTGACCGAGGATGGGGACAAGTTGTTCCTCAAGGACAAGCTGCTGGTGCCCGAGAACCGGGTGGAGGAGCTCATTGAC
This sequence comes from Eutreptiella sp. 'Long Island Sound 2002', assembly GCA_964036045.1. Taxonomy (NCBI): domain Eukaryota; phylum Euglenozoa; class Euglenophyceae; order Eutreptiales; family Eutreptiaceae; genus Eutreptiella; species Eutreptiella sp. 'Long Island Sound 2002'. The sequence continues at coordinate 8,613,628 of OZ038390.1, forward strand.
CATTGGCATAACGCCCAGCTCATGCACCCTGGCCGAGACAAGATGCAGCAGGACCTGGAGTGGCGTTTCAAGTTCCCTCCGGGGTACTACGCCATCCTGGATAGGTACTGCAGCGACTGTGCCGTGTGTCGGGCCACAAAGAGCCCAAACCACTCCACGGCTGGCAACCCGGTGTACACGGCTATACCAGAAGCCCCTATGCGGTCCGTGGCCATGGATGTGTTCGCCATGCCTGAGGTCACCGTGGACGGAGAGACCTACGACTGTGTCATCCTGGCGGTGGACAGGCACAGCGGGTATATCGTGGCGGTCCCGGGCAAGAAGTCCAAGAAGAAGGACAAGAAGGACAAGCATGGAGTGGGGCTGCAGGCCAAGACCGTCGCTAATGCCATGATCAGGCACTGGCTGACGATTTTTGATGTCCCAGCTGTCATCTGCAGCGATCGGGGCAGTCAATTTGTGGGGACGTGGTTCAAGACGATGTGCAAGCACATGGGCATTCGGCACGCCAAGACCGTGGCGTACCACTGCTGGTCAAATGGCCGGGCTGAGGTGGCCGGGCGGCAGATGTTCGAAAAGTTCCGCCAGCTGCACATCGACGAACCGGGCCGGAATTGGTATAATTCGCTGTGGAGAGTACTCCAAGCGTATCACGACCTTCCGGGACCCACTGGACTGTCGCCCCATCGCATTCTGTTCCTACGGGATCGAGTGTCACGCACTCTCCCGTGGTTGAACCATGGCAAAGTGGCCCGGGATGCGAACGCTATGATGGCTGAGGCGGACGACACGGCGGCCAAGGTGTGCAAGGCACTTCAGGACGAGCATGAGAAGAGAGCCCAGTACTTCAAGCAGGGAAAAGTCCAGAAGTATGCTCTCCAAGACACCATATGGGTGGAGCGGCACCACAAGGATGTCCTGTCCAGGCATCGGCAGGCATCTTGGTATGTGCCGGGGGTAATCGTGCGGAAGGTCGGGCAAGATGTGTATGCGGTTCGTGTGGGGGATAACAAGATCCTGGACCGCGACCATACCTAGCTTCGTCCCCGAGCACATGACCCCAGCGGACGTCCCGTCACCTTCGAGTTCACGGCCGGCGATGTGGACTCGGACGACGAGGGTGAGGACGCCGACTTCACCGCCGAGAGGATCCTGGCGGACAAGCCGGACCCGGGGACGCCTGGGGGTAGGCTTTATAAAGTCCGTTGGAAGGGATTTGCCGCATCCAGGGATTCGTGGGAGCCTCCGAGCAGTTTCGTGCCGAGGTACACCACGGTCTGGATGGACTATCCGAAGAAAAAGAACATTTCTTTGGATGTCAAGGACGTGTTGGTCCATTTGGTGGCTGCAGTAGCACCGTAATGGATCCCCCTTGGCATTTTTGTTTGTTTTTGTGCTTGGGAGATGGGTGAGGGCGTTCATCCGGGGATTTTTGGGCCTTGATTGGCCATATACCCCCTCCACTCGATCTCCACATATATATTTCATTGTGGTATACTTATTTGGGTCGACCGACGACGTTTCTCTATCTTTGATCCCCTTGGTCCATGTTGTAGATCAAGAGGAGACCGGACATGGCGTAGGGCACCGATTATGAGTGTCCTCACCCCTCCCTTGGGGCGTGGGGGACGCCTACGGCGTGTGTGGGGCCTCCATGTGTCCTTGGGACATGAAGGGGGGGGGTTGGAGCCCATTGGGGTCCTCCCGTCCTCTCTTCAATGACTTCCGAGCGGTAACAACGCTCTGAGAAGGGGGGTGAAGCCGGTTTGGACCCCCGTGGCCATCTTGGGGTCACTTGGGGTGTGTATCTATGTGCCGGCAAGCCGCCATTGGCTGATATCATACTCTCCCATCCACCTGAACTAACCCGATGTGATAGTGTGATAAGTTTGGCCATTCCGGTTATGAGCGGCCATATTCAGTACCGAGGTGCCGCCAGCTGAGATTTATATATCAGAATATCAGGACTCAACAGGGTTTTTTTATCATAATGTTTCCGTAATTTTTCCGCCTTTCGTTCTGATTGTCAATGTATCGGCGACTGTCAGTTGGCTCGCGATTTTGCGGTAACCGATTGGTTAAATGTCATTTCCAGATATTTTGGCGGAAACCCCGATGAAGGGTCAGATTTCATCAGTAAAGGGTTCGTTGCTTCCGCAATTTTCTAAATGAGCACTCGAAATTTTAATCTGAATTTTTCGCGATGTCGAAATCGGATTTTCGACTTCGACATCGCCGCACTTGATTTGGTCTTCTTCGAGTGGTCATACTCCTTTCCCTATGCCCAAATCAGGTTTCCCTTATACTTGCCACCCATTTGACTTGGAGATATAAGGGAAACAAAAGTGAATCGTGGCACCACTTTGAAGGGCCATATCTACGCGCGAGTGTGAGGAAAGAGAATAAGAAAGGTTGCGTTGCAAGCGCCTCAGTCTCAACTTATTTTTAGTAGGGTCCAACACCTTAAGTCGTCACACACACGCGTTGTATCATAGGATCATGGTCAACATGGTAGAAACTTGTTTATAACTTGTTGATCATGTGTCCAGACTTGATATTATGACTTTCGAGTGTAGCGCATGAGTCTTGCGGTTGCATAGCATCTTTTCTTAGGTTCCCACGTCCATTTAACCCAAAGTTATGACCATGGAGGGGCATGGCATACCATGGTGGGAGCCAATTTTAAGGGCTATGTGTGATATTGGTAGTATATGTCTTGATATGCTCACGCCCCTGTTATACATCGTCGTGTGGCCGAAGAGATGGAGAGCCACACGTGACAAGGGCTTTGCCCATGTCCCAATTGTGGAATTCAAAGCGCTAGACTAAGTCTACCGCTTATGTATTGCTCATGGTATGTTTGGCAAAGAGATCCATGAGTGCACTCCCATTTTCATGGAGCATGTAGATATGAGTGGCGAAGGTATCTCCATGCGCCCGATTGGGGATCCAAGTGGGGGATTTGTTCGCAGATGGTTCCAATCATTTGTGTATTGAACCATGAGCGGATATCATGGGTGAGCATAGAGATATACTATCATGACAACTTTGTGTTTGGACATATTTTCATGTTTTTGACCTCAATTTGTGCTCATTTTTGCGTTTTGTGTACTTACTTGGTTGGCAAACAGCAAGAAGCCTATGGAGAGTCGAACGATGGTATGTTGTTCATATCTTGGCATATGCTTTGGAGTTGAACACCACCATATGCCGGATTGCGTACTCCATTATGCTTGGCGCACGAAGGATTACAAGAATTGGTCTCAAGATCATGGGCTGACTTGGGCAGTGCGTGGCACCCATATCCGAAGGGGTTTCGAGGGTAAAGTGGGGATGTACATGGGCATTGATCTTTGGTCTCTATCCTCCATGAATACTAGACTTCGATTCCATGCATACTTTGAGCCTTTGGATAAGTGGTAACTTCAACTTTGAGCATATATTTGATATATGGCCAATATGGTGTGAATTGGCAGTTTTTGGCATGTTATGAGTTCAAACTCATGGGGCATATCTCTAAGCCCATTCGACTCCAAGTCCAACCAAGGTTATGTCAGGGTAGGGCATGGTCATGAGTGCCACTCTAGGCCATGACACGCCATCCCCTATTGGGCTAGGATTTAGAGGCTTGGGAGTGAACACATTTTTGGGTTTATGTAGTGACTTTGGACACATGACATTTAGCCATCTCATTTGACCTGGTTCAGGGCAATATGTTGGTGAGTCAAGGGAAGGTCTTGAGTCCAGGGAATGAGGGGTTTATGGCTGTGAATGTGTATGTTTACCTCTTGCCCCAACTGTGCTTTATTTGTGTTCACATGCCAATTTCAGGGCTTTCTTCCTTGGTGCAATTCTTGTACATGCCCGCCACCGTGGGACGACCGGTGTGCTGAACGGAAGCCCGCAAAGTGGATTGGATTGTGGATTGGGTTATTGCTGTATTTGTGGGATCAGGTTGCTGTTCAGGGTTGAAGGAGGATTTTATTTTCTATATTTTCGGATTTTGGACCCTGGAACTTGAGGAATGCAATCGTTGATCCAGAGTAAATCAGCAGGGGTAACAGGCGGAAGGGGCACAGCAGTGGCCGGTCCTGGTAGGGACCTTCTTTACTGTGCACCACACGTCCATCCCCCATTCGTATAGCCGCGGTGGTCATGGTGTTCTTCAGGCTCCCACAAGGTAAAATTTTCTTGGCCACTATAGATATGGTGGCGCCAGTATCCAATACCCCCAGGTATTCAAGTCCCCCTAGTCGGATACGTACCCAAAACACCAGGTCTTGGGTGCCACCGGAGCATCCCCTTCAGAACTCCGCGGGACAGGTCACCTCGAACCCCTTGTTCCGCAGCTTGCGGGCCATCCTCATGAAACGGCGTCTCTTCTTAGCGTTGCCGTCATCACCACCTTCGTGCTCCCGCTTGGCCCCTTGTGCTTGCTGGGCCTGCGTTTGTGAGCGTGTGGTCGGACCAGACTGCCCTCCAGAGGGCTCGGAGCTCCCCCCTGGATTAGGGTTGGGGTTGCCTCCGTTCTTGTCCGTGTTCTTGTTGTCCTTGTCTGGTTGGCGGTTAGCGCCTCCTCCTCGTCCACCTTGACTGTTGTCTTGCCCTTGTCCACGTCCTTTCGACTTGCCCTTGCCGGAGTCGTTGCCTTTGGCCTTGCCTCCACCTTTGCCTGAGCCTTTGCCAGGATCTTCACCCTTAAGCTTCGCCGATAGGCGTTGCTCATGGTAGCACTCATCCTCGTAGTGCTTCCTCTTCCCACAGAAGGCACACGTGATGGTGCACCTGTAATGATCCGGCAGCTTCGCTTTGGCGCCGGTGTTCTTCTCCTGCTGCTTCCCTTGGACTACGAAGCAATCTCGCTGCTCGCAGTCAGGGGCGTGCTGCAGGTGGACCTGCTCGTCTCTGTCATCACACCAGAAGAGCTCCTTGACGTTTTCCATGATACGGGCGTGGGCATGTTTGGGGGTAGTCCCCTGCCCAGGTCTGGATCCCTCGTACCCTTTGCCATGGCTTCCAGAGCCTCCGCCTCCAGGACGGTAGTTGTTCAGGTGCTGGTCGCTTTCTTTCTCCAGCGCCAGCTCGGGGAGTAGCACACATAGATCCTCGTAGCGGAGGGATCTAGCCTTGCGCTCTGCCGTTGAACGGCACTCGTCCCACAGCTCTGGAGGGAGCTTGGCCACCAACCAGAAGAGCAGGTCGTCGCTGCTGTAGGAACCGGGCGTCAATCGTCCAGCCCAGTGATCCAGGTCAGCCAACAGCTCAGAGACCCTGCCAGGTTTGGGGTTGTTGGGCAGCACGGGCAGGTTCTGGATCTCGGCCCTGATGGAGAGGTCGGTCTCATAGGTCGGGTACTGCCTCTCCAAGGCAACCAACACATCGGCAAAGGTGGCGCAGTTAGTCACGATCTGTCTGACCTGCTTCTCCAGGTACTTGGTCTTGCAGCACTGCAGGAGCAGATCGCACTTGACCCGTCCACTAGCGTGGGTTTGGCCGGTCAATCGGAGAAACCGGCCAAAACTCTCAGCGAACTCGCTGAGGTCCTTGCCTGTGAACTCAGGCAGGTTCACCACGATCTTGGAGGTGGCAATAGCCTTAGCCTCCTGAGACCTGCGTCCCTCAGGGCGTCGGGTCTTCCTCTTCTTCTTCTTCTTCTTCCCACTTGGGTTCTCGGGGTCCTCCGGGTCGTCGTCCTCTGAGGGCGAAGCCGAAGTCATCGACGGCGGCTCATCATCGGAGGGGTCTCCGCCTAGATCACTAGAGCCATAAGGCTCCACGTCAACCATCTCCCTCAAGGCTGTCAGCCCCAGCCGGTCCAGCTCGGCTCTCGTAGAATTCGTCACGTGGCTGTAGGGCGGCTGGGCCGTTCTCGGTACGAAAGGGCTCTCGGTATCGCTGCAGGGGTCGGCATCGGTCGGCTCCTCAGGCTCCCCAGGGTGTTTGTCAGCCCTGCCACCAGGTGGTTGGCCTGTACTCGATGGGGTGACACTCCCACCGTGGTAGGTGACGCTTGGGGCGGTATGATCAGGGGCTCCAGTTTCTCTCGAATCTCTTGAGTGAGGTTGCCAACAATTTTAGAGGTGGCTCCTCGGAGCACCTCGTTGATCTCCGACCGCGTCAGGGACCTGTTGGAGGATCTCCCCGATCCTCTACTCCTGCCTCCAAGAGACTCAGGTCCTCTCCTCAACCAACTCAAGGTTGCATAACCAGGAACATCCACATAGGTTCCAGTAGCGGGTAGAGGATGATGATAGTCAGCCGCATACCATCGGGGCGCAGAACTGGAGGCCACCGGCTCACTGGCAGTAGTTGCCTCAGGAAACGCAGTGGTAGGTGGGCCCAAACCATAGGCAGGGTAGGTAGGCATACCAGTAAAGCCTGTGCCCTCTGCCATAGGCGGGTTGGTTATGGGTGTGGATGTTGCAGCGGCTGGGTCTGGCATTGGGAGTGTGGTGGTTATAGCAGGGGGTGATGCGTGGAGGCCAGAAGCGCTTGGTGCGCCTTCGAAGGTAGGATCATTCGTCAGGTCTTGCCCTTGGTCTGTTCCTTTGTCCGCTATGCTTTCTCCAGCATCCTTCTCGCTCTCTCTCTTCCTCTTCACAGGATGAGTGACCACCTCCTCGACTGAGCGGGCCCGGAAGGCCGACTGGAGTCCTTCCAACGAATCCTCCGCCACTTCCACTGGCCCATGTAAGGGCTCCGAAGGTACAGCGCTACGTCCAGGTCCAGGTTCACCAGGTACTGGCATTGCTGGTGCCTCAGGCGCTGTCTTCACGTCGGTGTCCTCTTTCTTTGTGTCCATCTTCGTTCGCCCTTCTGCTTATATATGACTGATCTCGGCGCACTGCTTGTACGGCACGGGGTTGCTGCCGGTACGCAGAGACAGTCTGCCTCTTGCTACCAGAAAGTTTTATAGTGATTTCAACACTGTGTTTGTGCCTCTCCTGCTGCTTGCTGCTGGTGTGGGGTTTCCTGCTGCTCGTTTTTGATGAGTAAAATGTTTTATTTGCTGAAATACAACCAATCCAGGATAGCCCAAGCCAGAGATAAGCAAGTAGAAGAGAATCAGGAACAAAGCATGAAGGGCTGCAGTGTAAACAGTGAAAGATGAAAGGATATTCACAGAAACTGCAACTCAGGGCACTTCGGATTGCATAGGTAGGTAGGTAGGTGCACTCGGTCGTGGAGAGGTGCCCCATGGTTCCCCCTGGCGTCGCCCCTGTGACGAACAGCAGGAGGCTCCGCGCGTGAAGAGGGGAGGCGGCTTACATCCCGCTAGACCTGACTGTTGGCCCCCAACAAAGGGGCCCCGGGCAACACCGGGAGGGCTGATCGCCGCCAGCGTGACGTGCTTGTCTCGCCGGGAGGGTGTGCCCCCGTGCTTGCGCACGTCCCCTCCTTTGGGCGGAAGCCTAGAGGTTCATTGAACTTCCTGGCGTATCCCGTTCCCAAGTCATGCATGCACGTTCTTGGTACTAGGGTTCCGAGGCGCTTGGGTGTCGCACGCTCCGCCTCGAGTCCCAAAGCAGCGCACGCCTTAGGATGCAGCCTTACCCCCGGTCTCCGGGTCTCGTTTGGCCGGGTCACCTGCATGGCACGGGCTGCCTCAGTGCCCGGGCTGTGGGCACTGGGTTTCCTACTGTTGTGCGGCGTTTGTGTTTGGGTCCGGTTTGCGGTTGGGTGTGGGTTCTTTTAACCCCGCCAGTCCTGGCTGGGGTCTTGGGTGGGTGTGTTTGGGCACGGTTTGTGGTGTTGTCCCTCTAGTGTCGGCTGTTTCTGGTGTTCGTGGTTGGGCTTCGGTTTCGGCCTGCTTATGGGACGTGTGTGGTTTCGTGCGCGCTCCGCTTGCCCCCTGCCGTTTCCGGTTCCGGTGTGCGGTGTGGGCGTGCGTGCTGGGCCCGGGTCTCGGCTGTGCCCCGCCCTTCTTGGCTGGGTTGTCGGGGTGTGTTTTTTGCGCTTTTTTTTTTGTGGTGTCGGTTGTTGGGTGTCCCTGTCCCGGGCCTTGTGGTCCCTGTCCCCCCATCCCCTTTCTTTTGGGCTGGGCTGCTGGCTCTTTTTTTTTTTTGTGGTGTGTTTCTGCATGTTTCGGTGTCCCTTTTCCCGGTGGGCCGCTGTTCCTGGCTTGGTGTTGCCGGTTTTGGCTGGGTGGTCCCCCTGTGCCTCTTTGGGGGTCCTGTCTTCGGTGCCTTCTGAAGGGGGGGTTTGGCCGCCTCTGGTGGTGTTGTCGGGCGAGTTGGTGGCTGTGGGCTGTTTTTTGCGACCCCCACCCCCTCCCCCCTCTGTTGTTTTTTTTTTGGGGGGGGGGGGGGGGCTGCCTGTTCCTCCCTCTGCCTTCCCTGGGCTGGCGCACGCACTGGCCCGCATTCAGTGTTGTCTTCCGGGCTGCTGTTGGCGGTTGCGTTCTGTTTGGCCGTGTTCCGGCCCCATGGGTCGGGTGGGCTATGTACACGTTGGGCTCGGCGCCCCTTCTTGCCGGGTTAGGTCCTGGCCCTGCCGGCTGGGCGGCTGCGCCAGGCGGCTGCGTGTGGCTCTGGGTTAGGGGGCTGGGGTTGTTCGTGTCCTTTCCCCTCTGCGGTGCCGGTTTTAACCTTCTGGGTGGTCCGCCACCGTTGTTCCCGGGCGCGCTGTGGCGCCGTGTGTGGCCTGCGGTGCGGGTGTGTGGCGTGCTGGTGCGGCGCCTTCCGGGGTGTGCGGTGGCTTGCTTCGGTTAGTCCTGCAGGTTAGGGTCAGTCGTGCCGTGTTGTGCCGCTCTGTGCCGCGTCGCGTCGCGTCGTGCTGTGGCGCGTTGCATGAAGGGCTGCAGTGTAAACAGTGAAAGATGAAAGGATATTCACAGAAATTGCAACTCAGGGCACTTCGGATTGCATATTCACAAAGATAGCTGAAATGTTTGGGAAAAAGAGTTGGAAAACTGCCCCATGGTCACTCAATCTCCATAGTGCCATCTCAGGAGATGTGCACTCTTTGTTTTGGGTCCCATGTGTGCTGAGGTGGCAGGGCATGTGGCGATGAGGTCACTGCCATGTCACATGGGATCTTCCTACTTCGCTAGGCTGACCGAGAATTGAACCTAGGACCTCTCAAAAAGAGGTGCCCAGCCCCCTAGGGTGCATACCACTAGGACAGCTAAGAATTCATGAGAAAAAATAGATAAATTCATAGGCTCTGCCCTGGATATGTCAGTCCTCAGTCGACTCAGGAAAAGATGAATTGCCTCACATTTATAGGGGATTAAGGGGTCCACTCCATAACCTGATTTAGTGTTTGGTTCCATAGGTCAAAATGTGTTATCACCACTTTTGGTTGGGCCAATACTAAGATAGAAATGCCTGTGTGCTCAGTGCATCTCTAATACAACTAGAGTATGCCTCAAAGCATTGGAAAAGCACTTTTTCTTACTATTAGCTTTATTTTCAGCTATTCAGAAAATGTTTTGGTCGTGTTTTACTTATCTTTTTATTCCCATCTGGCAACAGGGCGCGGCGCGCGCGCCAGACACAGATCTGCAACACATCAGGTCCCATAGGTCCCATAGGTCCCATAGGTGTGCGGTGGCATCGCTTGTGGCGCTGAGGCCACTGCCATGTCACATGGGATCTTCCTACTTAGCTAGGCTGACTGGGAATTGAACCCAGGACCTCTCAAAAAGAGGTGCCCCAGCCCCCTAGGGTGCAGACCACTAGGATAGCTAAGCATTCATGAGAAAAAAAAGAAAAATGTATAGGCTCTAGATGAATGTCAGCGCCTCAGTCAATCCAGAAAATGGTGAATAAGTCCAATCAGTTGGGGGGTCAGGGGTCCACACAACATCCAAGGTTCAATGCTTGGTTTTATAGGTCAAAATGTCTTGTCACCCCTTTTTGGTTAGGCCAATACTAAGATAAACATTTGATATGCCTTTAGGCCTCTCTATGACAACTAAAGCTAACCTTTAGGCAGGGAAATACACTTTTTTTTACTCCCCCCTTGTGCTGTGGTGGCCACCACTGTCGCATTTTAAAGGAAAAAGGGAATTTTTCTTGACCTCCCCATGGCTTCAACATCTTTTTAAAATTTCCTATAACATTGCTAACATCGGAAAGAAGGCGCTGCGTCAGGGCAGTCGCCAGTTTTTGCTTAGTCATAACAGACACCTACAGCTCCCACTGCGGTCATTGGCGTCGCTGGGGCAGCTATGGCTTGGTAGGGGGTTAGAATGGGCAGTGCGATACGCAAAACCCAACGCAGGATAGGATCAGGGCACGCTGTCTGGGGTCTCGTTGAACCTGCTGTCTGACCTGATCTGTCCCTGGTTCGAGGGGGTGGCGTTGAAAGTTTTTTTGCCCTCAATGGGGTCTTGGATTCTGAACATTGGTCCGGGAGTCACTTTTTCGGCCAGAACACGGCTTACTCCACTGTTTGCGCTCCACGATATGTGCAGAGAAGGGGCGAAGGGTTGAGGGACTGACAAACACGCAACGATCGACGCAAACACCAAAATCCGTCAAATGACGGCGTAGAAATTTTCTGAGGGCACACACCTGTCCAGAATCTCCATGTGCATTAACTGCACATTTTTACGCAATTTTATTTCATCACAGGAATTTTTAAATCCCTGGATTTACACGCAGAGAAAAGTGGCGCGCCGGAGCGCATCCTAATTGGGCGCCGGAAAAGACAGAGAAGATAAGATTATAACAGTATGTCACGTGATAATAAAGAAATGACGAGACATGCAATAAATAATAAACGTAGAGACTCCACGTATGCTTCTAGGAAAAATCAAGAATGAAGAATTCGAGAGTTCAATATGAATTCAAAAAAAGAGGTATGAACATACAGGTTGTGTTTCCTTCGCATGCAACATGCTCATTGCTTGTCTCGTGTTTCCGCTGACAAGTCGTGTAGCAACGCAAACGTAGAGTAGAGGGATTGATTAGAAGATTGCACGATGATTAGAGGTGAGATTACGGCAAAAATGATGGCCTTCGGCCAGGGAGTGGTTGTCACGAAGGGCTACCGGTCCTGTCCTGCGGTGCAATGCGGGGCAACCGTGACAACTGCTCTTACACACCGACCACCCTTTTTTGTAGCACTGATTAGAACATACACACGTGTGCATAAACGATTTGCTTCGCTTGTGTTTCGTGTCACCTTCCCACTTGCTCTCTCTCTCCAGCGGTAGGTAAGGTGAGTAAGCCCAGGAGGGACCACCCCCTGGTTGAATTCATGATTGTGATTGGTATGGATTGTTGGAAAAAGGAGTGGTTAAAATGGTGGATTGACAGCTTCGTGCCTACCCGTGCATTCATATGGCGCATTAAAGGGTAGGCCGCGCGTGTTGCGCACGGTATAACCCTTGTTTAGGCTACCCAGGGGCTCCATCCCACGTTCTATAACAGAACGGGTGGATTTCTTTAAGCTTGCTTGCTGGTAACCCGGTAAGAGGACAGCGTATTATAGGTCAGTCTGAGAAGCGTATAATACGTGGAGGCTGGCTTGGTTCCTCCGCCGCTTACCGAGTTCATCCGCCTTTGCTTTACAGGTGGGCAGGTAGGGGTGAATTGGTGCAGTTCCCTGCCGCGCTGAACCATGCGGCGCAGATCACAACAAAAAAACTGTACCTCAGCCGTGAGCGGTGGGGGCAGTCCGACCTGTTCATCATACACGCTGTGCAGTCAAACAGAGCACTCCTTTCCTCCAAGCCTTGACAGGGAAACACGTAGTGGCGTCCCTGTTAGGCCACAGTCGCTTAGTAGCGCTGTGTTCTCTTGTACTTTCAAAGGTGGGCCATTAGGGCCTGGGACATGTTCCTCCACAAGGCCAAGTAGCGTGTGTGTGTATGAGTAGTAGGCCTGGGTGAGGGCTTGAGCCCAGAGCTTGCTCATCCTTCGAAGGCTGGTGCCACTGTAGTGAGTGTAGGACCTGTAGTGTGTGTGTCAGTGTCCCGCCTGTTTCCTGAAATTTTATCAGGGTTTTGGTGTGCAGTGGCAGTGGTAGTCTAGGTTTTGGCCATGTAGCAAACGGGCGTCTTCATGCCTCATAGCTTTTGGCGACCCCTCCCCTGTAGTAGGCAGGCAGGTAGGAAAACCAATACCTTGGCGTTAGCGCTGGGTATTCCCCCAAGGAAGTCTGGTGCCAGCACAGAAATTGGGCACCTAGGGGCGGAGAGACCCGGGGCGTACCCCTTGGCACCGTGTAAAGACATCCGCAGGGTTCAGCAAGGGTGCAAACCTGGGTATTATTAGGATACCATTTCTGCAGCTTGCTCATAGGTCCTCAGGATCAGCACAGTCACACACACATAGGCAGGTATAGGAAGGGTTCAGTCCCTAGGCTTCTTCTGAGAGGCAAGCGTTTCAGCGAGCCGCAGCAGCTCTCCTAGGTTGTTCTGGGACAAGTAGTCTACCAGAACAGAATTCAGGCGTCCCTCAGGAGGCACAAAGGCAGAAAAGGGTTCCCAGGTAGCTTCTTCAACTCCAAACCCTTCCCAGAGGGTGAGGAAACACCACCCTTGGCAATAGCGGTATCGTATAACCGACTTCACCAGGTAGAAGCCTTCCTTAGCCATCTCCTCGGCATTCATGTCGGGGAGTTCTCCTTCAACTTCCATTGGGCTGGCAGCGCCCTGTAGGTCCAGAGCGACGATCTCCTCGTCGTTTAGTTCCCATTCTTCTCCACAGACGTCCTCTGAGTCGTAGTAGCGCTTGAGCTGTTGAGCAGCGCACACCAGGGTCCCCCCTAGTCGGGGAGAACACCGCACGGTGATGCGGTGACCGTTCACAGACAGGATCTTGTAGGGCCCAAAGTAAGGGTCATCGCTGGTGGAGCGTGGTCAGGCGGGTAGCCGACTGTGTTGCACCAGCACCCAGTCTCCCTCTTGGTAGAAGGCTGGCACTTGGTGCGTGTTCTTCTTGTTCCACTCGCGCTCCCTCACACTCTGGAGCATAGCCTTGGCCTTGTCCACCTTGTCTTGTTGCTCCTTCACCAACTTACCCACAATGGAGTACAAATCCTCAGGATAGGGAGCGTGTAGGAACCACGCCGGGCGTCCCGAGAACAGCTCATGGGGCGAAAAGCCAGTTGCCGAACTCTCTTGAAAGTTCATCATCAAGGATATGACGGGGAGTAGTTTCACCCAGCCTTTGGTGCGCTCAGTCTTGCACCATATCCTCACGTTCTCTTTGAGAACTCGAATCTGTCGCTCACATAGGGGGTTACTCGTATGAGTATAAGGAATTCCCGTTGACACCTGGTCATTGAGGTACCTCAGGACTCTCTTGTACCAGCCAGTGTTGGAGCGTACTCGGACATCCTCGTCGGAGTTAATCTCTTTGGGTGCCCCATAGACACAGAACCATTCTTCCAGGAGTATCTTGATGGTCTCCTCGCCGGTGATGTGTTTAGTGCATGGGAACACCCTGGTAAACCTTGTCAGCCCACAGGTTACCACTAGGGCAAAGTCATAGCCCCCGGACTTAGGCACCTCCGTGTAAGCCACGTAGAGAACACTGTTGGCGCAGTGGGGAATAGGGAGTGTCACATAGAGACCTCTGTCCCTGATATTCCCAGGTTTACAGGACCGATGCGGGCACTTGTACACGATGGGCTGGAGGGTTTTCCGCAGCTGATCATCTGTCCACGTAGAGTGGAACCACTGCTTGAACAGCTTCAGGGACGTGCGTACGATTCGCTTCCACATGACCACTGGACTCATGGGTCCACTTGAGGACTACCGGGATACGGTCGCTAGGCATGACTATCCGGTCCTCATTCCAGAGGTAGGTCTTGTCCCGCTTCCACTGCTCCTGGTTGACCAGGGCGGGTTCCAGACGCTTCTCCAGGCGTTTGTAGATGTCCCCGGACTCTTTCAGGTACTCTACTTTTTGGAGTCCATCTAGAGGTCTTATCATGGTCATGTTGAGGTCGGAGTGTACATCCATACGGCTGAACGCCTCCTTGGCTAGCTCCTCAGACGTGGCAGCCATCATGTCGTCAAAGTTGTTGCAGCTGATGTAGTCCGCACACTCGTTCTTGACGCTCTGGATATGATGTACTGAGAGCCGCAGCTGGCTCAGGTAGGTCCACCAGCGTCTGAGCTTAGCCTTTTCAGGGGGCGGTCCCTTCTGGAAGGAGCGGACCAGTTCTTGGTCACACAGCCAAACCAGTGGGTTAGTCCCCAACAATCTGGACTGAGAGGATAGCACTAGCATACCCGCGAGCAGTTCCTGCTCATAGGTGGAGTGGTTACCCATGACCTGGTTCCATTTCCAGTTCCAATGACCAAGGGGAACCAGGACCCATTTGTCGTCTGGGTAGCTTGTAAGTGCGGCTAGCCCCATCTGCTCAGATTTTCAGACATTCTGCCCAGATTGGCTACATTTTGGTCATTTTCTTTGCTTCGGCGGAATTGCCGCCTCGCAGCTCAGTCACAGGATATTTCCTATATATTTCTGATATGCCGGATTTGATTCCGCGGTCCATTTCCCGTAAATCCGCCGCGTTCCGCTATTTTAGCTGGAATCGCCATTTGCCGCTGACGCGCGCTCGCGGGCCAGATCGGCCAAACCTTTTTACATAAATGGATTATTTAAATCTTTTCAGACAGTTTTGGACACTCAGATGTATTTAGAATAATTCCCCTCAATTTTCTTCATAGACTGGGATTTTCTGCCGGACCACAATCAGCATGGACCTTGCTTCTGTTGTCGCTGCTCTCGCCTCCGTTGGTGTCCGAGTGTCCGGTTCTACACCCAATAACAACATCCAGGGAGACTCCTCGCGTGCCTGCCCCACTGGTCTTGCCGGCCCCGAGCCCTCCGGCACCCTCAACGACCCAGGGCAGCACTTTCATGGTAGCAGAGGCTACCTGAATGTTGTTCCTTTGGTGTCCCAACCACAGCTAGCCCCTCAGTATGGCCCCGTAGACTCCACCACCTCCGGAGACGTAACGATCACGCTCCCGTGGTGCTGTGCGAACGAGGCCTTGAGAGGAATGCCTTGCGCAAGCCCAAATTGCCCAAGAAGGACACAAATCAGCAGCTGTGGAGGCCCAGATTACAATCAAGATCCCAGTCGAAATTGGCCATCAAGCAGCTGGAATCTCCCAGCCTACGCTAATGGCAACGCTCCGGTGGAGCTTACGGACCTGGCAGGTACTAATACTCCTTACCAATGTCCACATTTTGAGACCATCGACGCCGACATTGACGACATTGAGATGGGTGGTCCAGGTGAGGTACCTGCCTATAATCGACCAGCCTCATGGGCACAATGGGACAACCATTTGTCTTCCGAAGTGACCCGTAACCTTGAGGCGCTTGAGGCCCTGTGTCTATTAGCCACGTCTAAGCTGATAGGTCAAGAAAGAATCGCCTCTGATTTTTTATTCGAATATTTTTTCATCCTTCAAGAAGAAATTAATACCAGGATGTGGTGGTGTTCTCAAGAAGATGAATCTTTTGCCATTTTCTTGCAGATCTGGGAGGCAAGCCCCTTCCCGAAGGAGAAGACCAAGGCACCGGTTGCCGGGCCCTCCGCCCCTCATCCCTCTGTTTCCATCCGCGACGATCTAGCCGCCGCGGTTGAGGCAGGAATTTTAGAGGCAGCTAGGCAGGCAAGCCTGGAAATTAGGACTGAAGGAGCTCCCCAAGTGGACTCCTGGCTGCGAACCACTGAGATTAGCGGTCCGACAGCCTGCTCAGGCCCTTCAGGACACGGTATGTACTGTCCTGCCGACTGCTCTTGCAGATTACAGCGAGATACTGAGCTCCAATTGCTCAAAGATCAAATGCAACTCATCATTCAGACGCTGGGAATTAAAGATCTTTTCAAGACCCACATGAGGTCTGAGGGCGCATCATCGGTGGAACAAACAACAGAACCGTCGGAGGAGGCGACAGAAATTTTTTCGATTGCTCCTTCGGTGGACTCTAAGACCACTGACGCAAGGATCAGCAGGACTAAGCTAAAGGAAAGGGTTACAATCTCTCGATCTCAGAGTAGATCGGCGAAGGCTAGGACTGAGGTGCAGAATGCAAAACGAACTGCCTCCCGTACTACCCTTCCTGCTGTTGATTCCAATGCAATTGCCCAGATGTTGCTCGCCCAGACCCTCGCCGGAGCTGGTGTGGCTAATGATGCCGCCAAGGTGTCTGCCATTACGGCCGGTGTTGGGCTGGATTCACTCCTAAATCCTACTTCATTGCGACTTCGTCAGGTTGCCAAGCAACCGAAGTATAATGGGAACCCCAGACGTTGGCCTCAGTTCCAACGGGAATTTAAACTGTAGGTTAAGACTCAAAAGCTCCAGGATGATCAGTTCCTGATGGCCCTCCTGGACTGCCTTGAGGGAGCGCCGGCCAACACTTGGCTCAGAACCTGGAGTGATCGTGAAGATTCAAGTTCCCCCCTTACCTTTGATGAGGTGTGGGAACAGTTGGAGGTACGTGGATCCCGGCTGCCTGAGGACCATTACCACCAGATGTTGAAGAATTTTCCTTCGTTCTCGCGATTAATCTTGCATGAGGTGCAGGACAAGAGACAGCGCTTCTGGAATCTCGTAGAGGAATCTGAACATTCAGGCGAAAAATTTTCTAGTGCCGAACTGAAAAATCTGATTTTTGACAAGATCCCCTCAGAAACCGCCGCCACCCTTCGGAATAGACAGTCCGAAGAAAAAGTCAAGACCTGGTGGGCGGAAGTCGATGGCTTCGACGCCTCGGCAAACAGGTTTACTGTCAGGGAGGCACTTCAAAAGTGCTCCCCCACGTCGTTTACCAAGGTGAAATTCACTGAAAACACGTGGAAAATCAAGTTCAATGAACACGAGGATCGGGACTTGTTTGTCCAAGTCCTCAATAGGGGAGTAAGTTTCCACGGCCAGCGCCTGAAGGCCAGGAACTGGGTGTTTTCGTTTACTCCGCAGGAACTGTGGGAAGAGGTTGAGCGGCTCGCTGACGCCGCCAACCAAAATTTCCATGAGGGTCTTGGGGGAAACAGGAATACCCAGCAGAACACCCAAAATGGGGCCCAAAAGGGCAACAAAAAGGTGAATGACACCCGGAATGTTCAGGATCATTGTAGCATCTGCCTTCTTTTAGGTTCTACGAACCGAGCTAAGACGCATTCTACTGCTAATCACCGATGGTCTGCTTACGATCACAAGGTGATTGGTGAAAATGTCAGTAATTCGCAGAATTCAGACAGGAATGACAGACAGGTGCATGGTGCCAAGGGGGGAAAGGGTAATTCGACCCCCTCCGGTGGAAACAAAAATACCGGAGGCCCTGGCGGGTCCCAAGGCAAAGGAAATCGGACTCCATCCGGTTCCGGTGGGCAGCCTAACGGCCAGACAAGTCCCAATGGCAACGCCGGAGGCGGAAATCGAAATCCAGGCCAAACCCCTCAATCCGGTACAAACAAAGGAAATGCTTCAGGATCACAGGGTAAGGGTAAGGGAAATCCTTCAGGAACCCCCTTCTCTGGTAAGGGCAGAGGGCGTGGCGACGGTGGTGGCCCATCATCCGGCGGCCGTGGCCGTGGACGTGGAAAGGGAAATCATCGTGTGGATCAGGTCTCAGGTGCAGACCAGGTGTCTGATGCGGATCGGAATTATGTCGAAAATGCCCTGAATCCAGCGGATGATCCGTTCCAAGATGAGTGGATCGACGAATCAGGCTGTGTTCACAATGTTAACGCAGCCGCTGGAGGTCAGAACGCCTAGGGGAGCCACGAAAATCGCCCCTCCCCAGGCGATTTCAGGCATGATCCCCAAATTCCTGATCGACCATTACTTGATGTAGGGTCGCTTGTCTCCTCTCCCCTGGATCCGGCAGCGGATCCTTCTGTTGTAGTGGACGAGGTTGGTGTACAGTCCAAGCACAGGGCTCGTCAGTTTGTCACAAAGCTGTGGGTCTCTGATTGCAAGGGAAATTTCCACCTCGCCACTTGTTTGTGTGACAATGGATCAGAGGTAAATCTCCAATCCAATGCATTCTTACCCGACGACTGCGTGTTCGAGTCGCCTCATCCTGTTACCCTCGAGGGAGTTTCTGGACATTCTCTCGCAGGTGGGCAACGCGGTTGTTATATATCAACCCATTTGGTCGCTCAAGACCTTTGGGAGGAGCAAAATGTGGATGAAGTTGTCCTTAAGGATGACTACTTCTATCGTGCTGACATAAAATATGACCTTTACTTGGGCCATCCTTGGCTTCGCAAGAACAGGGTAGCGCCCGTAGGTCATCGTCGTTGTTTTTTGCTGGAGTCAGGTCCCTTGGAGCGTCCTGAATGTCGTTTTTTGCACGCAGGGTTTAAAAGTGCAGAAGAATTTTTGAAGCAAAAAGTGACACCAAAATTTGGTGAAGATGTCACCATTGCAGAGGTGAATGGGAGTGCCGGTTACTCCCAAGAGTTAGAATGTCTTCGTAGGGACTCCCAGCCACGACGCCCTTCGCGCTGGCACTCTTCATCCTACAGAGTTGTCGACAAATGGCGCGATGCAATTTGTGAATATTTTCATGAACATCATTCCTTTTGGCCACAGTATGATGCCTTTGCTAACCGTATGAACAAGCGCTTTGACAAGCACTTCAGCGACGCTTGGACCCACAAATGGGACAAGAAGTTGTGGATTAATCCTCCGTTTCACTTAATCCAGCAGGTCATCCACAAAATCAAGCAGGATAAAACCCAGGCAATTTTAGTTGTGCCCTTGTGGGACGACAAGCCTTGGTTTCAGGAATTACAAGACATTTGTGTAGATTACATCGAACTTCCCAGGAAGATTAAGCTGTATGCCAGGGACGACACAGGTCCCCTGCCACAGCGGTCCTGGAGTTCGCTTGCATTCCTGGTGGATGGAAAGCTTTCTGACTCTAATTCTGCCGATTTTAGTACAGATTCCTGTGTTGGGTCTGAATCTGAGGTTGAGCGTGGTACTGATGATGAATCTATTTTTTCTGATTTTTGTTCGTCAGATACCCAAGGTGATTCAACGTCCAATGGATCCGCCTCGTCTCCCTCTTCCCCAATACGGTCGACATCGAAAAGAATCTTCAGTGCACGGGCGAGGAAAAATCTCCAATCGCGCCGCAAATTCAGAGTTTTTTATGAAAAACCCCCTGTGGAAGCTTTCATGGATCCTTTCGAGGAGCTGGATCACGAAGAGAATCTCTGGGATTTCGACACAAGACCCACCTATCTTCAAGAGGCAGTGGATACGGACCTGTTTAGGGACATCCGTAAGAAGATTCTTCCTGCCAAAGCCGAAGAAGTCGCCAAAGTTTTTTCGACAGTAATTCCTGGCGATCAGGTGGACACTGAATTGTGTTCCAAGTCAAGAGAAAAGATTTTTGAGGAACGGAAGGACACAACCCTTTCAGGAAAGTTGATCAAAGACCCCCCTGTCCGTGGACAGTTCGGTGAAGCCTTCATCGAGCTTCGTGAAGGGTACAAGGCAAAAAAACAGCGCCCTTATGAAAATCATGGACATAAACATGAGATCCTCAGAAAAATCATCGAGAGAAATCTCAGGGAATTTGGTTGGCTTGAGGGTTGTATGACCAGCGAATGGTGCTGTTCACCCTTCACAGTCCCGAAGCCACCGCCTGCAGACCAGAACACCATTGATGGCTGGCGAATGGTTGTTGATTTTCGCAATCTCAACGCCGAAACCAAGGCGGATTCGCACCCCCTGCCCCTCATTGAGGAGGAAATCGCCAAGAGGGCAAGAGGTCGTTTGTTCTCTGTGCTGGATCTCCGTCACGGCTTTCACCAAATGCCGTTGAGGAAGGACAGCAGACCTCTTACCTGTATGTGCACGCCATGTGGCCCAGTCCAATGGACCGTCATGCCCATGGGGCTGAAGGACGCCCCCTCATTTTTTCAAAGAATGATGGAGGATGTGCTGTTCACAACCCATCCTGAGCTTCGTGCCTTCGTGAGTGTGTACATAGATGACATAATCATCGCGACGGAAGGGGAGGGACTGACCGAAGCCGAGCTGGTGGCCCTACATGAGAAGCAGCTGAACCAAGTTTTGGACATTCTTGACGCCAATCAGCTGATTTGTGGGCCAAAGAAGGGAAAATTATTTTTAAAATCAGTCGAATTTTGTGGTTCTCTCCTAGAGAATGGCACTCGACGACCCAGTCCAGGGAAGCTCGTCGCTATTCAGAAGTGGAAGCGCCCTGAGACGATTACGGAGTTGAGAGGATTCCTGGGTTGTTGCAATTTTTACCACACTTTTACGCCGAATTATGCCAAATTTGCTGCCCCCCTCACTGAATTATTGAAGGTAGGGAGAGATGCGGGCAAGGCAGGTTCAAAGGTTCGTGTCAAGTGGACTGACGAGTGCGAGGAGGCCTTCCATCACTTGAAGGCAGCCCTCTGCGAAGTCGCCACGTTGCATGTGCCCCAATTTGACCGACCCTTCTACATTAGAACCGACGCATCTAGGTACGCGATCGGAGCTGTCCTTGAACAGGTTGATGAAGCCACCGGCGATCATTACCCTCTTGCATTTTGGTCACGGAAGCTAGCCCCACGCCAAATGCAATGGTTGCCGCGTGAGCAAGAGACTTACGCCATCATCTGTGCTTTAAAAAAGTACCAATCGTGGGTTGGCACCAATCGACTCGAGGTCCTGACGGATCATCGATCTCTGGAGTATTGGGCCACTGAACACATTGATACTGTCGCGAGCCCAGCTGGTCGACGGGCCAGATGACACGAATTTCTCTCTCTGTTTGACCTCCATGTGTCGTATTTGCCTGGTAAACATAACACGGTAGCGGATGCTCTGAGCCGATGGGCTTACCCCGCCTCAGAGGGGCTGCAAAGTACCAACATCCATGGTACGGAGCAGGACCGCCATGTAATCATCGAATGGGATCAGGAAGAAAAGAAACTCATTCGACGTGCATGCATGCAGTGCGCTGTTAAACAGCAAGCATTGCCGTGTCACGACATCACGGCCATCACAGATCCGGCGCATGCTCACGAGATCTGCACCAAAACACTGAAAGTCGTGGAAAAAGTCACCGATCCCTCCTCAGGGAGTGTGAAACGGTTTGACTATACCCGACAAGTAAGTCGATTTCGGTTGATCGAGGGCATTAAGCGACGAGATCCGGCCAAAACTCCACCCCTGCCTAAAGATTCCTTGATCATCCGTGACTGGACGTCCGATTACCTGCAGGATCCCATGTTTAAAGAGGTCTTTGGAAATCTCAAATCCAAAGATGCTCACAGGGATGGGATTTTTGCTGAGTACTCGTTGGATGGGGGGAAGCTGTGGATGGAGGGTAAATTGTGTGTGCCAGACGCCCTAGCCCCCCGAGTGTTAAACTGGTGGCACAAATGGGAGTCCCCCCACGCACATGGCCGTCGACTGTGGTCGATGATTAAGCATAGGTTGTTTGGATCGAGGCTCTACACTCATTGCATGAAAGTAGCCGCCGGATGTGCCCAATGTGCTGTCTCGACGCCCCCCAGCGCGAAGAAGCACGGCCATCTGAGGCCTCATCCTATTCCGGAGCGTCTCTTTAACAGAGTCACCAGTGATTTTTTCTATCTCGGTGAACTCGATGACGAAGAGTGCCATTGGACTAATAAAAAAGTCAATGGTGTGCTCCTCATTCAGTGCCGTCATTCCGGCTACATTCAAGTGTTGCCTTGCAACATTGAGTCGATGACTGGCAAGGCTGCCGCCAAGTGGTGCGCACAGACCTGGATGGGAGGCTGGGACGTCCCATCCGAGGTGGTCACGGATTCAGGCAAAGAGTACACCTCCGAATGGTGGAGAGAATTGTGTGCTCGCCTTGGAATCCACCACCTCCGATGTGAAATCCACTCGCATCGAGCGCTGCCTGGCGAAAGAGCCGGCCGCTCTATAATTAATATGCTTCGTAAGGAGCTCGCGAGTGAAAAGGATTTCCATTGGATGGAAGTTCTCTTCGCATTGCTTCGCCGTTACCACAACACGCCTTTGTATCATGGCCTTTCTCCAAATGAAATTGTCTTTGGACGAAAGAAGTGTTGGTGGAACATGCCGTTGAATAATCCTCGCCCCTGTAAAGATGCTTCGCTGTTTTTGGACGAAGTCCAACGAGCAGATAAATCTGTGTCGAAATTAATCGAGAAGCATCAAGCTGACTGGCTTTGGGTTCAAAATCAAGGTCGAAAAAACCCCCACAATTTTGAAGTCGATGATCGAGTTTGGCTTCGAAAATCCGAAACCACCCTGGACGGAGATGACAAGCTTCTTCCCTTGTGGGAGGGGCCATTCGCTGTTACAGCGCGTCTTGGTGAGAACAGGTGGAGGATTCGTGTGGATGTCAGCAGGGAAATTGACGTTTCGGGCGATCGCCTCAAGAGAGAGATCCCCTCCCCCAAGGATCGAGTTAAACCCCTTTTTTGGACTGCGAAACACTTGTCCGATCGGGTCATCGAAGGGGGGAAGTACGAACTCAAGAGGATTGTTGAAGCAAGACGTGACGCCAAGGGCGAATGGGAATTTCTGTGTGAGTGGAGGGGCTTTGATTCCAGTCACAACAACTGGGAACCAGCCCAATCTTTTGTCCATGGATACACCAAGGGGTTCATTGACTTCCTCAAGAAGCACCCCGAAATTGGCGTACTCCTGACAGATTGTTTGTCGAAACCAGACAGACAAGTGGAGAGCGACGGAAAACGACCTGTGGTGAATCGAGATCCAGCCTTTTACGGCCCTCAGCAACCACATTCCAGGGCTGATCCGTCGATCCCCCCTCCTGCGGTCAGGCCAGCCCAGGAGCCAAATGAGGACCAAGCTTCAATTTCGGCCGCTGATCTGCAGCGCTCAAGCCGTAGGAGGGCCAGGCCAGACAGGTTGGTGGTCACATGCATTCGTGCTTGGCCCAATTGAGGAAGCCATCCTACCACATTCTGCTCAATCCACTGTTCATTCTTTCTGTTTATGTCATGATGTGGAGAACTGCGAATGTTTGATAATTTGACGTCAATCAACTTTTCTTTGGTCTCCGTTCGGCAGACAAGGCGTAGATACGCTGACGGAGTGTGCTGCCGTGTTCAGAAAAAACCAAACTCAGGCTTAATTCAGGCAGATTCGGGGTAATCTTGTCTCTGTTGGTCTGTGCATCTTTGGAATTTGGCTACTCGTGCAGATGGAAGCAAATGTACATAATCAAAACGCTGGCCAGCGACATTCACCCCTACAGGCAACCCCTGTAGTACTGGCTGCCCTAGAGGCAACGCCAGGAACTCAGATCTCACCTTCATTTGCTGTGATGCTGACGCCAAAGTCCAGATTCAGATCCAGGATCCTCAAATTTACCTTGAATTTCTCAGGTTTGTCCATCATTCTGCCACTGTTGTACGAAACCCAGACGTCAATTGTTCAGACAATCTTCATCTAGGAGCTCTAGGGACTTCTAACAGCAACCTCTGAAGTCCGTAAGCTTCGTTGTATTTTTGGCACACACCAATGTGAGCTCTATTCGACCAGAAACTGTCCAGAATGGTGAATCCAAGTGTCTTGTGGGACTCCATCGAAAGATTGGCCTTGTCCAAGTCGATTGACACCACCGCCACTGTAAATTCGGTGTCTCTCAGTTATATAATGTCAGTAAAGCGCCTTCAGTGAACCTTCGGCGCGTTACATGCCAAGGATCCAGGGCCAGCATGTCCCATCATGATGCATCATCACATGATCCACATTTTCATAGAATCTGTTAGATGCTCGCGAACCAACGTGCCGGAAAGCACAATTGAGCTGAATAAACGACAATATATATTAACTTTAGTCTAAACGAAGGTGTTGGTAGTTTCAGTTGTACACATTCCGCTTCATTTCACCTTCATCTCAGGGAATTTACTCATGTTAGGACAATTTAGATTGATTTTCTTGTCATCTCCCATCATTCCTCGAAGATCTGTTTAGATCTAAGTGAACAGAAGAACATCTCTACCTTCGGTGGTTCACTTAGGGTCTGTAGACTACATGTGTATTTGTTTAACTTTTCTGTGATTGCTTGATCCCCTCAATCTCTGCCTAAATTCATTCTCAATTTTGCTGAATCTTGTGATCATCCACCAGATGCGCCAAATCTGAGCCACATGATACGCTGTTCAGAACGACAAAAGCGGGATAACACGATGTAGAGTTCGGCGAGGACACCGTAGCGTGCCCGCGACAGCGAGACTGTGCCAGAGCGCTGAGATGTCACTCCAATTCTTGATCCCCCCACTCAATCCACCAGTAATCTACCTCATTCTCAACCAATGCATGGTTTGGTATTGATTCTTGATACGTTTACATGCTTTTTAGCCCTTGACCTAATGTTTTACTGCACGGAGGACTGTTCGTCACTTCTCATTCTGTCTCATTTCAGGTTCATCCAGCCTGATTCAGTGCCAATTCAGCCCAAATCAGGTCAGATCAAGCAGATTTCGCCCCATCAAGGCTACATTTCTATGTTTTTCTGGGACTTACCCGCACTACGTTCTTCGTTGACGTAGCGACACACCCCAGTGTGTTTTTGGAGGGGGAGTGTAAGTGCGGCTAGCCCCATCTGCTCAGATTTTCAGACATTCTGCCCAGATTGGCTACATTTTGGTCATTTTCTTTGCTTCGGCGGAATTGCCGCCTCGCAGCTCAGTCACAGGATATTTCCTATATATTTCTGATATGCCGGATTTGATTCCGCGGTCCATTTCCCGTAAATCCGCCGCGTTCCGCTATTTTAGCTGGAATCGCCATTTGCCGCTGACGCGCGCTCGCGGGCCAGATCGGCCAAACCTTTTTACATAAATGGATTATTTAAATCTTTTCAGACAGTTTTGGACACTCAGATGTATTTAGAATAATTCGCCTCAATTTTCTTCATAGACTGGGATTTTCTGCCGGACCACAATCAGCATGGACCTTGCTTCTGTTGTCGCTGCTCTCGCCTCCGTTGGTGTCCGAGTGTCCGGTTCTACACCCAATAACAACATCCAGGGAGACTCCTCGCGTGCCTGCCCCACTGGTCTTGCCGGCCCCGAGCCCTCCGGCACCCTCAACGACCCAGGGCAGCACTTTCATAGCTGTGCTTGAGGGTACTGTCTCGGTTTAGTCCATCAGTACCCCATTGGGAAATGGCCGAGTCCAACTCCTCCTTCTCTAGTGCCTGCCACTGGAACAACGTTCCACCTGCGCCCACATTGCTGGCGTCAGTCACGAGGATAATTTCCCCTTGTGCTCTGGGCACGCCCAAGCACTTAGCGTTGGCTACTTTGTCCTTGAGCTCGTCAAACGCTTGTTGTTCTTGAGGGCCCCAGCGCCAGGTAGTACTCTTCTTAATGAGGTCTGTCAGAATGGCGCTGGTGTAGGTGAAATTTTTGATGTGGCGGCGGTAGATGTTGCAGGCCCCAATGAAACTGCGTACATCATGGAGTCCTTTCTTGGGTTCTTCATGTCGTACCTTAGCATCCCTCAGGGGCTTGGCCTTAGAGGCCGCAGGGGTCCACCACCCGGAGCCAATGTCGAACCCCAGGTACTGCCTAGTCTCCTGCATGAACTCACACTTCTCCAGTTTGAGTCTCGTGTGGTTCTCCTGGCAGACTGCAAAGAACTCGCCCAAGAGGATTAGGTGGTCCTCTTGGGTGTTTGTTCCCAGGCATACGTCGTCGATGTGTGCTTCCATCTGGGCGCCCCGGGAAATGAGTTCTTGCACCACAGGTCTCCGACGTAGGATGGATAGGATCTTGTTCATCAGCTCTTGAAAAAGAGCGGGTGCGTTAGCCACGCCAAAGGGCATGACCTTCCACTTGAACACCCTGCCCTGAGGGGTGATGAAGGCTAGGAGCTCCTGGGCAGTGGGCGTCAGGTTGACTTGCCAGAATCCACTCCGCTTGTCCATCTTCGTCTTGTAGCGGCAGGAGGCCATCTTCTCGAGGGTTGACTCCATGTTAGGAATTGACCCTGAGTGGTTCAGCGTCTTCTTGTTCACCTCTCAATAGTCCACTACCAGCCGTTTGGCTGTAGGCCCAGGCTTAGCCACCAGGAAACAGGGGCTGCAATGTTGGGGGTAGTCCCCATTCTTGTACTCCTGGACCAGGCCACCGTCGATACATTCTTGTATCTGTCGCTCTATCTCATCGGCCTGCTCTTTAGGAGCGGGGTAGGGTCTCCTACGCATCTTATGACCCACGAACTCGGGCTTCAGCTTGAGGTCCATCTGTACCAGCTTGTCACTGGAGGCTGGAGGGGGTAGTTCTCCGAATACCTCCGGATAGGTCCTGATCAGCTTCAGTACTCTAGGGTGCAAGAGTTTGATCTTGTGCTCCATGTCCTCGTCAGTGTGTAGATTGCTTGCCCCTTGGTGTATAGAAGCAGGGAGGTGATCCTCAACCGGCTCAGCGTCCTTGGTCGTATCCTTCTGTCCTTGGTAGGCGTAGAGAAGGTCTCGTTCCACAGTCTCAGGTGATGGATGACAACATAGGCACCCTTGAGGGGTGGTATGGGGGCCACGCCCCCCATGACAAGAACGACGCCAGTGACACCCGCTTTGTTGCCTGCCCAGGGAAGGCAGAGGGACGGAACGGGGCAGAGCGACCCCCCGCCCTACTGGCCCCCCCTGACCGCACAAACGGGGGGCACGGCGCACGGGCCGCCCCCCCCCCCCCCCAACCCGCCCCCCGGCACACGAACGCCACGGACCCGCCCCACGGGGGGCGCACAGCCCCAAGCCAGGTAGGGGGGAACCGGGACCGGATCGCCCCCCCCCAAGCACGCCAGACGGAGCAAGGGACCGGGGCAGGACACGCGGAGGGGCACGGACCACGTGGAACGGCCCTACCAGCGCCCAGTGCCGGGACCGTGCGAGGTGCGCACGCCAACCCACCCAGGAGGGGGGGGGAGCGGACGACGCGGGAGCGCGAGCGCACACACACGAAAAGGGCACGCGGGGACTACCAGAAGGGCAACCGGACAGAGCTCGCGGAACGCACAGACGGCGTGGAATGGCGTACCAGCGAGCGAGGGTAAGGGAAACCCGGACAGGACGGCCCGCCACACGCAGCGCGGGACACGCGGGGCGGAAAGGGGGAAACGGGAGACACACAACACCAGGTACCGGCCCGAGCCCCCCGAACCGGCCGCAAGCGCCGTGCACACACGGACGGGGCACTGCACCCGCCAAGGCAGTAGTGGCGCACTGCGCCACGCCCCAACCCCTAGGCTAGGCAGCCTCCGCGCCAGCCCAAGGAGGTCCCACTGGCGACAAGCCAGTAGCACGGGCCTGGGGGCGCCGGCACCCCGGGCGACCACGCATTAGGGGGGCGACGCGGTGGGTAAGCGCCCGCAGCCACGGCTGCAGATTGATGCACTGACCGGGGAGTGGCGAAACGGGGAAGCCGGGGAGGGACGGGGCTCCGAGCCCTGTGAACCCGAGGGACTCTGCCACCAGGCAGGAGGTGCCTCTTGGAGGGCCCCCCACTAGGACCCGGTGGGGAGGATATCACCTGGCCCGACCAGGTGGCTCGCCGTGGCCGAAAGGCGTCTAGTACCCGCAAAATCAAACCTCAAACCTCAAACCTCAAACGTTGTTGTATAGAAGCGGGGAGGTGGTCCTCCACCGGCTCACCGTCCTTGGTCGTATCCTTCAGCCCGTGGTAGGCGTAGATAAGGTCCCGTTCCACAGTCTCAGGTGGTCGCCGACAACATAGGCACACTCGAGGGGGTTCGCATACGCATTCCTCTGATAGTTCATCCTCCTCTGGGGTCCTCACATGGGCACCCCACACACTCTTCATGAGCTTCAGATCCACCTCTCGTTGCCAGGTGGTAATCTTCTGTTCGAGGTCCTCCTTCAGTTGGGAGATATGCCCCATGGACCCTTGCTTCAACGGCCAGGACCGGCGGGTAGGCCTAGCGTAGCATAGCTTTTTTGCCACCAATCTCCTCTTGGAGTCCACGTACTCTCTCAGCCTGGATCGGGGATCCAGCTCCTCGTTCAGGGGCTCCTCTCCCCTCATGGAGAGTAGGGTTTTCTGAGGGGCAGCGTAATCGGCGTTCTCCACTTCCTCCAGGCACGTCTGCACGAAGAAGGCGTCATGCTCAGTCTCGTCATCAGAGTGTATAGAGCTGGGTAGCTCGGATAGCCCACACTCTGAGACTGCATCAGGATTGGGTACACGGCAGGGGGAGTTGGGGGCAACAGTGTCAGACACGACGTACTCCTCTCCCCCAGGAGTAGTCTCTACGGCGTCTCGAGGTCGTAGTTGATTTTTCATGACATCCAGGGTGTAGCCGCTGCTCTCACGTTGAATTTCTTGGACCATAGCAGGATCCAGATCTTCCCAGGGCACTGGGTCTAGACCCCCGTCCACCATGCTTAGCATGCTTCCCCATCCGGGTTTCCCGATGGGCGTCTTGTGGCCCAGAGGCACGTAGATGGCGTCGTCCGGCAGCTGGATGGAGGTGAGCGTCACCTTGTCTAATAGAGTACGCCAGTACTCATTTCCCCCACGGGCTCCCTAATCGGGGGAACACAGGACCATACGGGAACGGTCCAGGGCCACCTTTGGTCAACACCCTCCCCAGCTCACTGAACCTGGGGTTCCCGTAGGCCATCACGAAAGAGGGCCAGTAAAATTTGTAGCAGCAACTTTTCCCTTTGCTGCAGTAGAGGTCCAGGACATGTTGCTTGTCACTGGCGAATAGCTCCACGTTCAGGTCTTCCTGGGAGTATCCCAGCTCCTTCAGACCTCAGTCTAAGACATCCCCAAGGAGCTGATAGTCGTCAGTTTTGGAGGCGACCATCATGGTTGAGGGCTCCTTCTTGCATACCCTCAGGTAGCTAGATGTGTGTTCAGACTGCTCCAGAGGTACAGATTCCCATCCGTCACCATGGTCCACTTGGAGGACGTAGGGTTCTTGCAGGGTGAGGGATAGAATCTGGGAGTGCTCGATGAAGAAGTCGGTCCCCAGTACAAAGTCGAAGGCCTCGGTTTCCATCACGTAGAACCAATGGGCAATACTCCTAGATCCCATAGCCACCTCGACCTCACAGTCCCCACAACTGTGCACCTCATGCCCATCCCCCATGCGGATGGCTGCGGTAGGCATGATGTTCTTCAGGTCCCCCTCAGGTAAAAATTTCTTGGCCAGAATAGATATAGTGGCCCCAGTATCCAGTACCCCCAGGTATTCATGTCCCCCAAGACGGATACGTACCCAGAACACCAGATCTGTAGGGCCCCGGGAGCGTCCCTGTCAGAACTCCGCGAGGCAGATCACTTCAAACCCCTTCTTCTGCAGTTTCCGCGCCATGCGCATGAAACGGGAGCGTTCGCGGGCGTTTGACTGGTCCCCATCTTCGTTGGCACGCTTAGTCCCTTGTTCTTGTTGGGCTTGCGTCTGGGAACGGGTCGTAGGTCCAGTGTTTGATTGCCCACCAGAGGGCTCAGAGTTGCCCCCTGGCGTAGTATTGGGGTTCCTTCTGGACTGGTCCGTGTTTCTGTCCTTGTCCGGCTTGCGGTCAGAGCCTCCTTGTCCACCTTTGCCTTTACCACCTTGGCCTGTGCCATTGCCCTTGGACTTATCCTTGCCACTGTCCTTGTCGACGTTGCCCTTGCCACTGCCCTTGCCACTGCCGTTCTTGGTCTTGAGCTTCGCCGAGAGGCGTTGCTTGTGGTAGAGTCGTCCTCGTAGTGCTTCCTCTTACCACAGAAGGCACTGGTGATTGTGCACCTGTAGTGGTCCAGCAGCTTGGCTTTGCCGCCGGTGTTGGTCTCCTGCTTCTTCCCCTGGACCAGGAAACAGTCTCGCTGGTTGCAATCAGGGGCAGGAAGCAGGCAACCCTGCTCATCTCTGGCATCACACCAGAAGAGATCCTGGAGATTGCTCATGAAGCGAGCATTTTTGGGGGTGATCCCCTGTCCAGGTCGGGTTCTTTGGTACCCTCGGCCATGGCTAGAAATATGTCCTTGATTAGTGCCCTAATGACTTCGATGAAATCCTGCAGGTTTTCATGTTGAAAACCCAAACCAAAGCAGCAAGTAGAGCAAGAACAGGATATGGATGGAATCAATGATTAGTTTGGAGATCCAGTGTAACACAGAAGGGCTGCAGATAGACAAAGCAGGCTTAAGTACAAAGATTCAATCACAAATGGATAAAACAAATGATTTTAAGTGAAAACTGGCCTGACTCTAGCCTCCAAGTTAGCATCAAGCACTTCATGTGCACTCCTTTTGATGAAATGGTGTTGGTTAGGAAAATGGGGCAAAGGAGTTAGGCCAGACACAGAATATGACTTGGCCAAGCAACTGTATTCAGAAACAGTTGAAAAGTAGAACCACAATAAGTGGTAGAAACAGTTGAGTATAGGGGTCTTGGGGCCAAAAAAAAAACATGTGTTGCAGGGTTAGAAACCTAGAAAATGGGTGATTCAGGGCCGCTCCCCCTAAAAATGCCCATTTTTTGCCCAAAAATGGCCTAGAAACGCCAATGTTTGGGCAAGAGAACATTTTCTATTGGGCTCTGATGGCCAGTACAAGCCCTCCCCACCCTATTTTGCAGATGCCTGACGCAAAAAAAAATGTATTCAAAATTATTGGAGCCAGCAAATAGCTTTTTCAGGGCCTCTTCGACCTGAAAAAGGACATTATGTGTCAAAAAATGGCCTAAAATTGCCAATATTTTGCAAAAAAATCTGTGTGTTTTAGGCTCGGGGGCTCCTTTCAAGGCCCCCGCACGCTATTTTGCAGGTGCCCAACGCACCAAAATAGCTTTCGCACCATGTTTGGCATGATATTCAAGCCCCAAAACAAGTCACTCCGCCATTTTCTTAGTTTTCGGAATAAACTAACACTTTTGCCTTTAAAAACCTATGCCGTGGGGGACCACTAGGCTTAACCTCCAAGGCCTTAGGCATGAAATGCCTATTTAATTTCGGTATAACCTCCATGAAGGAAGATACCTCCGCTCAGTTGAGTGATAGGGGTGAACTTCATGGGGGGCTAGGAGTATAACCCTAGTTACTTTGAGAAAGTGTACTTTAGGCTTCAAAAGAGGGATAAAAATACTTAAGTAAGTCTTAGCATCAACAAAAGGGTTTTAAGGGGGGCTTGGCCTGGATCAAGCCCTTCAAGAAAGACATGGCAGTGACTTTTTCTTACTCCCCCCTGGAGTACTAGTTCATCAAGCTAGTAGGACCAAGGAAAAAAGGTCAAGTATTCCCAAAGATTACCTCAGAAAATGCATTAAACCAACCAAAAACATTCCCATCAGTTCATAGAAGCCTATCACACTGTAGGTGCCCATGAAAAACAATGTAATGTACCGTGAATGATGTCCCTTCGATTGGGCATTCCTCAAAAGTCGCCAGCGTGCGACGAAAACGTTTGGTAAAAATTTGGGGGTAGTGGGGTTTGAACCCAGGACTCCCTTCCTAGAGCACACATGCTTGCCCACTAGGGTACAGTCGAACGCTCTAATACGGACGGCTGTCGCTGTATAAACAGCGTTTTAGTAAACATCCCCACCAAGGGTCAGGGCGGAACAATACTCCCAATGGAGGACACAAACTTCCAGGAGCTGAAAAAAATAGAAAATGGAACCAACAGGGAGTGAATCCTGTGGTTTAGCAAAAGGTGTAGCGATTTACGAAGTCAAATCGCTAAAAATTGACAAAACGACGTGACAAATCGTCATTTTTAGACTAAAACCTAAAGTCGCAAACGAGCGCAACAGAAGCGGACTCCAGAAAAAGGGTTGCGCAAGCGTAAACGGCTCTAGAAAAAGAAGGTATGAGCCGTAATTTTTAAAGGTCTAAAAGAAATTTTTGCACAGTTGCATCAAAAATTTCTTTAAACTTTAGGAAAAAGTATTGAAAAGGAACCCACACCACAGAGCAGGTGGACAACCCGCCTCTCAGGTATGTCAGTGTCATTTCACACACATGGATTGCGTTCGTGTTGGTTGCTTCGTTAAACCGTTAGGGTTGTCACCGCTGTGTTCGTTGGGGGTTCGGGCGCTCACCTCCTTTGCTCTGCACAGGTCAAAACAGAGATGAAAGGTATGCAAAGCGAATGGAGCACGCAGCGCGCACATAGGGTTAGAGTATGCGCTGTGCTTGCGATGCATGTGCCCAATTCAGGCATTCACACGTTGTGTCGCTTTCCCTGTGCCCTAATCCACCCTTGTCTTCTCTTCACAAGTTAGAAAAGAAAGTGCTTGCTCGTGTTTGTGTTGCCGTAGCGCTAAAATAGGGTTGCTTAAAACGCTTAGGCTTGTTTTGCGCTGTGCAGTGCGCCATTCTCTCTCCTTTTTCTGCAGGAAACAAAGTAAGAAGAACGTGCATGACACACAATGCAATAATCGCTTAGGGTTGTTTATAATTCGCCGTAGGATTGTTTAAGCGCTTAGGGTAGTTTTGCGCTCGTGTGACCTTCGGCATTCACATGATGCGTGGCGAGTAAGGTAGGTAAGCCCAGGAGGAGCTCACCTCTTGGTGGAGTCACGCTATGGTTTGGTGCTGTGGATCAGATTAGGAGTAATGGAAACCTTGTGCATACCTGTGCATGCATATGGCGCATTAAAGGGTAGGCCACGCGTGTTGCGCATGGTAAAACTCTTGTTTAGGTTACCCAGGGACTCCACCCCACGTTCTTTAAGAGAACGGGTGGAGTTCCTTAAGCTTACTTGCTTGCAACTTGGTAAGTGGACAGTGTATTATAGGGCAGCCTGAGAAGCGTATAATACGTGGAGGCTGTCTTGGTTCCTCCGCCACTTGCCAGGTCCATCAGCCTTTGTTTTACAGGTGGGCAGGTGAGGCTGACTGGTGCAGCTGCAGTTGCCTTCGGCGACTTTGAATTTTTCTGCCCAAGCTAAAACGGGCGCTGATCACGCAATCAACAAACTGCAACTCAGCCGTGAGTGGCGAGTGCAGTCCGACATCTTCGACATACTTGCTGTGCACGTAAACTGTGCACTCCTTCCCTCCAAGCCCTGACAGGGAAACGCGGAGTGGCATCCCTGTTAGGCCACAGTGGCTTAGTAGCGCTGTGTTCTCTTGCTCTTTCACAGGAGGGTCAATAGGGCCCGAGACCTCTTTGACATCAGCACCCAGTAGCGTGTGTAGGTGTTAGGGTCAGCAAGCCTGGCAGGTGATGAGTGCAAGTGATGAGTGCTCCCCCTGCCTTCGAAGGCTGGTGCTGGCGTTAGTGAGTGTAGTGTACTGGTGTCTCCTGTCCCGCGTGCTTTTCCACGTGGGCAGGGGAGTGCGTTAGCTTTTGGCCCTTAGAAAAATTGGCGTTTTGTATGCCCTTAGCACACATGATCATCCATCCCCTCTAGTAGGTAGGGCTTTTGCCGTCCTCCCCCAAGGATAGGCGCCAGCACAGAAATTTGGCGCCATAGGAGTGGTAATAGTACCTGATTAGGACCTTCGGTCCGACGTCAGCGAAGCCCGGTCTCCGGGAGCCACGACAGAGAGAGAAGTGAGACACATACAGACATACGTAGCACACTTAGGGGTATGGTAAACCCTTTAAGGAAGGGTAGAACCCCATGGGTCTGGACCATTCAAAGGTCCTAACTGTGGGCACGCTTGTCCCCAAGGAGGGTGGACACACCTTGCTTCATAACACGTGGCTTGTCATTCCCCCCTGGAGTAGTAAGCCACCGTTCTTCGTTGGCTCCCCAAGGTCATTACATCAGGGCAGTTCCCATGCAACATATGGTCAACAAAGCACACATTCGCTGGGTGGCTGCAAACCTGATAAGCGGCCATCTGGCTCACGCTGGTAACCATAGGCATGGGACTGCAGGGCACAGCCAGGGCAGGAACAGTGCTTCGCAAGCAGCGGATGTGTAGGTGTTTGGACCGCCGAACCGGATTGAGGGTGGGGGTTAGTACATTCACCGTAACTGGAGCTCTACAGGAGTTCTGAGCCTGTCCTGGCACACACTGAGTAGGTCTAGCTGTTCTGCACAAGAGTGCTCACCGCCCCTGGAAGGTTAGAAGACAGTCAGTAGACT
The DNA here is from genome assembly GCA_964036045.1 of Eutreptiella sp. 'Long Island Sound 2002'. Classification (NCBI taxonomy): domain Eukaryota; phylum Euglenozoa; class Euglenophyceae; order Eutreptiales; family Eutreptiaceae; genus Eutreptiella; species Eutreptiella sp. 'Long Island Sound 2002'. The sequence goes on from OZ038390.1 coordinate 8,647,637, forward strand.
GACACAGTGAAATTAGTTTTTCTTTTTCCGCTGGGACAGAGTCTCAGCACGGGTTAGTAACTGTCCTTCGTTGTTCTCAACAAGGTAGGAGCGGAAAATGGGGTTGATACTCCCATCTGGTTGTATAAAGGCGGACATGGGTTCCCAGGTCACCTCAGATAGCCCATAGCCATCCCATACGGTTAGGAATTTCCAGCCCTGCTGATACTCGTGGCGTGCAATACCTGCAACCACGTGGTAGCCGTCGACTGCCATCTCATCGGCAGTCATCTCCTCGAGTTTGTCTGCCTCCTCGGGGCTGGCAGCGTTCTCTAGGTCGATACGCTCGACCTCACTGTCGCTGAGGCGCCACTTATCCCAGAACAAATCATGAGGGGAGTGATAGTGCCTCAACTGCTTAGGCGCACAAAGTAGTTCACCACCTAGACGTGGACTGCACCTGACATGGATCCTAGACCCATCTATCCTGATGATACGATAGGGCCCAAAATAAGGGTCCTGTAGGCAGTTACGAGGCCAGGGGGGTAGGCGTGAATGGTGAACTAAAACAAGGTCACCAACGTTGAAGCTGGCAGGTCGCTGTAGGCAATTCTGTCGGCTCAGTTCACGGTCACGGATATGTCTCAGGTTGGTCCCAGCCTGGTTAGCCATAGACTGCTTGTGTTCCAGCGAATCACCAACAGGGCTCTTGAAGTCTTCAGGAAAGGGAGTTTTGAAGAACCAAGCTGGTCATCCTCCATGAAACAGCTCGTGGGAGGTGAAACCCGTAGAAGAGCTCCTCTGAGAGTTCATGGTCAGCATCGCCCAGGGCACTAGGGGTACCCAGTCTTTGGTACGTTCCTGTTTCATCAGGATTCTCAGGTTCTGTTCCACCACACGGTTTTGTCTCTCACAAAGAGGGTTAGACGTGTGGGTATAGTGCACACCTGTGACTACCTCAACGTTGACGGCATTCAGCACTCGTTTGTACGATCCAGTGTCACTGCGGATGCGTACATCCTCATCAGAGTGCACCTGTTTAGGTGCTCCATAGGGTTCGAACCATTGTTCGACAAACATTTTCACAGTTTGCTCACCTGTGATTTTCTTATTGCAAGGGAACACAGGGGTGAAGCGAGACAGGCCACAGGTGACCACCAGGCAACTATCATAGCCGCCGAAGCGAGGTAGGCCGTGGATGAAATCCACATAGAGAAGAGAGTTAGTACAATAGGGTATGGGTAAGGTGGAAATCAGTCCCCTCTCCCTACTGTCGCTCTGCTTGCTGGCATGACAGCCACAAGCATCCACAATGGTTTGCACACGAGACCTCAGTTCAGTCAGGGTTAGACTAGAGTAGAAACACTCACGGAAGAAGTCCACGGAGAGATTAGCGCCAGTGTGACCTGTGCTGAGATGGGCCCACTGTAGGCAACCATCAAGTGGGGCCTCAGGTACGACAATACGGTCCTCGTAGAAGAGGTACTGGTTGTTTTTATACCACTGGTGCCCGTCAATGACACGGGGCTCGAGACCAGTGCTGAGGGTCTGGTGAATTTCTTTATACTCTGACTGGTAGTCAGTTAGGCTCCAACCCTCGAGGATTCTAGCCGTGCGCATGGACAGGTCAAGTTGGACATCCATACGCTGGAGAGCCTCTTTGGCGAGTGCCTCAGAGCTCTCACCAATAAGCGCATCGAAGTTATTGCGCGATATATAGTCAGACAGTTCATTTTTTATACCAGGGATATGATGGACTGTCAGCCTGAACTGGCTCAGGTAAGTCCACCACCGTTTTAGTTTTGCTTTCTCCGGTGGTGGGCCCTTCTGAAAAAGACTTCACCGGTTCCTGGTCACAGAGCCAGACAATAGGATTTTTTGCACTGAGCGGCGCCTTTTGTGGCTGGCCAGGCCGGCCAGACAATAGGATTAGATCCCAATAGTCGGGACTGTGATGAGAGCACCAACATACCGGCCAGGAGTTCCTGGTGGTAGGTGCTGTAATTGGAACGCGCTTGGTTGCATTTCCAGTTCCAGTGTCCCAGTGGCACAAGCTGCCACTCACTGGTAGGATAGTCATGCTTCAAGGAACCATCACGGTTCAGTCCGCTAGTACGATAATGGCAGTGGGTTAGTTCAGCTGGGATAAGCTCCTGCCATTGGTAGATTGTTCCAGCCCCCCCTACATCACTGGCATCAGTGATCAGGACTATCTCGCCCTTAGGGCGGGGTACTCCCAGGCAGTTGGAGGAGGCAATTTTCTTCTTCAACGCCTGGAAACACTCTTCCTCTCTGGCGGTCCACCTCCAGGGAGCAGTTTTCCTGATTAGGTCAGTGAGAGGGGCAGAGGAGTAGATAAAATTGTGGATGTGGCGCCTATAGAAGTTACAGGCGCCCACAAAACTCCTTACGTCGTGTAGACCCTTCTTAGGGTCATCGCGAATCTGCATGTCCTGTAGGGGCTGCATCTTAGACGCGGCTGGTTTGCACCAGCCATACCCCACATCGAAACCCAAATACTCCTTGTCTCCTTTCATGAACTCGCATTTTTCGGGTTTAATTCGGAGATGGTTTTCTCTGACAAACAATGAAAAATTCACGGAGGAGAAGAACATGGTCCTCTTGGGTATTGGTGCCCAAACTCACGTCATCGATGTGGGCCTCCATTTCTGCACCTCGAGAAATCAACTCCTGTACTAGAGGTCTGCCCCTCAGTATGTACAAAATTTTGTTCATCAGTTCCTGGAAGAGTGCTGGGGCATTAGCCACCCCGAAGGGCATGACCTTCCACTTAAACACACCACCCTTAGAGGGTATAAAAGGCAGCAGTTCCTGAGCTGCGGCGGTTAGGTCTACCTGCCAGAAACCACTGCGTCTGTCCATTTGGGTCTTGTACCGGCATTTGGCAATACGCTCCAGGGTTTTTTCCATGTTAGGAATACTCCCTGAGTGGTTTTGGGTTTTCTTGTTGACCTCACCATACTCAACAACCAATCGTAGGGCAGTCGACCCTGGTTTAGCAACCAGGAAACAGGGACTGCAGTGATGGGGGTAGTCCCCCTTCTTATATTCTTCGGCGAGGCCAGCATCAATACATTCCTGGATCTGGCGCTGGATTTCTTCAACCTGTTCCTGAGGAGTGAAGTAGGGACGACGCCTCACCCGCGTCTTCTCAAATTCAGGTTTCAGTTTCAAGTCCATCTGGACCAGTTTTTTACAGGAAAGGGGAGGCGGCAGGGCGCCGAACACGTCCTCATCGGTTAGGAGCAGTTTCTTCAGTCGGGGGTCAAGGTTAAGACTCTCGATTTTCTGCAGGAAATCCTCCTCAGCATGGAGCTTGCTCTTTCCCTGCTCTTTCTTTTTCTGCCCATCAGCAGTTTCGGCAGGTACTGAACCATCGTCCCACTCAGGAAGACATTGCTGCCCATAGTGCAGAGAATACACTAGGGGTATCTCACGGCCAGGCAGCGTGTAGGAATCATCGTCCTCCTCAGACCAGATGGAGGATTTCCAGGTCTATCTGAGGTATTGTAGCCGCTATTGGCGCTCAATACCTTCGGCCTTCAGGTACAACAGCCGTCGGAGTTCTTGAGTGTCATGCTCAGACAGTGGCATGTTCTTAGAAGCAGGCCGCGCTAGAGCATCAAGACTCTGGCCCACGGGTTCACCTGGGTGCATATGCTGCATGTGCAGCACTGGTTTCCCAACAGGGGAAGTTGGTGCTGAGGTTGACTCTAGATCTACCTCCTCCAGCAACAGCTGGGACAGGAAGGCACTGTGTTTTAGTTCAACACAGCTGGGATCAACAGGAGGGATAGTGCTGGCGATCTCAGACAGTTGGTCGTCAGCATCCTCCTTTAAAGCTGCAGTTCCAAATAGCCATCGGGACATTCACAACCTGTAAGTGTGGCAGATAGGTGCTCAGGAGATCGTTTTTTGACATCAGAAAGGGTCACGCCACAATTTTCGGCCATGACCTCTTTCAGTAGCACCTGCTCCAGATCACACAAGGGTACAGGACGGAGGGATCCATCTACAATGGATAAGAATGAACGTGCTGCCCTAGGTCGTTGATGGTGCCGGAGGGCTCAGGGCCGGCAAGACCGGGGGGGCAGGCACGCGAGGAGTCGACCTGAACGCTGCTGTTGGGGGCAGAACCAGATACACGGACACCAACGGAGGCGAGAGCGGCAACAACGGAAGCAAGATCCATGCTGATTGTTATCCGGCAAAAAATCCCAGTCTATGAAGAAAATTGATGCGGATTATCCTAAGTACATCTGAGTGTCCATATCTGTCTGAAAAGATTTATATAAATCCGATTGTGAAAAAATATTTGGCCGATCTGGCTCGCGCACGCGCGTCAGCGGCAAATGGCGATTCCGGGTAAATGATCGGAACGCGGCGGATTTACGGTGAATGGACCGCGGAATCAGATCCGGCACATCAGAAATATATAGGTCTGATCCTGAGACTGAGCTGCGGGGCGGCGATTCCGCCGAAGCAGAGAAAATGACCAAAATGTAGCCAATCTGGGGCAGATCTGCTAAAATCTGAGCAGATGGGGGTTAGCCGCACTTACACTCCCCCTCCAAAAACACACTGGGGTGTGTCGCTACGTCAACGAAGAAGGTAGTGCGGGTAAGTCCCAGAAAAAAATAGAAATGTAGCCTCGATGGGGCGAAATCTGCTTGATCTGACCTGATTTGGGCTGAATTGGCACTGAATCAGGATGGATGAACCTGAAATGAGACAGAATGAGGAGTGACGAACAGTCCTCCGTGCAGTAAAACATTAGGTTAAGGGCTAAAAAGCATGTAAACGGATCGAGAATCGATACCAAACCATGCCCTGGTTGAGAATGAGGTAGATTGTTGGTGGATTGAGTGGGAAAATCAAGAGATGGAGTGACATCTCGGCGCTCTGGCACAGTTTAGCTGTCGCGGGCACGCTACGGTGTCCTCCACGTACTCTACATCGTGTTACTCCCGCTTTTCTCGTTCTGAAAAGTGCAGCATGTGCTTCAGATTTGGCGCATCTGGTGGATGATCACAAGATTCAGCAAGATTGAGAATCAATTTGGGCAGAGATGAAGGAGATGAAACAATCACAGAGAGGGAAAACAAATACAAATGTAGTCTGCAGGCCCTAAGTGAACCATTGCAGGTAGGGATGTTTTTCTGTTCACTTAGTTAGGCAAAGCCGTAAACAGATCTTCGAGGAATGAGAGCAGATGACAAGGAAATCAACCTAAATGGTCCTAAAATCAGCAAATTCCCTAAGATGAAAGTGAAATGAAGCGGAATGTCTAGAACTGAAACTACTAACACCTTCGTTTAGACTAGAGTTAATATATATTGTCGTTTATTCAGCTGAGTTGTGCTTTCCGGCACGTTGGTTCGCGAGCATCCAACAGATTCCATGAAAATCTGGATCATGTGATGATGCATCATGATGAGACATGATGGCCCTGGATCCTTGGCATGTAACGCGCCGAAGGTTCGCTGAAGGCGCTTTACTGACAGTATATAACTGAGAGACACCGAATAGTCCTTTATTTACAGTGGCGGTGGTGTCAATCGACTTGGACAAGGCCCATCTTTGGATTGAGTCCCACAAGACACTTGGATTCACCATTTTCGACAGTTTCAGGTCGGATTGAGCTCACATTGGCGTGTGCCAAAAATACACAAAAATACATTCGGTGTAGCTTCGGTGTATTTTAGTTGTCTGAACAATTGACGTCGGGGTTTTTGCGTTACAGTGGCAGAATGATGGACAAACCTGAGGAATTCAAGGTAAATTCAAGGAATCTGGATCTGAATCTGGACTTTGGCTTCAGCATCACGGCAAATGAAGGTAAGATCTGTGTTCCTGGCGTCGCATCTAGTGCAGCCAGTACTACAGGGGGTGCCTGTAGGGGTGAATGTCGCTGCGCAGCGTTTTTACTATGTACATTTGCTTCCATCTGCACGAGTAGCCAAATTCCAAAGATGCACAGACCCACAGAGACAAGATTACCCCGAATCTGCCTGAATTGAGCCTGAGTTTGGTTTTTTCTAGACACGGCAGCACACTCCGTGGCTTTCGGCAGCGTATCTACGCCTTGTCTGCCGAACGGAGACCAAAGAAAAGTTGATTGACGTCAAATTATCAAACATTCGCAGTTCTCCACATCATGTCGTAATCAGGAAGAATGAACAGTGGATTGAGCAGAATGTGGTTTTTTCAAGTCGTCAGAACACTCACATTGGAATAAGTGGTCGACGGGGCGAGGCTGAAGTCGGCCAAGCACGAATACATGTGACCACCAACCTATCTGGTGGGGCCCTCGTACGGCTTGGGCGCTGTAAATCAGCGGCCGAACTCGAAGCTTGGTCTTCATTTGGCTCCTGGGCTGGCCTGACCGCAGGAGGGGGGATCGACGGATCAGCCCTGGAATGTGGCTGCTGAGGGCCGTAAAAGGCTGGATCTCGATTCACCACAGGTCTTTTTCCGTCGCTCTCCACCTGTCTGTCTGGTTTCGACAGACAGTCTGTCAGGAGTACGCCAATTTCGGGGTGCTTCTTGAGGAAGTCGATGAACCCCTTGGTGTACCCATGGACAAAAGAATGGGCTGGTTCCCAGTTGTTGTGACTGGAATCAAAGCCCCTCCACTCACATAGAAATTCCCATTCGCCCTTTTCGTCACGTCTTGCTTCTAAAATCCTCTTGAGTTCGTACTTCCCCCCTTCGATGACCCGATCGGACAAAAATTTCGAAGTCCAAAAAAGGGGTTTAACCCGATCCTTGGGGGAGGGGATCTCTCTCTTGAGGCGATCGCCCGAAACTTCAATTTCCCTGCTGACATCCACACGAATCCTCCACCTGTTCTCACCTAGACGCGCTGTAACAGCGAATGGCCCCTCCCACAAGGGAAGAAGCTTATCATCTCCGTCCAGGGTGGTTTCAGATTTTCGAAGCCAAACTCGATCATCGACTTCGAAATTGTGGGGGTTTTTTCGGCCTTGATTCTGGACCCAAAGCCAGTCAGCTTGATGCTTATCGATTAATTTCGAGACAGTTTTTTCTGCTCGTTGGATTTCGTCCAAAAACAAAGAAGCATCCTTATAAGGGCGAGGATTATTCAACGGCATGTTCCACCAACACTTCTTTCGTCCAAAGACAATTTCATTTGGAGAAAGGCCATGGTACAAAGGCGTGTTGTGGTAACGGCGAAGCAATGCGAAGAGAACTTCAAGCCAATGGAAGTCTTTCTCACTGGCGAGCTCCTTACGAAGCATATTTATAACAGAGCGGCCGGCTCTTTCGCCAGGCAGCGCTCGATGTGAGTGGATCTCGCATCTCAGGTGGTGGATTCCAAGGCGAGCACATAATTCCTTCCACCATTCGGAGGTGTACTCTTTGCCTGAGTCCGTAACCACCTCGGATGGGACGTCCCAACCTCCCATCCAGGTCTGCGCGCACCATTTGGCGGCAGCCTTGCCAGTCATTGACTCGATGTTGCAAGGCAACACCTGAATGTAGCCAGAATGACGGCATTGTATAAGGAGCACACCATTGACCTTTTTGTTGGTCCAATGGCACTCTTCGTCGTCGAGTTCACCGAGATAGAAAAAATCACTGGTGACTCTGTTAAAGAGGCGCTCCGGAATAGGATGTGGCCTCAGATGGCCGTGCTTCTTCGCGCTGGGTGGCGTCGCGACAGCACATTGGGCACATCCGGCGGCAACTTTCATACAATGAGTATATAGCCTTGAGCCGAACAACCTATGTTTAATCATGGACCATAATCTACGGCCATGTGCGTGGGGGGACTCCCATTTGTGCCACCAGTCTAACACTCGGGGGGCCAGGGCGTCTGGTACGCACAATTTACCCTCCATCCACAGCTTCCCCCCATCCAACGAATATTCAGAAAAAATTCCATCCTTGTGAGCATCTTTGGATTTGAGATTCTCAAAGACCTCTTTAAACATGGAATCTTTCACATAATCGTTCGTCCAGTCACGGATGATAAGGGAATCTTTCGGCAGGGGTGGAGTTTTGGCCGGATCTCGACGCTTAATGCCCTGAATCAACCGAAATCCACTTACAGGTCGGGTATACTCGAACCGTTTCACACTCCCTGAGGAGGGATCGGTGACTTTCTCCACGACTTTCAGTGATTTGGTGACGATCTCATGGGCATGCGCCGGATCTGAGAAGGCCGTGATATCGTGACACGGGCATGCGTGCTGTTTAACAGTGCATTGCATGCATTCACGTCGAATGAGCTTTTTTTCTTCTTGATCCCACTCGATTACGACGTGGCGGTCCTGCTCCGTACCATGGATGCTGGTACTTTGCAGCCCCTCTGAAGCGGGGTAAGCCCATCGGCTCAGAGCATCCGCTACCGTGTTGTGTTTTCCAGGCAAATACGACACATGGAGGTCAAACAGACTGAGAAATTCATGCCATCTGGCCCGTCGACCAGCTGGGCTCGCGACAGTATCAATGTGTTCGGTGGCCTAATACTCCAGAGATCGATGATCCGTCAGGACCTCGACTCGATTGGTGCCAACCCACGATTGGTACTTCTTCAGAGCGCAGATTATGGCATATGTTTCTTGCTCACGCGGCGACCATTGCATTTGGCGTGGGGCTAGCTTCCGAGACCAAAATGCAAGAGGGTAATGATCGCCGGTGGCTTCATCAACCTGTTCAAGAACAGCTCCGATCGCGTACCTAGAAGCGTCGGTTCTTATGTAGAAGGGTCGGTCGAATTGGGGGACATGCAACGTGGCGACTTCGCAGAGGGCCGCCTTCAAGTGATGGAAGGCCTCCTCGCACTCGTCAGTCCACTTGACACGAACCTTTGAACCTGCCTTGCCCGCATCTCTCCCTACCTTCAATAATTCAGTGAGGGGGGCAGCAAATTTGGCATGATTCGGCACAAAAGTGTGGTAAAAATTGCAACAACCCAGGAATCCTCTCAATTCCGTGATCGTCTCAGGGCGCTTCCACTTCTGAATAGCGACGAGCTTTCCTGGACTGGGTCGTCGGGTGCCATTCTCAAGGCGAGAACCACAAAATTCGACTGATTTTAAAAATAATTTTCCCTTCTTTGGCCCACAAATCAGCTGATTGGCATCAAGAATGTCCAAAACCTGGTTCAGCTGCTTTTCATGTAGGGCCACCAGCTCGGCTTCGGTCAGTCCCTCCCCCTCTGTCGCGATGATTATGTCATCTATGTACACACTCACGAAGGCACGAAGCTCAGGATGAGCTGTAAAAAGCACATCCTCCATCATTCTTTGAAAAAACGAAGGGGCGTTCTTCAGGCCCATGGGCATGACCGTCCACTGGACTAGGCCACATGGCGTGCACATACAGGTGAGAGGTCGGCTGTCCTTCCTCAACGGCATTTGGTGAAAGCCGTGGCGGAGATCCAGCACAGAAAACAAACGACCTCTTGCCCTCTTGGCGATTTCCTCCTCAATGAGGGGCAGGGGGTGTGAATCCGCCTTGGTTTCGGCGTTGAGGTTGCGAAAATCAACAACCATTCGCCAACCATCAATAGTGTTCTGGTCTGCAGGCGGCGGCTTCGGGACTGTGAAGGGTGCACAGCACCATTCGCTGGTCATACAACCCTCAAGCGAACCAAATTCCCTGAGATTTCTCTCCATTATTTTTCTGAGTATCTCATGTTTCTGTCCATGGTTCTCATAAGGACGCTGTTTCTTCGCCTTGTACCCTTCACGAAGCTCGATGAAGGCTTCACCGAACTGCCCACGGACAGGGGGGTCTTTGATCAACTTCCCCGAAAGGGTTGTGTCCTTCCGTTCCTCAAAAATCTTGTCTCTTTTCTTGGAACACAACTCAGTGTCCACCTGATCGCCAGGAATTACTGTCGAAAAAACTTTGGCGATTTCTTCGGCCTTGGCAGGAAGAATCTTCTTACGGATGTCCCTAAAAAGGTCCGTATCAACTGCCTCTTGAAGATAGGTGGGTCGAGTGTCGACATTCCAGAGATTCTCTTCGTGATCCAGCTCCTCGAAAGGATCTATGAAAGCTTCCACACGGGGTTTTTCATAAAAAACTCTGAATTTGCGGCGCGAGAAAAATTTTTTTGTCGTCCGTGCGCCGTAGATTCTTTTGGATGTAGATCGTATTGGGGAAGAGGGAGACGAGGCGGATCCATTTGACGTTGGATCACCTTGGGCATCTGACGGACAAAAATCAGAAAAAATAGATTCATCATCAGTACCACGCTCAACCTCAGATTCAGACCCAACACAGGAATCAGTACTAGAATCAGCAGAATCAGATTCAGAAAGCTTTCCATCCACCAGGAATGCAAGCGAACTCCAGGGCCGCTGTGGCAGGGGACCTGTGTCGTCCCTGGCATACAGCTTAATCTTCCTGGGAAGTTCGATGTAATCTACACAAATGTCTTGCAATTCCTGAAACCAAGGCTTGTCGTCCCACAAGGGCACAACTAAAATCGCCTGGGTTTTATCTTGCTTGATTTTGTGGATGACCTGCTGGATTAAGTGAAACGGAGGATTAATCCATAACTTCTTGTCCCATTTATGGGTCCAAGCGTCGCGAAAGTGCTTGTCAAAACGCTTGTTCTCGCGGTTAGCAAAGGCATCATACTGTGGCCAAAAGGAATGGTGTTCATAAAAATATTCACAAATTGTATCGCGCCATTTGTCGACAACTCTGTAGGATGAAGAGTGCCAGCGCGAAGGGCGTCGTGGCTGGGAGTCCCTACGAAGACATTCTAACTCTTGGGAGTAATCGGCACTCCCATTCACCTCTGCAATGGTGACGTCTTCGCCAAACTTTGGTGTTACCTTTTGCTTCAAAAATTCTTCTGCACTTTTAAACCCTGCGTGCAAAAAACGAAATTCAGAACGCTCCAAGGGACCTGACTCCAGCAAAAAACAACGCCGATGACCTACGGGCGCCACCCTGTTCTTGCGAAGCCAAGGATGGCCCAAGTAAAGGTCATACTTTATGTCGGCACGATAGAAGTAGTCATCCTTAAGGATAACTTCCTCCACATTACCTTCTTCCCAAAGGTCTTGAGCGACCAAATGAGTTGATATATAACAACCGCGTTGCCCACCTGCGAGAGAATGTCCAGAAACTCCCTCGAGGGTAACAGGATGAGGCGAATCAAACACGCAGTCGTCGGGTAAGAAAGAATTGGATTGGAGATTTACCTCCGATCCATTGTCACACAAACAAGTGGCGAGGTGGAAATTGCCCTTGCAATCAGAGACCCACAGCTTTGTGACAAACTGACGGGCCCTGTGCTTGGACTGTACACCAACCTCGTCCACTACAACAGAAGGATCCGCTGCCGGATCCAGGGGAGAGGAGACAAGCGACCCTACATCAAGTAGTGGTCGAGAAGGAATCTGGGGATCATGCCTGAAATCGCCTGGGGAGGGGCGATTTTCGTGGCTCCCCTAGGCGTTCTGACCTCCAGTGGCTGCGTTAACATTGTGGACACACCCTGATTCGTCGACCCACTCATCTTGGAGCGGATCATCTGCTGGATTCAAGGCATTTTCAACGTAATCTCGATCCGCATCGGACACCTGATCTGCACCTGAGACCTGATCAACACGATGGTTGCCCTTTCCATGTCCACGGCCACGGCCGCTGGATGATGGACCTCCACCGTCCCCACGCCCTCTGCCCTTACCAGAGGAAGGGGTTCCCGAAGGATTTCCCTTACCTTTACCCTGGAATCCTAGAGCATTTCCCTTGTTTGCACCGGATTGAGGGGTTTGGCCTGGATTTCGATTTCCGCCTCCGGCGTTGCTATTGGGATTTTTCTGGCCGCTCGGCTGCCCACCGGAGCCGGATGGAGTCCGATTTCCTGTGCCTTGGGACCCGCCAGTGCCTCCAGGATTTTTGTTTCCACCGGAGGGGGTCGGATTCCCTTTTCCAGCCTTCCCACCGTGCACCTGTCTGTCATTCCTGTCTGAATTCTGCGAATTACTGATATTTTCACCAATCACCTTGTGATCGTAAGGAGACCATCGGTGATTATCAGTAGAATGCGTCTTAGCTCGGTTCGTAGAACCTAAAAGAAGACAGATGCTACAGTGCTGCTGAACATTCCGGGTGTCATTCACCTTTTTGTTGCCCTTTTGGGCCCCATTTTGGGTGTTTTGCTGGGTATTCTTGTTTCCCCCAAGACCCTCATGGAAATTCTGATTGGCGGCGTCGGCGAGCCGCTCAACCTCCTCCCAGAGTTCCTTCGGGGTGTACGAAAACACCCAGTTTTTGGCCTTCAGGCGATGGCCATGGAAGCTGACTCCCCTGTTGAGGACTTGGACAAACAAGTCCCGATCCTCGTGTTCATGAAATTTGATTTTCCACGTCTCCTCAGTGAATTTCACCTTGGAGAAGGACGTGGGGGAGCACTTTTGAAGTGCCTCCCTGACGGAAAACTTATTGGCAGAGGCATCGAAGCCTTCCACCTCCGCCCACCAGGTCTTGACCTTTTCTTCGGACTGTTTGTTCCGAAGGGTGGCGGCAGTTTCTGAGGGGATCTTGTCAAAAATCAGATTTTTCAGCTCGGCACTAGAAAATTTTTCGCCTGAATGTTCAGCTTCTTCCACTAAGTTCCAGAAGCGCTGTCTCTTGTCTTGCACTTCGTGCAAGATTAATCGCGAGAATGAAGGAAAATTCTTCAACATTTGGTGGTAATGGTCCTCTGGCAGCCGGGATCCACGTACCTCCAACTGTTCCCACACCTCATCAAAGGTAAGGGGGGAACTTGTATCCTCGCGATCACTCCAAGTCCTGAGCCAAGTGTTGGCCGGCGCTCCCTCAAGGCAATCCAAGAAGGCCATCAGGAACTGATTATCTTGGAGTTTTTGAGTCTTAACTCACAGTTTAAATTCCCGTTGGAACTGAGGCCAACGTCGGGGGTTCCCATTATACTTCGGTTGCTTGGAAACCTGACGAAGTCGCAATGAAGTCGGATTAAGAAGGAAATCCAGCCCAACACCGGCCGTAATGGCAGACACCTTGGCGGCATCATTCGCCACACCAGCTCCGGCGAGGGTCTGGGCGAGCAACAGCTGGGCTAAGGTATTGGAATCAGCAGCAGGAGGGGCAGTACGGGAGGCAGTTCGCTCCGCATTCTGAGCCCCAGTCCTAGCCTTCGCCGTCCTACTCTCAGAACGAGAGATTTTAACCCTTTCCTTTAGCTTGGTCCTGCTGATCCTTGCATCGGTGGTCCTGGAGTCCGTCGAAGGAGCAATTGAAAAAATTTCTGTCGCCTCCTCCGATGGCCCTGTTGCTTGTTCCACCGATGAGGCGCCCTCAGACCGCATGTGCGTCTTGAAAAGATCTTTTATTCCCAGCGTTTGAATGATGAGGTGCATTTGATCTTTGAGCAATTGGAGCTCAGCATCTCGCTGGAATCTGCAGGAGCAGTCGGCAGGACAGTACATGCCGTGTCCTGAAGGGCCTGAGCAGGCTGTCGGACCGCTGATCTCGGTGGTCCGCAGCCAGGAGTCCACTTGGGGAGCTCCTTCAGCCCTGATTTCCAGGCTTGCCTGCCTGGCCGCCTCTAAAATTCCCTCCTCAACCGCGGCGGCTAGATCGTCGCGGATGGAAACAGGGGGATGAGGGGCGGAGGGCCCGGGAACAGGTGCCGTGCCCTTCTCCTTCGGGAAGGGGCTTGCCTTCCAGATCTGCAAAAAAATGGCAAAAGAGTCATCTTCTTGAGAACGCCACCACATCCTGGTATTAATTTCGTTCTGAAGGAGGAAAAAATATTCCGTTAAAAAATCAGAGGCGATTCTTTCTTGTTCGATCAGCTTAGACGAGGCTAACCAACAAAGGGCCTCAAGGGCCTCAAGGTTACGGGTCACTTCTGGGGTCAAATGGTCGTCCCAGTGTGCCCAGGAGGCTGGTCGATTATAGCTAGGTACCTCACCTGGACCGCCCATCTCAATGTCGTTCAGATCGGCGTCCGTGGTCTCAAATGTTGGACATTGGTAAGGAATGTTGGTACCTGCCAGCTCCGTAAGCTCCAACGGAGCATTGCCATCGTCGTAGGCCGGCGGATTCCAGCTGCTCGATGGCCAGTTTCGACTGGGATTAAGGTAATCTGGGTCCCCACAGCTGCTGATGTGCGCCCTTCTTGGGCAGCTTGGACTTGCGCAAGGCATTCCTCTCAAGGCCTCGTTCGCGCAGCACCAAGGCAGTGTAATCGTTACTCCTCCAGAAGCGGCGGGGTCTACGGGGCCGTACTGGGGAGCGGGCTGTGGATGGGATGCCACAGGAACAGCATTCAGGTAGCCTCTGCTACCATGAAAGTGCTGCCCTAGGTCGTTGATGGTGCCGGAGGGCTCAGGGCCGGCAAGACCGGGGGGGCAGGCACGCGAGGAGTCGACCTGAACGCTGCTGTTGGGGGCAGAACCAGATACACGGACACCAACGGAGGCGAGAGCGGCAACAACGGAAGCAAGATCCATGCTGATTGTTATCCGGCAAAAAATCCCAGTCTATGAAGAAAATTGATGCGGATTATCCTAAGTACATCTGAGTGTCCATATCTGTCTGAAAAGATTTATATAAATCCGATTGTGAAAAAATATTTGGCCGATCTGGCTCGCGCACGCGCGTCAGCGGCAAATGGCGATTCCGGGTAAATGATCGGAACGCGGCGGATTTACGGTGAATGGACCGCGGAATCAGATCCGGCACATCAGAAATATATAGGTCTGATCCTGAGACTGAGCTGCGGGGCGGCGAATCCGCCGAAGCAGAGAAAATGACCAAAATGTAGCCAATCTGGGGCAGATCTGCTAAAATCTGAGCAGATGGGGGTTAGCCGCACTTACAAAGAAACTGGCCCACTCAGGGGCCTGCATAGCTGTGTCTGAGTCCTCAGGCACGTAAATGGGACCGTCGGGGAGTTGCAGCCTTCCCACGGTCATTCGGTCTAGCATACGGCGCCAATAAGCGTGTTCACCTGAGCAGCCCCAGTCAGGGGTGCACATGACAACCCTTCCCCCCTCATAAGCGATCTTGGTTAGAACCTTCGCGAGCAGGGAGAAGGGAGGGTTAGCATACGCTAGGCCCGTTGCTTTCCAGAAGAAACGGAAAGCGTTGTTCAAATGTTTGGAGCAGTACAACTGCATGATGTGCTCTTGTTGGCTCGCGAACAATTCCACCTGGATCTCATCCAGGGTTACCTGAAGGGCCGCCAGTCCATTTTCAAGAGCGTGACGGGCCAATTGGTAGTTTTCAGTACGATAGTTAGTCTTGGCTGCGTAGCGCAGCCCAGACTTCTTTCGTCCTGACAGCTCCAAAGGTACGGAGAAGAACCCACTGCCAAAGTCGCAGTGCAGAGAATAGGGGCGCTAGAGAGACAGCATTTTTACCTGGGGGTTTCTTCGCAGGAAGTCAGTGCCAATGACGATGTCAAAGGCGTCAGTGTCCAACACTCTGCAGTGTTGGGTCACAGTTTCTTCGCCAAGACAAATAGTCACATGGATTCCCCCCAAGAAATGAATGGTACGCCCATCCCCTACTCTTATGGCCACTGTCTTAGTTTTCTTGAAAGTCTTTAGCAGGCGCCGGGCCACTATAGAAAGCGTTGCGCCCGTGTCAAGCACTGCTCGAAAAACTGGATCCCCGATTTTCACGAGGTTCCAGAAAACCAAGTCCTCCTCTTCGGAGCCGCCCCCCTACTCCTCAGCAGGGAATTTGACATCCACCCCTGCAGCCATGAGGGACTTGGCCATCCAGGCCAGTCTCCTCTTCTTGGAGTTCTTCCCCTCAGGGGAGGCGTTATCCCCCTGTGGGCGCTTCTTGGAGTCACCTTCGGCAGGAGAGGGAGAAGTAACGGGCGCTGATGAGCGCCTCTGGGGGTTAGGGGTTCCACCTTTGCCAACCCCCTTGCCACCTCCTTTACCACCTTTATCCCCATTCTGGGGAATTCTGGTGGGTGTTCGGGTCTTCTGGTGTTCAGCCTCCTGCCGCTTGTGTTTGTCACTCTCTCGTTTCTTTGTGTGACATTCGTCCTCGTAGTGAGGACGTTTGCCACAGTAACCACAGGTGATGGTACACCTAAAGTGGTCCTGATGGGTCACAGTTTTCCCATCTTTGGTGTGCTGCTGTGGTTTCCTCTGCAGCATACAAACACTGCGGTGGTCGCAGTCAGGGGCATGACAAGGTCCCCCCTCCTCGTTGACAGGTTTACAGTAGAACAGAGGGGGTGTGCCTGCTTCAGGTTTAACCTCATTCATGGCACGCAGGTTACCCCTTCCTTTACCACCACCCTGGTTGGCGTTAGTGGGATTTTTAGGCCCTTTCCCTTCGCCACGTTCGGGGGTAGGGGTACCACCTCGACCCAAGTGGTTCTTGAGGAATTTCTCCATGTGGGAGTCATTCTCCCTCTCAAGGGCTAGCTCGATCAGCAGGTCCACCAGGTCGTCGTACGTGTGGGTCCGACTCTTCCACTCAAAGGTAGTGCGGCAATCATACCATGTACGTGAAGGGATCTTACTCATGAGCCACAGGTGGGGCTCAGTGGCTCCATAGGAACCCACGTTCATCCATGAAAACAGATACTCTAGGTCGCACACGTATTCAGAGACTCGCGCAGCGGAAGGAAACTCAGGGAGCATAGGTGGCTCCTCTATCTGTGTGCGCACACTGAGGTCAGTCTCATAGAACGGGAAGGTTTTCTCCAGTCTTTGGAGCACCTCAGCCCATGTTGAACAGGTTTTCACAATCTGCTTCACCTGTTTTTGCAAAAATTTCTTCTTGCATGAGCATTTCAGCAGTGAACATTTAGTGGCCACATCCACATGGGATTGGCCAGTTAGCAAAAGAAACTCAGCAAATTCTTCTGCCCACTCGGGCAGATTTTTCGGGTCGAACTCCGGCAAATCCAGCTGGATGTTCGCCTGAGCAATAGGTCTGCCACTCTTCCCACCGCCTGGGGTTAGGCCTGAAGGGGGGGAAGGTACGCCGGCGAGGCGTGCCAGGGCTGACAGCCCTCTTTTCTCAGTCTCTGTCACAGGCACGTCCTGTAGTTCACCAATGGGGACTGTCCTAGCGCGAGGATGAAAAGGGCTGGGGCAAGTGACCTTGGGTAGCAACCTGGACACCCTTGATCTTTTGAGATCTTCAGCCAACGTGCTCATTCCGGGTGAGGGTGAGGCCAGTGCTGGCTGGGGTAAGGATTCAGTGATACCCAATTTAGCTTTGACAGCCTCAGAAAGAGCTGTCACATCAGGGTCTTTGGACCCAAACAGTAATTTGGCCAGTAGTTCGGCCGTACGATCCAGGGCCCCATGAGTTGGCTCTGGTAGATGGGGATCTTTCGGATATGCGGGGCACACTTCAGGGCTCCTGCTAGTGATTGGCAGCTTCAGACGCCATACTGGCCCTCTCGGTCGCCTGGGTAGAGACACTGTGTCGGCCAGGTCCGTAGGTGGGCCGGAGTAAGGGTAGGAACCCATGTCCGTGTACGGTGGGGGACCCAAGGCGTCTAGTGGTTCTTCTCCATCTTCGCTTGTGACGGACTTGTAGTACTCTTCGTGGTGAATATATTCGTTGATTCTCCTTCTGAATTCGCCTTCTTCCTCAGGTCCTCCAGCTGGGGTAGCCGTTGAAGAAGAAGTAGGGCATACCGATCTAGAGATTGACGCAGCAACTCTTCTGCGGAGATGCTGAAGGCTGTCACCATGGGCCGCTAAGGCCTCTGTGGTTAATCTGGGCGCTTCTTGTTCCGCCCTTCTGTGTACTGGATCTTCTTGAGACCCAGATGCGGCTCTGAGCTTGGGTTCACTCATTGAGGTGGCCCACTGTTGCCAAGTTGAACTTGTCCACTCCAAATTGGCCAGGCCCTGGCAGACATCTGTACTGATGGTGTGGACATTTTGTTTCTGGTTTTGGCTTGTGTACTTGTCAGAGTCGGTTCGAAAGGTTATTAAGGGTTGCCTCTGCTACCGGAAAGATGTCCTTGATTAGTGCCCTAATGACTTCGATGAAATCCTGCAGGTTTTCATGTTGAAAACCCAAATCAAAGCAGCAAGTAGAGCAAGAACAGGATATGGATCGAATCAATGATTAGTTTGGAAATCCAGTGTAACACAGAAGGGCTGCAGATAGACAAAGCAGGCTTAAGTACAAAGATTCAATCACAAATGGATAAAACAAATGATTTTAAGTGAAAACTGGCCGGACTCTAGCCTCCAAGTTGGCATCAAGCACTTCATGTGCACTCTTTTGGATGAAATGGTGTTGGGTAGGAAAATGGGGCAAAGGAATTAGGCCAGACACAGAATATGACTTGGCCAAGGTAGGTAGGTAGGTAGGTGCACTGGGTCGTGGAGAGGCGCCCCATGGTTCCCCCTGGCGTCGCCCCTGTGACGAACAGGAAGAGGTTCCGCGCGTGAAGAGGGGAGGCGGCTTACTTCCCGCTAGACCTGTCTGTTGGCCCCCAACAAAGCGGCCCCGGGCAACACCGGGAGGGCTGATCGCCGCCGGCGTGACGTGCTTGTCTCGCCGGGAGGGTGTGCCCCCGTGCTTGCGCACGTCCCCTCCTTTGGGCGGAACCCTAGAAGTTCACCGGACTTCCTGGCGTATCCCGTTCCCAAGGCATGCATGCACGTTCTTGGTACTAGGGTTCCGAGGCGCTTGGGTGTCGCACGCTCCGCCTCGAGTCCCAAAGCAGCGCAGGCCTTAGGATGCAGCCTTACCCCCGGTCTCCGGATCTCGTGTGGCCGGGTCACCTGCATGGCACGGGCTGCCTCAGTGCCCGGGCTGCGGGCACTGGGTTTCCTACTGTTGTGCGGCGTGTGTGTTTGGGTCCGGTTGGCGGTTGGGTGTGGGTTTTGTTAACCCCGCCAGTCCTGGCTGGGGTCTTGGGTGGGTGTGTTTGGGCACGGTTTGTGGTGTTGTCCCTCTAGTGTCGGCTGTTTGTGGTGTTCGTGGTTGGGGTTCGGTTTCGGCCTGCTTATGGGACGTGTGTGGTTTCGTGGGCGCCCCGCTTGCCCCCCGCCGTTTCCGGTTCCGGCGTGCGGTGTGGGCGTGTGTGCTGGGCCCGGGTCTCGGCTGTGCCCAGCCCTTCTTGGCTGGGTTGTCGGGGTGTGTTTTTTGCGCTTTTGTTTTTTTTTCTCTTTCTTTCTTTTTTTTTTTTCTTTTCCCCCCGTTTCTGTCCCGGGCCTTGTGGTCCCTGTCCCCCCATCCCCTTTCTTTCGGGCTGGGCTGGTGGCTCTCTGTTTTTTTTTTCCTGCCTGTTTCGGTGTCCCTTTTCCCGTCGGGCCGCTGTTCCTGGCTTGGTGTTGCCGGTTTTGGGTGGGTGGCCCCCCTGAGCCTCTTTGGGGGTCCTGTCCTCGGTGCCTTTTGGGGGGGGGGTTTGGCCGCCTCTGGTGGTGTTGGCGGGCGGTTTGGCGGCTGTGGGCTGTTTTCGCGCCTTTTCCCCCTCCCCCCTCCGTGTTTTTTTTTGTTTTTTTTTGGGGGGGGGGGCTTGCCTGTTCCTCCCTCTGCCTTCCCTGGGCTGGTGCACGCACTGGCCTGCGTGTTGGTGTGTGGTGTGTGGTTTCCGGTGTGTGGTGTGCGGTGGTGGTGTGTTGGCGGGGTTGTGGCTGGTGTGCGGTGTGGTTGGTCCCTCGCCACTCCTGGCGGAGGTTCCTGTGTGCTACTCCCCGCCACTCCTGGCTGGGTTTCGCTGCCGATGGTGGTGTGCGGTTCCCCGCCACTCCTGGCTGGGGTTCCCCTGTCGGCAGTGGTGTGTGGTGTGTGGTGTGTGGTGTGTGGTGTGTGGTGTGCGGCGGTGGTGTGTTGGTGGGGTTGTGGCTGTTGTGTGGTGTGGTTGGTCCCTCGCCACTCCTGGCGGAGGTTCCTGTGTGCTACTCCCCTCCACTCCTGGTTGGGTTTCGCTGCCAGTGGTGGTGGGCGGTCCTCGCCACTCCTGGCTGAGGGCCCCGGGGGCAGTTCTCCGCCACTCCTGGCTGGGGTCCGCTGGCGGCGGTGGTGTGTGGTGGGGTTGTGGCTGGTGTGTGGTGTGGTTGGTCCCTCGCCACTCCTGGCGGAGGTTCCTGTGTGCTAGTCCCCGACACTCCTTGCTGGGTTTCGCTGCCGGTGGTGGTGTGCGGTTCCCCGCCACTCCTGGCTGGGGTCCGCTGGCCGCGGTGGTGTGCGGTGTGTGGTGCGTGGTGTGTGGTTTGTGGTGTGTGGTCTGTGGTGTGCGGCGGTGGTGTGTTGGTGGGGTTGTGGCTGGTGTGTGGTGTGGTTGGTCCCTCGCCACTCCTGGCGGAGGTTCCTGTGTGCTACTCCCCGCCACTCCTGGCTGGGTTTCGCTGCCGGTGGTGGTGGGCGGTTCTCGCCACTCCTGGCTGAAGGTCCCGGGCGCGGTTCCCCGCCACTCCTGGCTGGGGTCTGTTGGCGGCGGTGGTGTGCGGTGGGGTTGTGGCTGGTGTGTGGTGTGGTCGGTCCCTCGCCACTCCTGGCGGAGGTTCCTCTGTGCTACTCCCCGCAACTCCTGGCTGGGTTTCGCTGCCGGTGGTGGTTTGTGGTTCCCCGCCACTCCTGGCTGGGGTCTGCTGGCGGCGGTGGTGTGCGGTGTGTGGTGTGTGGTGTGTGGTGTGTGGTGTGTGGTGTGTGGTGGCCGGCGGTGGTGTGCTGGTGGGGTTATGGCTGGTGTGTGGTGTGGTTGGTCCCTCGCCACTCCTGGCGGAGGTTCCTGTGTGCTACTCCCCGCCACTACTGGCTGGGTTTCGCTGCCGGTGGTGGTGGGCGTTCCTCGCCACTCCTGGCGGAGGGTCACGGGCGCGGTTCCCCGCCACTCCTGGCTGGGTTTCGCTGTCGGCGGTGGTGTGTGGTGTGTGGTGTGTGGTGTGCGGCGGTGGCGTGTGTGGTGGGGTTGTGGCTGGTGTGTGGTGTGGTTGGTCCCTCGCCACTCCTGGCGGAGGTTCCTGTGTGCTACTCCCCGCCACTCCTGGCTGGGTTTCGCTGCCGGTGGTGGTGTGCGGCTCCCCGCCACTCCTGGCTGGGGCCCGCCGGTTGTGGTGGTGTGTTTTGCGGGCGGGGGTGTCCTTTGTTGTGTGTGTTTGTGGTGTGTGTGGGTGTGCGCGGTGGCCTTGCTGTGTTGTGTGTTGCGTGTTTGTGGTGTCTGTGTTTTTGGTGGTGTGGTGTGGTGGTGCGGTGGGTGTGTCTTCCGGGTCTTGGTGTGTGTGTGTGCGCTGTGTGGCCCTTCGTGTTGGTGTGGGTGGCGTGGGGGGGGGTCGTGCGCGGTGTCACTGTCGTGCGTGTCCGTGTGTGTGCTTGCGGTGTGTGGTTGGTGGGGTGGGGTGTGTCATACCTTGGTTGGTTGTCGTCGTCGGTTGTCGGCATGGTTCAAAAAGCAGAAGAAGAGGTCCTGTAGACGCGTAGCAGAAATGCGTGGCATGCGTGATGCGTAGTACGTACCTCTCCTTTTGTCCCACCGTGTTTTCTTCCCCTGTAGAGAAAGAGCGTGCGCAGGTCTTTTTTTTTGGGGGGGGGGGGGGGTTGGTTGGTTGTTTTTGCGTGTTGTGCTTTGTGTCTCCTCCCTTTCTTTTTTTTTTTTTCCGTTGCGTCTTCGATAACATACCTCTTTGCCTTGCGTTTCCCCTATAGAGAGGGCGTGGAAGGCGCTTTCGTGTTGTTTTTTTTTTGTAACATACTTGTCATACCTTGTGCAGTTTCTTGTTGCCGTCCCCTATAGAGAAAGCGTGTGCTTGTTTGTGGGTGGGGCGGGGGTGGGGTTTCATAGCTTTGTTTTTCCTTTGTCTTGTTTCCGTCTTTTTGCATCTTGCGGCCTTGTGTACGCATGTGTTTTCGTGTGCGGTCCGTCCCTTTGGCGCCTTCCCTCGCATTTTTAACATACTTGTTCGCCATACCATTGTTTCCCCGTGGTACGTGGCCATCCCCTATAGTGAGAGCGTGTGCGTGTTTGCGGGCGGGGCGGGGTGGGGTTTCATACCATGTTTCTCCTTGCTCTTGTCTCCGTCTTCTTGCACCTTGTGGTCTTGTTTATGTGTGTGCGTGTGTGCGTGGTCCGTCCCTTTGGCGCCCTCCTTCGCATTCTTAACATACTTGCTCGCCATACCATTGTTTCCCCGTGGTTCGTGGGCATCGCCTATAGCGAGAGCACGTTGTGTGGGTGGGGCGGGGCTGGGGTTTCATACCATGTTTCTCTTTGACCTTGTCTCCGTTTTCTTTCACTTTGCGGGCTTGCGTACGTTTGGGTGCGTGCGTGCGTGGTGTGGTCCCTTGGCGCCCTCCTTCGTATTGTTAACATACTTGTTCGCCTTTTCATTGTTTCGACATTTTCCGTGGCCGCCCCGTACCTTTTGCGCTTTTGTTGATTTTTTTTTTTTCGTCGTGTAACTCGCGGTGGTCGGAGCCTATGGAGGAATAAATATGGGGGATATTTGGGTATGGTTTGTGTTTGTGGGCATGCCTTTTGACGTGCATGGTGGTTCGTGGTTCTTTTTTGCGTGCGGTGTTGTCCCTTGGGCGCCCTCCTTCGCAACATACTTGGTTTTCTCATCTACGCATGTGTAGCGGTGGATATGATATGTAGGACGCATGGGGCCGTAACATACTTGGTTGTAACCAAGTATGACTTGGCCAAGCAACTGTATTCAGAAACAGTTAAAAAGTAGAACCACAATAAGTGGTAGAAATAGTAGAGTATAGGGGTCTTGGGGTGGGGGACCACTAGGCTTAACCTCCAAGGCCTTAGGCATGAAATGCCTATTTAATTTCGGTATAACCTCCATGAAGGAAGATACCTCTGCTCAGTTGAGTGGAAGGGGTGAACTTCATGGGGGGCTAGGGTTATAACCCTAGTTACTTTGAGAAAGTGTACTTTAGGCTTGAAAAGAGAGATAAAAATACTTAAGTAAGTCTTAGCATCAACAAAAGGGTTTTAAGGGGGGCTTGGCCTGGATCAAGCCCTCCAAGAAAGACATGGCAGTGACTTTTTCTTACTTGGCTCCCAGAGCCGCCTCCTCCAGGACGGTAGGCGTTCAGGTGCTGGTCGCTTTCTTTTTCCGGCGCCAGCTCCAAAAGTAGCACAGACAGGTCCTCCTAGGTGAGAGCTCTTGCCTTGCGCTCTGCCGTTGCCCGGCATTCATCCCACAGTTCTCGTGGGAGCTTGGCCACCAACCAGAATAGCAGCTTGTCGCTGCCGTAGGAACCAAGCGTCAGTCGCCCTACCCAGTGGTCCAAGTCGGCAAGCAGCTGAGAAATCCTGGCTGGTTTGGGGTTGTGGGGCAGCACGGCCAGGTTCTGGATCTCGGCCCTGATGGAGAGGTTGGTCTCGTAGGTAGGGTACTGCCTCTCCAAGGCAACCAACACGTCGGCGAAGTTAGCGGACTTCGTCACCATTTGCTTGACCTGCTTCTCTAGGTACTTGGTCTTGCAGCACTGCAGGAGCAGATCGCACTTCACTCGCCCACTAGCACGGGTTTGGCCAGTCATCCTCAGGAACCGGCCGAAGTTCTCAGCAAAATCGCTTAGGTCCTTCCCCGTGAACTCCGGCAAGTTCACCACGATCTTCGAGGTGGCGATAGCCTTAGCCTCCTGAGACTTGCGTCCCTCATGGCGCTTGTTCTTCCTCTTTTTCTTCTTCTTGTTCCCGCTCGGGTTCTCGGGGTCCTCAGGGTCATCGCCCTCAGAGTGTGACGCAGACGTCATGGATGGCGGCTCATCATCAGAAGGATCACCGCCCAGGTCACTAGAGCCGTAGGGCTCAACATCGACCATAGCCCTTAGGGCTGTCAACGCTGACCGGTCCAGCTCGGCTCGCGTGGAGTTCTCCACGTGGCTGTAGGAAGGCTGGGCCGTTTATGGTACGAAAGGGCTCCTTGGTATCACAGCAGGGGTCCGCATAGGTCGGCTCCTCAAGCTTCCCAGGGTGTTCGTCAGTCCCGCCACCAAATGATTGGCTTGTAGACGATGAGGTGAAACTCCCATGGTGGTAGGTGACGCTTGGGAAGGAATCAGGGGCTCCAATTTGGCTCGAATTTCTTGAGTTAGATCACCAGCTAGTTCTGAAGTGGCTCCTCGAAGAGCCTCTCGTATCTCCGACCGCGTCAGGGATTTGTTTGAGGATCATCCTGATCCTCTGCTGCTTCCACCACAAGACTCAGGGCCACGTAGGCCATGCAGAGAGGTGAAACCAGGTGGTGGCATAGTATAGCCGGGTTCAGGTGCTGCATAGCGAGGTATCCCAGTCACGTAAACGGCCGCCGCAGGTCTGTGATAGCCATCCTCATAGCGGCGCGGCATAGGCTCAAGAACACCAGTGTAGGTGGAGCTGGATGCCACTGGTTCACTGACTGCAGTTGCCATAGGTGGCACAGTCGCGGCTGGAGTCACACCGTAGTTGGGGTAAGGCATACCAGTAAAGCCGAGACCCTCAGCCATAGGCGGAGTGGTTGTGGGTGAGGATGTAGCTGGATGTGTGGCTGGAAGTGTAGTGGTTGTTGGAGAGGGTACTGCAGGGTAATCTGAGGCGCTCGGCGCGCTCTCAACAGGTTTGTCATCGAGGGCACCTCGTCGGATGGTTCGTGTCCATCTCCAGGATGTACCTCTTCGGCTCCCATATCCACTGCTTCCTTCTCCTTCTCCTTCTTTTTCTTTTTGCCTTCAGGTCCTCCAACGAAGAGTCCACTGGAGGCAGCTCTCAAGCGCTCCAGGGAATCATCCGCCAGCCCACTTAAAAGCACTGAAGGTACAGGCTGCTCAGGTTCAGGTTCACCAGCAGGTTTGGGTCCTGGCGCTGGCTTGGCTGGTGCCACTGAGGGCGCTGTCGTCTCGGCAGTGTCCTTGGTGTCCATATTATATTTCTTCGCCCTTCAGTGGAGTCAGTCTCGACGTACTGGTTGTACTGCACGGGGTTGCAGGTACGCAAAGACTGAAAATCTCTGCTACCAGAAAGTTAGAACAGGCTTTCACTGTTGAATGCTTTGATGATATTGTTTTGTTTGTGCCTCTGCTTGCTGTTGTGGTTTGTTTCTTGCGAACTCTCTTGTACTCCTGTGCCTCTTGTTTCTCAAAAATCCCAAATCCCAAATCGACAAACCTCGCAGGATCTTTAGACGGGGCACCAATACATAGATACTTCACGAATTCGAAGACAAAAACCCTGTCCAGAGATCGAAGTATCTTACAGCACTTCATTCACACAACTGGCATTCGATGCTTCTTAAGTATTCACAGACTGCAGTGCAATTGCGACTGCGACTTGCGCGCTCGAACAGCTGCTGCTGTCCGAAGCCATAACACTACCCCCCCCTTGAGACCTCAAAGAGGTCTCACTCCTCTGGGTGGGTGTCACATGGTTGCATCCGAAGAGCAGGCCCAGAAAACAAAATCTGAACCTCGACATGTGCTGGCTACAGAAGCATAATAGTGGTCGAAACTCAAACACTGAGGTGCAGTTCATGGTATACCTGTCGTCAGCGCCGCATTCATACGCCGTGTTCGGCTCTGCCACGGCTGTGTCTTGGCGGAAGCTGCAGAAGACAACTTCGCGAGGCACACTGCACGGGCGCTGTACCCACAGCAAGGCTGTGGGCACGTCGAACCATAACATACCATAACATTGGGCACAGCTATCGAAGCTGGGGGCCCAGCAGACAAACAACCAACAGGCCTATACATCTGTCAATTCGACAGGACATATTAAGGCAGTCGACACCATTAATGGCATCCAGACTGTCAAATTAGCCATTACTTGGCATCCTGACTGTCGAATCAGCCATTACTTGGCATCCAGACTTGTCGAATCAGCAGTCCGTGCCCCACTCGAACGTGGATGAGGGATCCACTTGGAGTCGACACACTTCGTGCACTTCCTTCAGCGTCTTGACGCCAGCCATGAACTTGAAGGTGTCATGACCCGTGTAGTGTCGACGAATGTCACTTTCGAGGGCACGCTTCTGAATCAGGATACCAGATCGATGGTTGGGCAATCAAAGATTGGGATCACCAGGTCGACCATCGACGAGGCACTTGTACTGGAATACGAAGACATGTTCACGGGCAAGCGCTCGAAATTGTCCAGGTCCCAATGTTTGTGCCTTGGTCCAATAGAAATCCCAAAGGTTCAACGGTTTCCAAGCGTCCTCGCTCCACAAATCCGTCCGATTGGTGACTTCGAAGGAGAACGCGTCATGTCGACCAGTGGGCCATCTTTAGGTTTCCTTCGAACCAGTACCAGCGCCCATGCTGTGGTAGAACTGACCAGTTCGCGTATCCACTCGCCACCATGGCGTGTCAGCAATCGAAACTCGTCGAACAACGATGATGGCACTGACGTCATCGACTCCAGGGCCAAGGGCATATCCGTCAATGACCTCAAGCATGTCGGTTCGAGAACCTTCTTCTTGGAGTCGACCGAGGTGTTGATGTACATACTGACCATCAGCGAGGGCACTCTGCAGAGCGAATCGAACCGCTTCTGCAGTCACAAGGCTCGACGCCGTGTCGACATTGACCTTCAGGTGTTGGTGGTGGCACGGACATTTCGGCGTAGGACTTCCACCAACTCGCCTCGTTCTTGTAGCATCAAGCGCACTGTAGATGTTTCTTCCGAACACATGATGTCTCTCGTTAATTCGTGTTGCACAGACCCGGGTTGTTCGGAGCTGTGGATCGACGTATCTCCGGTAGGTCCAGGGATGTTCCAGGGGAGGAGCTACAGGTCGTATGTGTCTGTGGGGCTCAAGCAATCGGTCTGGTACCACGCATGAGTCTTCGAGGACCTCACGCTGCAAAGAGGTGAGGCTACTCAGGGTGGAGTCGAAGAAACTCAAGGTACACAGGATCCTCCTCTAGAGCTCTACTCGACTCCCAAGACCATGTGTCGTCATCCCATTCACAACGGTACAGGAGCGTGCGGCGCTTTTTAGATCCCACTCGACGTCTAGCCAGGATCTTGACAAGTCGAGGGGATTCTCCGGTTTTGACAGGGGGCATCGGGAACTCCCACACTGGCTGTCCCCCTCGATGGATGTAGGGCTTTATGCTGTCTCGATTGAAAACTCGCAACCCATCGAAGGGGGCAGGGATGTCAAGTTTAACATTCTTGCCCTTGTTCAGTACCTCAAGAACTTTGTAAGGGCCGCACCAGACAACATCGACTTTCCCTTTATGTCGATTTTCCGGTACCAACACCCACCATCGTTCACCCACTTCAGGCACTCGAACGTGTCGGTCCATTTGCAGGACCACATGCATCTGGCGTCGACGTTCCTCGGCAAGCATTGCACGCACAGAATCGAAGGTACGTTCCGCTCGTTGCATGTAATCATTCACGGTCGATGGCTCATGTGCATGAGAAGTCATTCGGGGAAAATCCAACGGAAAATGGGGTGTCCGTTCTTCATCTATCTCGAACGAGGATAGCCGAAGGCTATTGGATGTCAGGTTGTTAAACTGAATCTCGGCGAACAGTAGGTCAACATCCCACTCGTTGTTACCAAAGATGCCGTGTGTACGCAGGCACTGGAGGATCGACTGGTTGCTGCGCTCTGCTAGGCCATTGCCTCGAGGACGGTTGGCTACCGTTTGGTGCATCTCGATCTTGAAACCTTGAGCCAACTCCTTCCACGCTTGGGGCTCGAACAGCTTGTCTCGATCGGAACCAATTTGTCGAGGGCATCCTTTCAGTCGAACCACTTCACCCAGGAACACATAGATAAGGTGGTCGGCTGTCATATCCTTGCGACAAGGGATGGACATTCCACGCTTGGAGAATCGGCCGACCACAGTCATGATGGCGTCATGGCCCCTTGTGGTCGGCAGCAATCCTGGAACCCAATCGATGGACACACTGTGCCATTTGGTGTCGGGCACCGGTAATGGTCTGGGCACTCTGGCGGTGTCGACTCGCCGTGACTTCGCCGCTTGACACACATCGCAACTTAGGATGTATCGCTCGACGTAATATCGGAGGTGCGAACAAACGTAGTCGCGCTTGATCAGTGCCATGGTTCGAAGTACACCCGAATGGCCATAAAACTCCGACTGGTGATACATAGCCACAATCGAGGTCACGAGTGTTCGAAGGACAAGCACACGTTTGCCCATCGTCGACAAATGGAAGAATTTGCCATCATCGAAGGACAACTTGGCATCGCGGAGTTGGTGTCGTGCCGCAGGGCTTCGAACTGCGACTTCGTAGATGTGCTTCGTACGTGGGTCTTCTCGATAGGCTGCTGCCCAAACAGCTGTCGAAGTCAAGTCCTTGCACTGATAGTGTCGATGCACTCGGCGGTGTGTACCTTTAAGACTCGACGGGTACGGCGTGTTCGGCCCAACCTTAGGCAAGGGAACTGATTGTAACGTGCCGTCACGGTGACGTCCACAGCAAATCAGTTCCGCCATGGTCGGAGCATATCGAAGTTCTTTGCCAAAAGTGACTCGAAGAGGGCGGTCCATGCTTACATCGGGGAGGTCGTCGGTGTCGGCAGGCATGTCCAGCTCGTTGCCAGCATCATCGAGATGCATGTCTGGTGGGTGTGAATTCTCAGCCAGGATCTCGTCCCATGGTACTGGCTCCAGGTCCTCCGGCTCGACGGTTGTTACGTTTGATGGTAACGGCTCCAGGTCCTCTGGCTTGACGGCGGGCTCAGTGTCAAATTGGAGGGCTGGTTCCGCATGTTCGTCAGCTTCTGCATGTTTGTCAGCATCAGGTTCCTTCCCCACGGAGCGTCCGCTTCCAAGCGAAACCTACAGGTGGTCGTACGGTTGGGGCCACACCTCGTCGTGTGAGAACGAGTTCTCGAGTACATGCAGGAACTCGTCGACAGGTTCTCCTTCCGCTGAAGCCCAATTCTCGACCAGGGGAATTACGAAAGCCCGTGTACGAGTAGCATTCTCGATGTCCATCAACTGTTGCGAAGTCAGGCGGGAACAGGCGTCTGCTGCGGGATTCTCGAGGCCCGGTACATACCATAACGTGCGGTTGTATTCTTCGAGGAACTGGGACCAACGTGCTTGTCGTGGAGTCAGCGGTCGAGGGCATGTCTTGAGATATCGAAGACTTTCGTGGTCAGTGTGCACGTGCACCTGCTGCGGTCCTGGAAGTAGGTGAAACCACTGCTTAAAGGCTAGTACGATGGCCAACAGCTCCTGTTCTCGAATCGGGTATCGAGTTTCGGCAGGTTGCATTTTCCGCGACATGAAGGCAATAGGTCGAAGATGTCCGTTGTACTTCACATGCGCACATCGCTGCGCTAGCGTTGCACCCACACAGTCTTTCGAAGCGTCCGTGTACAGGTGTAGAGAGTTGATAGCACTGAGATGTGTCGCATTGATCTTTGCCTGCTTCAGCTTGTCGAAGGAAGCTTGATGTACAGCTGTCCACTCCCACTCGAAGTCTGCCTTAAACATTGCGGTCGGAGGGGCTGCGACAGCTTGGAACCCTTTGACAAACTGCTGGTAAAATCCACACAATCCGATGAATTGTCGAACTTCATGAACCGTAGTCGGCGGAGGCCAACCTCGAATGACCTTGATCTTTTCGGGGTCCATGTGTACTCCATCTTTGTCGATGATGTATCCACAGAAGGGTACTCGACTCTGGAAGAAGGTGGATTTATCGATGCAGGGAAAGAGCTGGTGTTGACGGAGTAGTTCATGTACCAAATAAAGATGTCGTTGGTGTTCATCCGCATCCTTCGAGAAGACGAGGATGTCGTCGATGTACACCCATACAAAGATCCCCAAGTGGTCTCAAAGGACATCATTCACGACGCGTTGGAACGTCGATGGCACATTACAGAGGCCAAAGGGCATAACAACCCACTCGAAGGCGCCAAATTGCGTGTTGAAGGCGGTTTTCTCGATATCTTCGTCGTGGATTCGGATCTGGTGGAACCCACTAACAAGGTCGATCTTCGAAAATACGGTGGAACCCCCCAGTGTACTCAAGATGGATTGGATCGATGGTAAGGGATACCGATCTCGAACAGTTCGCGTATTCAACGCTCGGTAGTCGACGCACATACGCCATTTACCATTCGGTTTCTTCACCAGCAGGCAACCCGCTCCGTATGGACTCGAGGATGGTCTGATCGGACCAGATCGATGCAACTTGTCCAATTGTCGTCGAAGTTCATCTAGTTGACTCAGGTCCATTTTGTAAGGGTGTACCCACGGTGGATTGTCATCTGAGTCGAGGCGTATTCGATGATCTCTACCAGGTTGATACGGAGGTAGGTCTCCATACTCCGCCTTCTCCCAGTCGTAGAGGTCCGCCCACTTGTGTAATCCAATCGGCAGTTTGCGTCAAACGGGGTCAAGCCCGTCATTGTCATCGCTGGCTTGCATCTTGTACATTTGATCGACCGGCACTGCGGGTCGAGGCATGCAGCACAGAAATACTTGATCCCCCGTGAGATCAGCTCGACGGATCTCTCTTTTGAGTTTCGGCAACGAAATGTACTCAATCTCCATATCGCTGCACTCCTCATCGGTGATACCATCTTCCGTTTCGGACTCATCGTACATGTCAGCACCGTGCTGGACGTGTGTCCACGAGTGTAGGTCGGGGCATTCCTTGGCATGTGGGGTAGGATTTCCAACCGGACTCGCTTTCGAGGAACTGGATGAAAGTATCGAAAGAAGGTCCAGCTTCGAAGCGGCTTGAAACTGTAGCTGGGTGGAATGCCTTGATTCTCCAAAAGACAACCGGTACGAATTCGAACCATGTTGGATGTCTGCGTACCGTTCCTTCCAGTTGACAGTCGGATTGTAGCTTCGAAGCCATGGTAGTCCAAGTACCACATCCGGCAGAATCTCCAAGACCTTGAAGTGATGTCGAAATACAAGTTCCCCAACTCGAACATAGGCTCTCGTGTAGTACCGTACTTCGACTTGGACACCTCCGGCTGTCAAGACGTGTCCAGGGTTTCTCAGTTTATAGAGGGGAAGTCGCGCCCTCTTTGCAGTCTGCATTGACATGAAGTCGCTGGTCGCCCCACAGTCGACCAATAATTCTACGCTGGAGTCAAAGGAGTCTTCACAACATGCGCAAATGCGCCCTCGAACCGTGAACATAGACGCACGCTCAGGTCCGGTTCCTTCGACGTTGACACCTCCAAGTGTCGAATTCTTTTCGGGTCGATTGGTGCTGATGGTGGTGTTCAGCTCTTCTCGAGGATGTCCACCACCAGGTCTTCGGAAATGTCTTCTAGGCCGTTGTGGGCCTTTCTCTGCTTTTGGAGCGGGATCCAAACCCTCCCTTGCTATCTCGGCTTTGATCTCGTCTCGGCGTGTTCGACCCTGATTCCCTACGCTCTCGTCTTCGGGATGGCGGTCGATGCTTTGGACAGTTGCGGGCCAAGTGGTCTTGTTCGCCACAATTGTAGCAACGCCTACTTTCTCGACCATCTTGGCGTTCACCATCTTGGCGTCCGAACCGTTCATTACGACGTTCACCAATGTAGGCATGTAGTTCTTCTTGGAGCTTGGCAATTGCATCGAGGTTCATCGGCTCTGGCACAGTCGAAGCCATGGGGGCCGCAGCTGGAGTTGGCATGGGGTTGACGTGGAGTGTTGGCATAGGGTTGGACGGGAACGTTGGAGTCGAGGTAGGTGGAACCATCATAGGCAGGGGTCTTGAGACCGCAGGACCCAGGGTATCTGATGTCGTTCTCAATGCGTTCTGTACCTCTTCGAGCTGATATCCGGCCGCAATGTAGGCTTCTGCGATGGTCTCTACCAAGGTATCGAACCCAAATGGTCTACCAGAACGCCATCTCGAACGGACTTCAACGATGTACTGCCAACGAACAGCGTCATTCGACAAACCTTCAACAAATTGAGAGTTGACGAGGTAACCCATCTGGAGGTCACTGGTGTTAACCTTCGACTTGATAACGCAAGTGCGGAATTCCCTGACGTAGTCCGCATGTCGAGGAAACTCACTTTCTTTCAAGCTCAACATTCTCGATAGATACACTGGCTCATGGGATATGCAATCGAAACGTTGGCCCAACACACGCATGAGCTCGAACCAGTCATCCTGTACAGCTTTCGTCAAACTATGATAATACTCGGCAGCATCACCTTCAAGGAGGAATGATATGGTTGTCACCTGATCGACGGGTGAAGTGATATCTGACAGGATGAAGGCTTGTAACAAATCCTCCTTCCAAGTACGAAACTCTCCAGATCCAGGTCTCCCAGAGAATTTTTTAGCCAGCTTATTCAAGCGTTCGACACGACGTCCTAGAATCTCTTGTGTTGGAGCACGCTGGACTGCAAATTGGTGCGCTGGATGTGGGTCGAGGACAGGTGGTTGTGGAGGTGGTTGTTGTGGAGGGTGAGGTGAACTGCTCGGCAGTGCATACGGAGGATGACTCGAAGAAGACGGCTGTGGTTGTGGTTATGGTTGTAGCTGTGGTTGTGGTTCTGGAAACTGGAAGTTGTTCGAAGGTTGTTGGCTTGAAACTCGTACAAATTCGTTGAGAAGGGCATAACATTGCGACAATTCATGCTCTACGCGTCGAAGTTCGCTTACATCAGCTTGATTTGCATTCTCCGTTGAGGACTGCAAAGTGTCGACTCGGTGGTCAGTTGCCACAGTAGCACTTGCTGCTGTTGTCTGCAACGCATCGATGCGTTGTTCCAATTCGAGAGCCTTGGCTTGAGTATCTGCAAGCTTCTGCGAGCAGCTGTGAAGATCACGAGGGAGACATGGAAACCACTCCCTTTCTCGACTTGCGATCCGCTCTGCGATGAACTTTTCTAACGAAATCGAAAATTCGTGATGCAAGGGTGAATCATTTCGAAACAGACTGTCTCTGATAAAGTGCAGCATAGCTGCATCGTCGAAGGGCGGCTCCATTGTAAATCGAAATCCAAATCAAGTTGACGGCGTCGAAGATTGATCTCGAATATTGATCTCCCCGCCACCTAGCTGGCTACCACTTGTTGTGGTTTGTTTCTTGGGAACTCTCTTGTACTCTTGTGCCTCTTGTAATCGACAAACCTCGCAGGATCTTTAGACGGGGCACCAATACATAGATACTTCACAAATTCGAAGACAAAAACCCTGTCCAGAGATCGAAGTATCTTACAGCACTTCATTCACACAACTGGCATTCGATGCTTCTTAAGTATTCACAGACTGCAGTGCAATTGCGACTGCGACTTGCGCGCTTGAACAGCTGCTGCTGTTCCAAGCCATAACATTGCTCCTGCTGCTTCCTGATGTAGCTCAGGTTTTCCAAATAAATCAGTTTTGAAGAAATCACCCAGAGTTATAAGTACCCACAGTGCAAGCAAGGGACCACAGGATCAAATCCACAACATGAAGGGCTGCAGTCAAAGGAGATAGTGTAACAACAAAGGAAACTCACAATAACTACAAATTTAGTAAAAGATAGTTAGAAAATATCCTACAATCATGTGAAAACTGCCCACATGGGCACTCTCTCTTTTATAGTGCCATCTAGAGATGTGCACTCTTTGTTTTGGGTCCCATAGGTGCTGAGGTGGCATGGCTTGTGGCGCTGAGGTCACTGCCATGTCACATGGGATCTTCCTACTTAGCTAGGCTGACTGGGAATTGAACCCAGGACCTCTCAAAAAGAGGTGCCCCAGCCCCCTAGGGTGCAGACCACTAGGATAGCTAAGCATTCATGAGAAAATATAGAAAAATGTATAGGCTCTAGATTAATGTCAGCGCCTCAGTCAGTCCAAGAAATGGTGAATAAGTCCAATCAGTTGGGGGGTCAGGGGTCCACACAACATCCAAAGTTCGATGCTTGGTTTTATAGGTCAAAATGTCTTGTCACCCCTTTTTGGTTAGGCCAATACTAAGATAAAAATGTGATATGCCTTTAGGCCTCTCTATGACAACTAAAGGTAACCTTTAGGCAGGGAAATACACTTTTTCTTACTCATCCTAGGAGCTTTCGTAAGTGCAGCATGCTGGTGCTGAGTTTGTTTTAAGCTTTGTCTATTTTGAATTTTGCATTGATTATAGTATTCAATCTGAGATCCATCCATTCATCTATCCATTCATCCATCCATTCATCCATCCATTCATCCATTCATGGACATATCCATTGCACTGGTGGTGTGTGCGCTGTTTTGGCGTGTACCCTTTGTATGTTAGCGCTATGCATCTGATGAACGCCCTAGCGTTATGGGCCATAAGCTTGTATTCGGTAGTGTTTCGTGCATTTTCTGCCACGGTGTCATTTTCCCTCGCCATTTTGGCGAGTTGCCAAGCCCTGGGTAGCGGTGTTGATGGCTTGGGGCGCCACAGCGCTGATTCCGCAGCATGATTTTGTTTTACTCCGATGTCCTCGTGAGTGAAATGGGAAACCGTTTCAGTTCTTTCTCCCGCATGCGAGTGGTATGTACACGTAAAGGGTGTGACCTCAAAGCGTGCATACAGATGCCTCCCTCCCTATTCTTACCGGTGGTGTGTGTGTAAGCACAAACATTGCGTTAGTAGTGAGTAGTCGTTGACAAGAGTGCGTAGTGAGTTGAATCTTCTCAGCTAATGGCAAGGGGTTCGTGTCACTGTGGCTCAGCGGTGTTGGGTGCTGCAAGTGACCGTGGGACAGTGTGTGCACGCATGAGTGATCATGTACATTTGGTTTTTCAGTGTTTTCCGAAGTAAAAGCCTGAAAGTTAAAGGATGAGGGTTGAGATTGGCTGACAGTGGGTGTGTGTCTTTGGTGTTCTTCTAGCAAAAGTTTTTTTTTGTAGCAAAAGGAACGAAGTTGTTTGCTATGTTTTTTGCTTTCTGGATGCACGGTACGGTGGGGTCTAGCCTCAGCCTGGGAGCCCTGGCTGTGGACCTGAGGTTTCGGCATATGCCTTGGCCAGGCGGTATGGTACTGGTTGCAGTGGCACTTTCTGGGTGTCTATTTCATGCAAGTCTGATGGGCTTCCCTGCCCATATTGATTATTGTCAGCCCAATCATAGCCCTCCATGATTGAGCTTGTGAGGGGGGTGTAATAGGACAGTACTGCCATCAGACTTATTGTAAATAAGGACCGATTTCTACCTTGTCGTGTAATATGCAGTGAGAGTGAAACCGCGTGCAATGCATCAAGATTGCAAGCGCATATTACACGTGAGCGCATACTACAGAACACACGAGATGTTTATGTGAATGCCGTGAATGATTTTGTTTTTATACTTAGTCATTAAATTATCATCTTGTTGCCGAACAGAAATCACGGTTTTCAAAATGTACCAATATATCAGAAAAAACCGGTTATTGGCAATAATCGTAAATTATTTTAAAAACAATTGGCACAACCGGTCCTTTACATCAATGACGTGGAATGGTTACAAAATTTTGGAATTCGTTTCAGCATTAGATTTTGTCCCATTTTTGCACTAAAAAGAAGCTTTGATAGCAATGAAAGATGGTCAATGGTGAAATACAACTTCTGAGATAGTTTTGACTACGGCTCTCCGACTTGTGTAGGCTTTCTTTTCGGGGATGGCAAAAATGTGGTTAGAGAAGGGCAACTAATCGGAGAAACGGGTTATTTTGAATACTATTAATCGGCAAAACCGGTTCTTTTTGTGAAAAATAACCGGTTGTTTTTGTGAAAATAATCGTTAAAAACCGGTTATTTTCAAAACTACCAAGTTCCAAACCTTATGGCTTATGCCTCCGCCTAGGGTAATCTGCATGTGTCCGAGTGAAATTGAGCAAAAGAAAAGTGTAGCCGTATCAAAAGAGGTAAGGATGGGAGAAGATATGTGTTCTGAACTTGGTCATGGACACATGGCACGTGTGTGCGCAGACAATTACAGTCGCATTGCAATTTTAAAATTGCAATTATTGTGATTATTTGATTGCATGATTCACGCTGTATTTTGGTATTTGTAGTATAATATTGTGTCTTGCACTATTGCAGGGTTTGTTTACACGCCATGATTGTGGTCTTGTACCTGTCTCGTACCTTGTTACGCCACCCCACTTTGTACTAAAATACCACCTGTTTTGTGCTCACCACCCTCCGGGTTTGAACTGAAAACCCTCCCATTTTCAATTGAAAAAAACTCGTTTTGCGAAAAAAAACCCCCGTTTTGTATGAAAAATTCTCCTTTTTTGCATTGAAGAATCCCAATTTGTACTGAACAATTTCCCAATTTAAAAAGAAAAAACCCCATTTTGTGCTGAAGGCCCCCCGTTTGGTACAGAAAAAAAACCCGTTTTGTAGTACAAAAAGCCCTTTCCATGCTTTTTACAACCTTTCGGTCCACCAATTAGGAAAGCCCCCCATTTACATGTCTCCCCCCCCCCTCCTCCCCGGCGCCCTTATCCCTGTCTTTTTTTGGTGAAAACTGTCCTTTGAACTGCCGGGCTCCCCATCCTAGTCTCCGAATCCGGTCTGAATACGTCTTGTCTGCCCAGTTTTCCGTTGTGCAAGCGGGACCGTACAAAGATTTGTGTGGCATTCTTGACCAACTGGTGCAGAAAACGGTGTTCTTGTCTCACCTAGACCTGCAGAGCAAGAGAGCGCCTTCATACACAACACCAAACTAATGTCCAAAAACTGTCGCTCGAAACTTTCAAACCACAACCTCATCTCATGAGGGTGCAACAATGGCCTGCATACCCACATGGTCCACCAGCCGTTGGAGGATCCCTGTTTGGCACTTTTGGGCCTTTGCTTGACAGGGTTTGGGGGACATATTACTCGCTAACATGAGGTTCTTCAGTTCAGGTGACCGCTAGAATCGTGTTACGCGTGCCCATTTTTTGTCCCACAAACACGCACCAACCGATTTGAACCTGCGCCTGAGCTGTTTAATGTGGACACCAACCCCTTTATCAGATCAGCGATGTGCCGCCGAGACATTTTTGAGACCCTGGTAGACGTATACCCCTGCCTCGTGATCGAAACGACTCACAGCCGTTGGTGATCTGGCGTATGGGAAGCTTGATCGTGAGGGAAGATTCTCTTCTGACTCCAAGGCCAATTCCTTGTTCTGGTACGTGCCCAGTGTGTGGGCCTGCACCTGGTCTGTGAATGGTCTTACCCCTGTACCCCCCTGTGCCTATTCTCATCGCTTCCCCGCCTGTGCACCCCTATGCTGACTCCTACTTTTGCCCCTCCTATGAATACTGCTTATGCCAAACAAGCCCCCATGACTCCAGAACATATACCTTGCCTGTGGACGGTGTGAGTAGTGTTGCATGTTTGACAACAGCATATTAGGCTGGGTTTCTGAGCCACATTCAGTTCCACCACTGTCCTCCCCATGTCACCAACACTATTTCCACCACTTTTCAAGGACTAACTAAGTAGAGGAATGTTTGCTGGAGAGGTTTCAAGCAGTTGCTTTTCACTGGTCAATATCTTGGTCTTCTCCGATGTCGACCCTCTGGCTGTTTTGTGAAGCTAATCTCGGTTCCTTCCTCTGCACCATCTTACACCAACCTCAAAACCGGAAACTATGTGCCATAAACTTTTATACTAAACCCCCCTCGGGGGGTTAGTATAAGACAGGGTTTTTTTTTTAGCCCAACAGACCCCCCGAGGCTAGACTAAGCACAACAGACCACGATGCAGCCAATGTCTTCACCGCATAACTGAGCCGTGAGGTGTTTAGGCGAGCGTGTGAGTCAGTGAGGAACTGTGGAGAACATCTGCAATTGGGCTATTGTGCTGCTGGTGCTAGGGGCTCCGGCCCCCAATACAGATGGGCTGTTGGTGCAGGAGCTCGTGCGCATGGAACACGCCCCGCACAACCCCCCCCCCCCCCCCTGGCCGTCAGCTCCTTGTCGCATGAGGGAGCAGTGGAGCATGGCACTGTGGTGAGGGGTTGTAGGCGAGTCCAAGCGTCATCTCTGCCCATTGCTGTGCATATGCAGCCTCAGGGCAGGGTGGTACCCAAGCCCAGACTCAGACTGAACTGGTTATGAATATTGTTGTTGTTGTTATTGTTGTTGGGTGACAGCAACCGTAGCTAGAGCCTTGAACAATGAATGAACGTGGAGCCTCATGATTCGTGTGCAACGCAAAAGGAAATAATGCATGTGGTATGAGAATTCACCTCCTGGTTGACTAAGACACATAGCACCCTCCTCTTAAGAAAAGGAGTGATGAGTGATAAGCAAGTGGTGGCCGAGCAAAACAAATGTATGGGGGAGCGGGTGGGAAGAGTGAGAGATCCCCGAATGGAGCGTGCAATGCTTTTTTGGATTTGTGTCCTGGGGATTTTGAACAATTTGGCGCTGAGCCAAAATCAACCTCAACTCCTGACTGTGCAGTCTTTTTTTTAATTTTTGGAGGGTTATCACCTGTTGCCCATTTCAAGGATCGTGAATCGTAGTGTAAACGGGTGCTGATGCATCAGCTCTGCTTGCTCATCTTTGTTGTTTCTGAATGATGAATCATGAGGCAGTTGAGCTTCAGGACGTGCTGGAATATGTAACAATAAGCTGCTGGCACCAGCGATGGTCCCAGCGGGATACATGAGACAGAGTGAATGAACACGGATGTCACGTCCGTGCGCATGGAAACCTTTCACTTTCTCTAATGGCATGCTGATAATGGACGCTGTAGAATGACCAAAGCGGCACTGACAGGGCACTCAGGGCCTCTTTTTTGGACCATTTACCCCCCATCAATTGGGATCCGAGGGTCCCTGATATTGGGAGGGCGGTGCTGAGCTGGGGTGGGGGTTGGTACGCAGTCATACCCTGGGATCTAACAGCAGCTCGCTGGGGTCAAAGATTTTGGGTGGTTGGATGGTTTTCACTGGACGCTCCGTGGATTGTGCTGGTATTGGTACTTCACTGCGTCATGTTGTGTGATGTTCGGAGGAAGTCGGTGTGTTAAAATGGACGGATTCGCTAGAGTTGTGCGCCTTGGCGAACAAGGCGCACACTGACCCCCTGTTGTCCACCTAACCTCCTTGCCCGCACAAACATGCTCCCCTGGGAGAGGCCTATGTTTTACAATGAAACAGCAAACGGTGGTGACAGGTGGTGATGCATACCAACGTGTGACACATCAAAACATCGTTTCCCTTCAATATTCATCATCTGCCGTGACACTATGCGCTAACCACAAACGCATGTGGCTGTGTGCGTGACCACGCGTTGCAATAAAAATGCTGCAAAAAAAAAAGTGGAGAGTTGGTGTGTTTTGTGTGTGTGCGTGCGTGCGTGTGTGTGTGTATCGAGCACCACGGTTGGCTCCCCATCCCCAACGTGAGCCAAAACACGTTCTCCCACGGGCCGTGGACAAACAATATAGAAAATTTCCCCCTCTAAACCCGAACCCGTGCCGACGGAAGAAGCAACCGGCAGACTTACTGAGACCTTGTGGCAGTCCCCCGTGCACCTTAAGAAATGAGGCGCATGCAGTTCCTGCGGCACCATGTCCAAATGCACAAGTGGACAGATTCACAGGCAACACCCTGCGAGTAATCTGGGTCCTGTTCTCTAGTTCCTGTGCTCGATAATGTGTGTTTACACTGGAGGCGTTGTGACCCGGCGGATAAATCCGCCCCAACAGTAAGATTCAATATTTTGCCCGCATGTGGACTTGCCAGATCCCAAAAGTTGCTTGGGGGAGGTCCAGCCGGAAAATATGACGTCCGCGTGCTGTCAGGTCTTCGTGAATTTCTTCTCACTCGACCGGATCGTTTAGCAGTAGCAGTGCGTGCACACGCAGTGGGAACGATTGCGGCACCTCCAGATGATGATGTGGCAGGTGGTGCAGCCTCTGCAGTAGACCCATAAAGATGATGATCCAGAGGATGATGATAATGAGTGACGCGGGAAATTGGTTGGGGGGCTCCCAACCAATTATGACTGGCACACAGAGCATATAACATTAACTTCCAGAACTGAAACTGGATGTCGATGACACGTACTCCACTTCTATGGGTGAATCTTCGTCCGAGTCTTTGCGGCTGCTACGCTTCGATCTGTCTTTACGCTTGTGCTTGTGCTTGTGCTTGTGCTTGTGCTTGTGCTTGTGCTTGTGCTTACGCTTGTGCTTCTGCTTGTGCTCCTTTCCCCTGGACCTGCAAAGCGCAGCATAAAGCAGAGATGAATGTTTTTGCTTTTCCGTTGCAGGGCAGGGGTGTGCAACTTCGGTAAAGCCAAGGCTCAAGACCAGACAGCATTCGGCCAGCGGACAGGCAGGTACAAGAAGAAGAAAGCGCGCGGGAAGGGGGGGTCTTTGGCTCTGAAAACCAACCAACACCCTAAAATCTTGCCACATTCCCTGTGGCTCAAGGAAAATGAAGTTTGAATCGGCATCCCCTTGTGGGATCCCCCCCCAGACCCCTCCCCTGAAAAAACACACTGCACGTTTGGAAACCTACCTCCGCCTGTAAAACCCTCGGCTGTAAAACCCGAGGAGTGTCAAGCCGACCACAAAGCTTCACTGCAAATTTGGTGGTGAGTGTAAACAACGCTTCACTGCAAGCCCGCATGCTTTTTCCCAACACATCACAATAACCAGATACATATTACAATTTTCCACACCGAAAATAGTTCCAATTAGGAACAACTCTTGCACTAGAACAATGACACCAGAGGCACGGCTACTGCTCCACTCCCACAGCACAGTGCACCCCCCACAGTATGGGCAAACTCTGCCGGTAACTTGTACCAAGCTTCACCTCCCCTCGACCCACCTTCCTGCTTACATGACAACCAAAACACCACTACAGGGCAAAAAACAACCCACCCCAATTCCTCTCCCTGGGCGTCTCTGTTTCGAAGACATCGTTCTGAGGGGCACCAAAGAGATCACGGGGAGGGGTTCATGCTGCACAGACCAGCCTACCGCTGCTGTTGCACCAAAACGTGGGCAGATGCAGCAGATCTGCAACCATCCCCGAAACGACGTGAAAGGAGAGGGAGTGTGTGCACCAGCATTCCCTGGTTCGTGCGTGTGGTACAGCCCCAAGGGCATCGGCATCGGCGGGGAAGCCCCAGGCTAGGTTGGAGAAATGCCTATCGGCGATGCGGAGGGGAACGACCTCTTCTGGTCCTTCAGCACCTTCATCCTCTCCTCCACTTCTTTCTGCACCCTTTCCCTCTCCATTTTCAACTGCTGCTTCATCTGTCGGTAAGACAGCTCCTGTTTGACGCCGTACCGCGACACCATCCACAGCGCCTGGTCCAGGTGCTGAGGGTTGACCACTTCCGCATCGCAGTCCTTGTCCTGCAAACCGGACATGACGCCCATGCCCAGAACAGGCCTCAATTCAAGGGGGGCGGCCTGTTCAAACCCCAACCGGGTGCGAAAAATTTTGGGTCTGGGGGGGGGGGGGGGTAGGTGGGTCGGCCGGTCAGCCGCTGGGGTCCCTAGAGGGGGGTCAGTGGGTACCCCGACATACGTACCTCAAAATGATCCCCATGACGCGCTGATCATTTTGAACATACACAAATGGGACAAAAGAATTTCCAGAAAACATTTGCCCATTGACTCAGGCTCCCATCAGCCAAGGTCCGACCGGGAGGTCAGGTCAGGGGTCAAAATTATTTCTGTGGTTTTTAAACATTTTTGACTTCTCCGCAAAATTCTGAGTATTTTGAGTATAGACACATAGGGTAAAAAAAAAAAAATAACCCCCTCAGGAAGGGCAAAAAAAAAAATTCGGCGCTAAAGGCGCCGACCCTTTCCCCCCAAATCTCCAATTGGAGAAAGACGGGTTCGAAAACTTTGGGGGGTCTGGAGGAGTGGGGGGGTCTGAAATTCGAACAGGCCGCCCCCCTCACCTCAATTACAAGAGTGTAAAGGGGGGGGAGGGGGTTCGCCAGGGCCCGCCCGGAACACCGTGCCCGCGGGACATTAAGCTACAGAAACACTACGCCCCCGACAACACTACGCTCCGGGAACACTGCGAATCCGCACTACGTCCCTGGAAGACCGTGCCCCTCGACCCATCCAGAGACCCCCACACCCCCATGCGACTTCATGCCGTAAAAAAGTCGCTATTTGTACGTGCCGTTAGCGTGAGTGGCCCGCAGCGAGCGGGATGCTCAAATAACGTGGATGCTGAGGGTGGAGGAAGAAATGCTTCTGTGAGATAGGGCGGCGGTAAAAAGGCTTCCGGTGGTGTTGGGGCACAAAACATTCCAACACAACCTCAGAGGAACAAATTTGAAGGAGATTCGTCATCGCCGTTTCGTCATGTGAACTTCTACACCCAAAGCCTGACCCAGACATAGCAACACGCATCCTCACACAGCCACACACAGCCACGGACAGCCACAGGCTCCCAAACTCCGCCCCACCACACCGCACCCACACGAGCAATCCTCATCTGTGCCTGGTACACCGGCGCACGGAAGGCAATTTCTTTCGACCCGCTTTCTGTCCGGGAACGGACTGACAGCACGTCGGAGGACGCGTCGCACACCTCCTGAGGCCCTTGCTTGGCCCTGGGCTGACATAAATCATCCAGTTTCTTTTGTGTGGCCAATAGATATTGAGCAGCATTTCTGAGGTCAGCGGGTCCGAGCGAGCGGCAGGGTACAATGTGTCACGTGCGGGGGCACGAAGGCTCAGATGGCTCACGGGCGGTCATGGCATGGTCACGGGTGGTGACGGGTGGTGACGGCATGGTCAAGGCATAGTCACGGCCATTTTGAGGTGTACAGATCAGAATGAGTCGCATGCCAAATTCGAGCTCAAAGAGCACGTAGTTGCCGGTAGTACGTTGTACGTTGGTGGAAAACAACATTTGACAAACGGCTGCTTCGATGGCTGATGGCGATCAACCGAAGGCGGTTGGCTTAGGGCCGGGTTGGTCAATGGCGGCTGATGCTTAACCCTTAAAGATGCACCAGAAACCCCCGAGGAACGTCGTTGCTAATTGTGGCTAAGGAAATCGAATGCCGCCCGCGTTCTGCCAGTCGTTCGTGACATCCGCAGGTAACACGCAGATCACGAAAATGGCCCGCGTCCCCATGTCATACAAACAGAAGGGGGGGTTAGCGCACCACGGC
Source organism: Eutreptiella sp. 'Long Island Sound 2002' (assembly GCA_964036045.1). NCBI lineage: Eukaryota > Euglenozoa > Euglenophyceae > Eutreptiales > Eutreptiaceae > Eutreptiella > Eutreptiella sp. 'Long Island Sound 2002'. The sequence goes on from OZ038390.1 coordinate 8,690,602, forward strand.
CCCACGACAACGTTTTCCCAACGAGACAAACCAAACGATCCCCCACAACCACCGCAGGGGGTACGCAAGCCCCATTGTTCACTCAGTCACGGGGCTCTTAACGGGATTCGTCTGGTCCGGTCCCCTCGCACCCTCCGCTTTGGTCCGCTTTGGTTGTCGCAGCTTTCAGACAGTGGCACGCACTATGTCTGCCCTCCGTCTGCTACTGTCTTGGCTTTGTTTCGCGGGTTCTGGCCCTGCTGCTTTGTTTCGTCTTCAATTGGCAGCGCATCGGGCCATCGTGAGAGGGGGCGAGGACCGGGCAGGACCGGCTCTGACGGCTCGTATGGCAACGACCGCCGACGCGTGTCATGCGAAATTCGGCGTCGGACGAAATCAGACAGCGCGAGATTCTGTCGCCTGTGCTTTGCATACTGCCTGTGCTCTGCTCCGCTCTTCTCTGCTCACGCCATCGTCTGCTTCTCGCCCTGCTCTCTGCTTTGTCACCTCTCACCATCACCTTCTCTGTCATGCTTCTGTCTGTTTCTTCATCTCTTTTATCTGCGTTTTTGTTTTGGGTTCCGACCTGGGTAAGCTGGCAAAGCCCTCTTGCCAGACGGTGCTCGAGAGATTTCTCGGAATCAGGAACCAGAGCAGTCCCGTGCTACGAATGTCCCACAGCTCAGTGTGGTAGCGGAGATGACACGTGGGTAGGGCGAGCTAAACCTGAACCAGAAGATACAGCGGGAGCTGCTATGCCCGTCGGCATCCCAAGGTGCCACTGGTGCTACTCTGTTATCTGCCTTTTTTTTGCTTTTCCTGCCTCCTTCTGCCTTCTCTTCATATTCTTCTCTCGCTGTTCATCTTCACCATCGCTGCTCTCTCTCGCTTCTGCCATGCCCTGTCTCTCTTCTCTCCTCTCTCTGCCCGGCTTTCGCTCCGTCCGTCTTGCTACAACATCTGCCACAATATCCGTCACAACACAAATTTGCCATTCACTGGCCCCCAGCTTGTTGACAGCAAAACACTGTGCATTCTGGCTCTGAACATGGGTTGGCGAAAGTTGAATTGAATTGTTTTTTCACTATTGGCGATGGGCTGGTGCCCCCCGTTTTCCCCTGCAAGTGGAGCCCGTTCTGTAGTGGGGCCCCGGCGACGGAGGACATTTTGTAGGACGGTCTGTTGTGGCCTGGTCGGACGGTCTGTTGTGGGGGCTGGCGTGCATGACAAACACGTACCAATCGATTTGCCGCCAAGACATTTTGAGACCCTGGTAGACGCGTACCCCTGTCTCGTGAGGCCACAGATGCATTCGTGGGGTACCCGACGAATAGAAAACGCGGTTTAAAAGGGGTGGATATGGCTGTAACACGCACCGGCCGACGTCCAGCGCACAAACCTGTGGGTCTTTTCCAAAGCCAGCGCCTGTTTGAAATCCGCAATGGCATCTGAGTATCTGCCCAAGTTGGCGTGGGCAGCTCCTCGACCAACAAGTGCATCCACGTTCTGTGATGAGCAAGGTCAGGGAGTGCCCTGCGGGTGCCTCGCCACGACAGCCCACACAGTAGCATGAACGGGAGAGGCTTATGCAACAGCAGGCGCCCCTCGTCCAGCTTGTGCAAACACGGTCGAACTCAGCGAAAACGACGAGATACCACTTAGATAAGGTTGTGCTTCTGCCAAAAGCAGGCGGTTCCTGTCGGGGTTGGGCTGGGTAAAGCAATTTGGCTGAAAATCACATCGAAACGAACAGAAATGGCTGCAGTCGCAAGCAGAACGTTATGAGCAGAAGTACCGGATCCTCTTTCGCACTACAACTGGCGTGCAAACATGTCATGTGCCAGTCTTGACAAGAACAGAATTGCCGCCAGCAAAACGACAATCAGACGTGGCAAGGCCGTGCTAGCGCAGGGGTGGGGATAGGACGGCACAAATGAATGGCAAAATGAAACGTTCTCTTGCCTTCCGTCCCCGAGCAGCAACAGGCCAATGCTGCCGGGGCACTGAGAGAGTAAGAGGTGGCACGCCGGCTAATCCGGATCAAAGGACTGCGATCCCAGAAGATCCTTTGAATTCCTGCCAAGGTGCGCGGGCGCGCGACCCAGCGCCCATGCCCACGCCTCCATCTCTCTTGCGCAGCAAAGGTATTTAACTTCGCACCTTTGCCTTCCATGCCTACAACGCCAACAATCTCGGTGGTCCAGAGTCTCACCGAGAGTCGCACCCAAGCCTGGAGCAATTTCTCATTTACTGACTGGCCCTGACGCTTCCCAACCACCCAAGCGACCTTGTCATCATAAGCCAGAGCACTTTTGTAATGCTGCAGCGCCTCTTCATATTTCGCGGACTGAATACTCTCTCTGCCTCGGAACATACAACGCTTGACATACTCCAGCTCCTGCTCCTTGCGGATCTCTGTGTACGACCGGAGCCCCGTTGGGCAGAAGAACCCGAAGTTTGTGTCCACTTTTAGCTCCTCCGCCAACTTAAGAAAACGATGAGGCAGAACAATGGAACCGCGGCCAAAATACCATCAGCCGCGGGGTATGAAGCGGAAATGCAACCCCAAGCATTCCAGCTGAGGGACGGGGGGAGTGCCCGATCCGCATTTGTTGGCCTCTGTTTTCACAGGTCCGGGTCTGCATCTTGTCCCTGAACAATGTCTAAATCATTGCTCTTCTCCCACAGTTGAGTTGCAGAATAAAGCCTTTGCAGCAGAAGGGGTTTGCACTTGTGATCAGCAGAAGGGGATTGCAATTGTGATATTCATTTCTCCTCCGGTGGTGCAAAAGCGTGTTATGAAGCATTCCTTGGTGTGCGGTGTGCATCCTCGGAATTCCAAGTGGCAGAGCCCACACCACGGCAAACAAGTAGGAGACCCAATGAAATGTGGTGTAATGAAATGCCATTTTCTCCTGCGAAATGGAGCTCAATTGAAGTTTTTTGGCACTCAATATCATGCTCTATTCAGCCCATTTCATTTTTGGATCTTCGAGAAGATCTGGAAGGAAGAGATTGACTCGCTGCAGCAGCAGGTGTGCGTGCGCATCCGCGCATTTCACTACACCACATTTCATTGGTTGGGTGGTATCTCATTTCCACGTTTGGTGGGAAACCGGAAAGTGGGGCCACAAAAGGACAAAATATCTCCGAACTGGACGCGATGGAAAATTCTATAAATATACTGGGCTGAAGAGAGCATGATATTGAGTACCAATAGACCTAAATTGCCCTAGTGCACTCGAGAAAATGGCATTTCACTACACCACATTTCATTGGTTGGGTGGTATCTCAGTTCCATATTTGGAAGGAAACGGAAAAGTGGGCCACAAAAGTACAAAATATCTCTGAGGTATGGAAAATCCAAAAAATGTTCACGGCGATTGAGGTCCCAAATGGCTGTGTACACAGGGGGTCAGCGATGCAACGGCGCGAGCAAGGCTCGCTGCCTGCACCAGGCCTGCACTTCCCCTGCTATGCACCCTATGGGGGCACGGCATGGATCCCTCGGTCCCCACAAGTGCGGCTGTGGCCCCTGAGGTATGGCCGTCCCCTCACGGTCCCAGGGTCAGTAGGGACTGAGCTGGGGGGGGAGGAGGGGGAAGGGGTCTAGAAACCCTCAAAATGAATTGGGCTGAATGGAGCATGATCTTCAGTACCAATCAATCTAAATTGGGCCCCATTGCATGAGAGAAAATGGCATTTCACTACACCATGTTTCATTGGTTGGGTGGTATGTCATTTCCACATTTGGAGGGAAACGGGAAAGTGGGCCACAAAAGTACAGAATATCCTGAAACTGAGCGGTGGATAACCCAAAAAATGAACTGGGCTGAAGAGAGCATGATATTGAGTCCCAATGGACCTAAATTGCCCTAGTGCACTCGAGAAAATGGCATTTCACTACACCACATTTCATTGGTTGGGTGGTGTCTCAGCCCGGCCACCGTCTAGCTTGGACCTAGGATTTGATTTTCTGGATCCGGCACATCCAAAATAGGGGTGTTGGGTCCCAAGGTTCCTAGACGGTGGCACTGGTTAAGCCAAAAACCGATTTCAGCTGGCCAACCCTGCTGCTACTGCAATGAATAGCCCCCCCCCCCCCCCCCCGTCCAACACCGAGGTCAAACTGGGAAGCTTGTGGATTTTCAGCAAGTGTGCCGATGCAGAACGTACAGGTTTGCAGGTGGGGTTTGGGCCAAGATGGGGCAATATCTGTAACATATCGTCACTTTAGCCAGAAATGCCGCGACACCTATCCGTGCGTTTTGACGTGCTGAGTTCAAAATTGCAAGAGTATGGGCTCAACGAGACAATATGTTAGAGAAATTCCCCGTTTACTACTGCCAGCTTGCTTGTTACACTAGGTAGAACCCAGTTTAACAAACAAATCTTGGGCAATAAACAGGGGATTTCTCTCACATACCATCTCATTGAGCCGAAACTCTTGGATTTTTGAGTTCAGCACATCAAACTGCACAAGCAAGCGTCCAGCACCTTTGGCTGAAGGGACAATATGTTGGAGATGTTGTGGGATTTTGCCCCAAACACCACCTGTGTTCCGATGCAGCACATGCTGGTTTTGAACCATACAGTCTCAAATTTGCCACCCGCGGATCCCGCCATCGTCCCAACAGGCTGTTGTGTTCGAAATAGGGGAGGGGGGGGGATATGCCACCAAATATGGTGGCCACCACCAGTGTAACAAGCAGGGGGTGTAGCCCCCCCCCCCCTGTCCATCACCCATACATAATATATTCCCAGTGGGCTTCACACCATGATGGACAGAACCGTAGGGTACTCATTTCTTAACAAGGTAATAGCTGGGCACCAACCAACCAATATACACTGAAATTGTAACATGTGTGCTACATGCCCATGGCTTCGTATCTTGTATGGAGCCCTACCATAGGCAGTGGAAAGGACATGCAATAAGCTCCCATCTTGGTGCTCATGTCAATATAAAATTGTCCCTTAAATTGTAGTTTTAAGAAATGGTTTACCTTCAAATCTTCAAATGTTGAGGGCATGTAGTCCAAGCATAGACATGTAAGAAATGAGGGTGTGCGTAGCATCGAAATAGTACAGTGCCAATGGTAGCATGGTGGTGGGGGGGTGTGGACATCTTGCACCCCATATGTTCCCAATGGGCTCCACACCATGATGGATGGAGCTGAAGGGTAGGCATTCCTTAACCAAGTAATCAATGAGCACGAACCAACCAATATACACTGAAATTGTAACACGCGTGTGGGATGCCCATGGCCTGGTATCTTGTATGGAGCCCTAATGCCTAGTTGCAAGGGTGTTGCAGTAGGCTCCCATCTTGGTACATGTGACAATACACAGTTGACCTGTACAGTGGGTTTTCAACAAACTAGACTAGGGTTTGCTATGTGTAGCATGGAAATAGTATGGTGGTGCCAACTGGTACCACAATGGTGCTTGGAGGTGAACATCTTGCAACCCATATGTTCCCAATGGGCCCCACACCATGATGGACAGAATCGAAGGGTAGGCATTCCTTTAATAAGTAATACCCGGGGCACCAAACGACCACCACACACTGCACTTCTAACATGTATACCACCTGCCCATGGCCTCGACTCCTATATGGAGCCCTACCGTTTAGTTGGGAAGGGATTTGCAATAGGCTCCCATCCTGGTGCACGTGTCAATACACAATTGACCGGTAAATTGCATTTTCAACAAACGATTTACATTCAAAAATGAAACGTTGGAGGCAAGTATAAGCCAAGGCATAAGTGCGTCAGAAATGACAGGCACCCATGAGCAAGGACTAAGGACAAGGGACGGATGTGTGCAGCATGGAAGTAGCATGGTGTCAAATGGTACCATGGTGGTGGTTGGAGGTGGACATCTTGCATTCCCAATGGGTGCCACACCATGATCGATGCAAGTAATAGCTAGGCACCAATCAACCAATATAAACTGAAATTGTACGATGTGTGCTACATCCCCATGGCCTTGTATCCTATTTGGAGTCCTACCTAGTCTTGTTTGGTAAGGCCTTGCAATATGCTCCGATCTTGGTACACGTGTCAAGAGAAAATTGACCGGTAAATTGTATTTTCAACCAATGCTTTGCCTTCAAAATTGAAAAGTTGGGGGCAAGCATAAGCCTGGGCATAATGGCATAAGAAATGACAAGCACCAACAGGCAAGAACTAGAGGTTGATGTGTGTAGCATACTCCTAACCCCAAACCAACGGGTGGACAACCACCCCATCTGTCCACGAGTGGAGGATTCCCTCCTCAAAAGGCCCACACATACGTGCGCCCGGAAGTATCAACTCGCATACTCCCTCAGCCTTTTTGGTGCACCCCCCCCCACACACACCGGATCCAAACCTCCCATCACACGCCGTTGGTGACCCGCATTGTAAAGCACATTTTGCTCGTGGTGCTTCGTTGTGCCTGGGGTGGGGCATTTAGTAGAGGCAACGCCATTGCATTCTCGGTGAGGCTTCTCCCATTCGGTGCGCTTTTGGAGTTGATTCCTAGCCCCCCATCCCCAATTATGAAAATACCAAGCTACTTCTCTTGACTCAACTCCTCTTTTCATTACTTAGTTCCCGCCCAACATGGGACTATCGGCCACCTCTGGCTGGTGTCAGCCACCTGCCAACTGCTCCGCCTAGACTGTTGTAAGCAAAAGGACAGCCATTTTAGGAGTCCGCTGCATTGGTGAACCTTTCTTGGCACAAAATTCTTGAGGGTACTGGCCGGGGCTGCTTGGGGGCATGTATGCACAGCGTGCACACAACATGCACAATGCGCATATTACAGGGATAAATTGGGGATTTTTGCTACAATTGACAATATTGTTGCTTATCTAGACCATACCACACCATATTTGTCCCATATTATAACATGTGGTGCAGTGCCGGGCATGAGTGGACCAATCCAAACAATTTTCCCTTCGTGGTCGACTGCAATGGTTAGCTTCCAAATATTGCCGGCATACCTCAGATTGAACAAGACATCAGACAGTGCACCACCTATTGAGCTAATGGGCATAGAGTCCGTGAAGTGGGTCACAAGGTAGGAGAAGTGAGGGCTGTGACTATTCTTGTTCAAGTGGTCAGACCATCGAACCTCGTCCATAATCATATTGAAATACTTTTTTTTTTCCACGGTTGCGTCAACTGCACAAGAACTAGCTGCAGATTGCGGCGTATAATCTGTTACATCCTTGGTGGTTGCATGCTTTGAATGACAGGCACAACAACAAACACAAAGGCACTAGGAATGAGGGCTAGGCATGCAAGCAACTCATATAAATGCATAACAAGGCTCATTGTTACTTGCACTAGGCAACACTATGCAGCTTGGGTATGGTACTGCACAACCTTTGCACAGTGCGCACTACGCCCCCCTTAAGCATGCTCATGCAAAAAAGGACCCTCAATGAGAGTTAGGCCAGGTTAGAGACTGAGGATATGCGGCTGCAAAGAGCACAAATTCTTACCAGGTCGCTCTGGTACGGGTTTCGGAGCAAGCTAGCATTGAGCTCCAAATAAGGCCGCACTGTGCGGTGATATGTCTGAATATCGGCACCAACCTGCAGAGAAATAATCCAGCGCATGAATGAGTGAGTGAATGAGTGAGTGTGCAAGTGAGCAAGCGAGCGAATGGGTGAGTGAGTGAGTGAGTGAGTGAGTGAGTGAGTGAGTGAGTGAGTGAGTGAGTGAGTGAGTGAGTGAGTGAGTGAGTGAGTGAGTGAGTGAGTGAGTGAGTGAGTGAGTGAGTGAGTGAGTGAGTGAGTGAGTGAGTGAGTGAGTTGAACCACAATTACCCACCTTCCCCGAGTCGTTTTGTCACTCATGGTAGCCATCGGACTTAGGGGAAGGCAGGCGTTGTCTAGCTGCAGCTCGGCATAGGGGGAAATGGGCATACTGTGTGGGTGTCTTTGTGGACTCATGCTACTGTTACCCAGAAGGGAACAAATAGCTCTGAAGAAAGGAGGCGGGGTCCCAAATTGGAGGAGTTGTGTCCACTCTGGACAATCCCCTGTCCAATTCTCACATTGGAGATTCTTGTCCTGGGGACATCCCCCGATTGGGCGGACCTCCACCTCAGAGGGGGGTCCACCCGACACATGTGCACTTCCTGGATTTGATTTGGGTAGTATAGCCTGAGCCTGAGAACGAGAAAGGAGGTTCCTCCCAGGCACAGACACCCTCAATTTGAGAACCGGGGGTCCCAAACCGTCAGGTGTGGACCCGCCACTAAGCTCCATCTGCGCCTGCCTTCACACGGCCTTCATTGCCAACTTAGTTCCATGGATGACCGGGGAGGGCGGGGTCACCTGACAGTGCGAATCCGAGTTCCATTCTCGGATGTTGGGGACCGATACTGCCAGTAATGAAGCGCAGTAAAGAAGTGCGAGTCACGAGACCCCGAGCAGCCAAGCTGGGACTCGCACAGTAGCAACGTAGGAGGGGGGGATAATCCCATTTTTCGGGGAGACAACAGGGATCACGTTCAGTAATGGCATGAAAGGCACTATGGGTATACACACCGCCAGTGGGTAAGTGCCAGGTTATATCTGATTCTCAAATTGGATATTTTGGTCCCTGACAGAAATCCCCTGTTTGACAATTTGGCAGGGGGGTCCACCCGACAGTCCGCAGGCTAATTTCGTGGTAGGAATGACAAGCACGACGTGCCAGTTTGATGTTTGATGTTTGATGTTTGACAGGTTGGCTGTGGGTGTCATGGGAACATGAAAATGATAACGGATTTTGGTAGGGTTTCCAACTGATTCGTGACTGACGATTCAGTGCGATGCAGCAGTCATATGCAATATAGTGCACTGCTCACGCTAAGATGCACTGGTCAGTGAATGCGCTGTTGGGTCACTCGCTGCTTGTCCTGCACTTAAACGTCCCAATACGTCACAGATGCCATGCAGCACATCCCCCTTCCCACAGTCTTGCATGGCCAGACACATGTGTGCTGCTCTTGAAACAATATCCAGGGGAATACTCATCCCCCGACGGGAGGGGGGAGGCCTTACTAGATCGAAACCTTCTTCGGACATGCAATATTCAGGCCCCCGTTGCATCCCAGTCAGCTTTCCCCGTCACTTCGGTTGGCTAGAAATGGGCCATCCCGGACGGCCCGTTTGGATAGCGCCGTTTTACTTGATCGTTGTCCCTTCTCCAAGAGCACTGATAACTGTGCGGGTTCGCGATGGGGTATTGCTTGTACCCGTCTCAGTTTTATCCGCTCCGCCCGACAGGGGGGCCCATGTACGCTAGGCCGTGCACCATGTGCCCTGGGAAGCCTGCATGGGGAAAATGGGGCCATGGTCCCGCCCCCGCCCCCCGCCATCCACCCACATCGGAACACATTTTCTCAAAGGAAAACTGAAATGTTTACAAAGGAGGCGAAGACTGATGTTGCTAAAAGAGGCAGTCCGACAGGGCCCTCGTACCTGGCCAAGCAGGTTGTTGCACAATGGGGAAGAGGGGCCACGCTTTGCTTTGCACACAACCAATACCGTATCAGCCACAGCCGTCGCCTTGAAACGAGAGCGCCGCATCCTTCGGACAGTATCGCGAAATCTCGACGTGCCATGATCGACGTCACACTTGGGACTGTCGGCATCGGCTTCCAGGACGAGCCGAATGCGATCTTTCAAGGTCGTCTCCTCCGCTTCATCAGGGCGCGAAGCGCAGGTGGCCATCAAGTCCTTGGCATCCGGCAGCTGGTGGGGACCGACTGCTCGGTCACAACATGCGATGAAGATGAAGTGTCTATGAAATCGTGAAGGGAGGAAGAAGTTGAGCCCGGGGGGGGGGGGGGGGCGGCGCCGGAATCGAGCCCGCCGCAATGGACCGGTGTTGGATTGTTCCAAGATCGTACACCAGAGATTTGTGTCGCCCTTCTTGGCCCCATGCGACCCTTCAACCCGTGCAGCAGCTCAGCAGCAGGACTCCCGATTTTACTTTCGTGCCCGATCCGTTTGTATGGTCAGCGTGGTCCACACTTGGATATGCATCACATGCATGTTGCCACGCTTGTGTGGTGGGGCATCTGACACAGGCCTGTGATTGCGATGTGAGTGGACTGTTGGTGCGTTACTTTGGGCTGCACCTTGCGTCGATGGTAGCGCTGGTTCCACACCCCAGCTGCCGTTTGCATTTTTTGGGAAAATTGGAGAAATTGAACCCAATGGTGACCTGGGGTTGCCTTGGTGCAGCCATGGGCGTCTGCTATGCCTATCGATTTCGGTGTTACTGCCCATCTTCGCGTGAACTCCAGCCTGAACAGAGGGTGAGATGCACGCTCACTGGTAAAGCCCTGCAAACATTTTGTAACAGTCAACCATCCCAAACCTTCCCCCAGTTATATCGCTGGTGCATAACGGAGGAATCTTAACAGTTCAGACGCCAAACGACGACTCGAGGAGAGATCCGTAGTCACCGATTCCTTGAACTATACAACATCTCATATGAAAATGTGTGTATATCGGTCTGTAATGCATCCAGGGCTCTAACTCTCGGATGCTCGTCTACACGGGTGGCTCTTGCGGTCCCGACTCTGTTTGCTGCCGTCGTCATCCTCAAGGGAGACATGGAGGAACACCAAAAGAGCTGGTGTGTGAATTCTCAAAGAGTCTTTGGCAGAACTGATCCCAGAGTGCACGATTGTCCATGGTCACGCCACATTGGCTGGCAATGAAACGTGGGGTGTGACATCTGAAAAAGGAAGAGTCTGCAATGTGTGAGGGTTCAATGAAAATACGACATTCTATTGCCTTCGGCAAGGCACCTCGAAGAGAGGCTCACAGTCAGGCAAGCAGGCAAGCATACAGGCAGGCAGAAACACACAGTTTGGCTTTTTTTTTTCCAGTCGCGGACTACATCTTAAAACAGTGGGGAACCCAAGCTACAGCGGAGCAATTGGCGATTGAGTGGTAGAACACTCGCTTTTTGCCTCAAGTGTTGTCAGTTCGAATCCCGGCCGGCGGTCGCCGGCACAGGTCCATCTATGCATTATTCTTTTTCACCTGACAGTAGTTCAAATCCTTCTAAGCACAATCCCCCCCCCCCCCAAACCCCCCGCCCCAAATATGTGACATTCAGTTTCAGGGGGATAGAGGCCTCAAAATCAAAATATCCATTGAGGGATCTTTTTGTCAGGCAAAATTTTTTTTGCAAGGGGTTAGACATCCAATATCATGCCTTCGAGTATGCTACGCGAACGACCCCCCAAAAGGGGGGTGTACGGGTCCGCGCCTGCGCTTGATCTAACAACCTCTCTTCAAGGTGATATTTCTTTTATGTTCCGACACCGGAGACAGTTCTGGCTGCCAGGCCGATGGCGTGCATGGGCATCCTGGCCCAGATATTATGTACAGCAAGAGTTGTGGAGCCAACAGCTTCATGCGTATCAGGCATGTCCCCGAAAAGAGAGGCTGTGTGGGGGGGCAACCCTGTTGCTACTGTACACAGAGTGCAGGGGGGTAAAACTGCCATGGCTCCTGGGGAGCCCACCTGTTGGGACCGATAGTGCTGGTGGAGAGGAGAAGGAATGATGAACATGGATGCGGAGAGCGTCAAAAAACACACCCCAGGCCAGTGCGCGGGAGAAACTAGCCGTCATAACTAAACGCAGCATCCCACCGAATGGGCGAGTCCGTGAGTAGGACAGCGTCTGGGATGGATGGGATTGGATTGGATTGGATTGGATTGGATTGGATGGGATGGGATGGCATGGGATGAAATGGGATGGGGTGGGGTGGGGTGGGATGGGATGGGATGGGATGACATGCTAGAACAACCGGTACTGAGATGCCAAGCAAAAGAGGTTGAGGCCTGAGCAAGTCTCATGCACAGCCGGCTTATGATATCCTCAGCACCCAGAACGTGGCAAACCAAGCCTGTTGGGATGGGAGCTGAACCCAGGCCTCAAAAGGGCTCTTTGGATCAACGCTCAGTTCTGCCTCAACCACCCGTCAGCCCCCAAGCCCCAAAGCAGTAGCAAGCACTGTCAGCAACTACCATCGTTTGAGGACAATCAAGTACCGTCGGTTAACGCCAACTCAAAACCGCAAACTTCCGCCAATCAAAAACCTCCGGCTGTGCTACAGTGACTAATCTGTCCAAATGGGGGCTGCTGGTCTTCAGCAAAAAAAAGCAGACAAGAGAATACATCCCTCCTAAAGGACTGCGGGCTGGGGGGCTGTTCCTCAGGCTACAGTAGCGGATAGGGTCTGCGCCAGAAAAGCCTGAACAGGAGTCATACTGCACAGACAGGCAGTGCATGTGCCCACCAAGACCCCCACCAGAATGTCGATTTCCCTAGAGGCCTTGTAATTGGGCTTTGAGGGACTTACAAGAGCACCATCACTCGCCAGTACCAGGGCCCTTGCCCCTGGGGGTTTGACATTCAACAGATTGAGCAGAACGGGGCCCACCACTGCAGAGACGACGCCTGCGAGCACTGAAGCCCCGGCGGCGAGGCTGGCGTTGCCTGTGGATAAGGCATTGGCAGCCACGATGGCCCATGGGGCAAGTGCAGTATGGCTGATGAGAGAAAAAGCAAGCATTTTGGGTACCAACACGTACTTTAACAGACCAGCCATGGCAGCAATGGCAATACTGGAGTGTAAGAGACTGAAGCCCAACAGCGGAAGGAGCCTTCTCTGGAGGTAAGCACGATGCTTGAATACTACAAAGGCGAAAGACAGCAGCGTTGGGGACAGGAGCGTGGTAAGCAGCCAGGCGGCATCTGCGTTAAACAAGTCAAGGCTGTTGCTGAAACGCAGCCCCTCACAGCCGCCCACCAGTCGGATCACAGCCATTGTGACAGCTGTGGTAAGGATCATGGGCTGACAAATGACGCCCAAAAAAGGCACCTTCATAAGCCACTGCTGCAAGTGCATCGAGGACCCAAATGCCAAAAACATGGACAAAATGTACACCAGAACCCGACATGAGGCTGCGTAAGCAGGCTGGTACAGCAGCCCGTACACCGCAGGCCACAGACCCAGTGCCGCTATGCCAAGGGCAGTAACACTTGGCAATTTGCGACCTGCCTGCTGCTCATGCTGATCTGCCACAAGCCGCTCGCTCTCGCTGTCGGAGCTGCTGCTAAAGAGCTTTGCAGCAGTACCATAAAGTACCAACGTGGCTACGCAGCGTGCGGCCACCAGCCCGGCTGCTGTAAGGAGGTCATGGGAGCTCAATGCTTCGAGTGTGGGTAGCAGATTGACCAATGTGGGAACAACCGTTAGGCCCCACCAGGACATAAGGAAGGAGACGGCTGGGGTGAAGAACCTCACCACCAGTGCGCAGAGAGATGGCGCCACCCAATTCATGGCATACAGACCCCCGAGGGTGACCCACAAGTTGAGTACGGCTGAGGGTGCCAAGGAGCTCCGTAGCCAAACATCAAGGAGAATGAGCGCAGCGATGCCTTCCACACAAACGCAAGCTCGCCATATATTTCTCAGGGGAGATTTGGAAGTCGAAATCGGTGTATCTGGGCTCGAAACAGCACTGATAGACAATTCTTTTTCGGAAGTCGACGTCGGCGTATCTCGGCTTGGAACAGGGACGACGGATGGGTCCCTTTTTGATCGCTGTGGAGCCTCTTCGGTTTGCTCTATCACTTCAGCTTCTTCTGGTATCTCTGCCTCCACAGCCTCCTTCACAACCTCCTTGACAGCCTTCCCCGTGAACTCCTCGACAATCTCTTCCTCTCCCTCCTCCTCCTGTTCATCCACAACAGCGCCCTGTATTTCGGCCTCGAGATCCTGCGCAACAGACGGTTCAGATTTCTTCGGGACTCCCAGCAATTCCCCAAAGGTCGGAAATTGGAAGTCGGACTCCTTCGCTTTCACCAACCCCAAACTGAATGCACGCAGGGAGGCGCCAAGAAGTGCGAGTGCCGCAGCCACAATCAATGCGAGGAGCCCACCAACGAATGACGTCACGTCGATGTCACCGTCCTCTTCAACCTGGACTTCCTCTGGTTTTGACCTCATGGCAGCCATCAGCAGGTCAATGTCGTGTTGTCTGGACGTCAACTTCGATCGCTCTTCCTCAAGCTTCGCACGGAGCTCATCCACGTCTGTGTCTGGTCGCGGCGGCACCTCTGCAATGGATGGACCCGACGTGGCAGCAGCAGACTGGGGCCTGCGTGCGGAGCAAGGAAACTCTTGCAGTAGCTGCTCCGCTGCACGCTGCCGGGACTGCATCTCCTGCACTTCCAGCATCACGGCGGCACGCAACACTTCCATATCTGGCGCACCAACGTCTGCCTGAGGCACAGGGGTCTGTGGGGTATGGGGCAACTCTTGCAGCAGCTGCTCCACTGCACGCTGCCGGGACTCCATCTCCTGTAGCTCGTGCATCACAGCGGCGAGCAACGGTTGCATGTCCGGAGCATCAGGATCTGCGGGGGTCACAGGGGGTCGTGTGTCACCAGGCAACTCTTGCAGCATGACCTCCAATGCACACTGCCGGGACTCCATCTCCTGTAGCTCCTGCAGCACAGCGCTGCGCAAATCTTGCAGGCCCGGTGTATCAGCATCTGCTGGGGTCGCAGATGTAGAAGGGGTCTGCCTTTTGTCCGGCAAATCCTCCAGCATCTGCTCTAGGGCACGTTGGCGCGACTGCATCTGTTGCTGCTCCTGCATGAGGGTGGTGCGCACTGCTTGCAGCCGTGGAGACTCGGCGCCTGGTGTAGGAGCGCTTTGTTCGTGGTCTGGAAAACCTTCCAGCATCTGCTCCAATGCCCGTTGCCGGGACTGCATCTCCTGCCGCTCCTGCGCGAGCAAGGCTTGCAGATCCGAGGCACCGACGTCTGCCGACGGCACAGATACGGAAAGGGCCTCTTTGTCAGCCAGCTCTTGCAGGAGCAGAAGCTGCTCCGCCATGCGCTGCGAGGATTGGATCTCCTGCTGCTCTATGGCCACGTCTCTGCGAAGCTCCTCCCCATCGGCACCTCTTTGGTAATCGACGGCCCGGCGCATTCGAGATGCGCGGACATCACGCATTCGTTCCATGTACTCCTCCTCCCTGTGCAGCTGCACACGGCGCTCTTTCTCCTCCTCTGCAGACGTTCCCGACATCCTCCATTGGGCGTCTCCTGGGCATCTGCTGGCGTCCATGTTCCATGACTGTCTTGCAATATGCCGCATGAGCGCCACGATGTACGGCAGAAGCAAGAGCGTGGTGCCAGCCATCACCCGATTCCGCATGCCTGGCTCGGCGGCTCTTCCGTGCAGCACGCCTGCCGGGAGGCCAGCGTCATCTGGGGCTGCTTGCGCATGCAGCGGCGCCACTGGCCGATTCGCGGATCTGACGCTCGCGGGACCGGAGACCAAAGGCTTTCGGTGGCTTTTCTGGTCTGCGCGCAACCCCAGACTTGTAGGACTGCGCATAGATGTAGGGGTGGGGAGCACCGGGGCTGCAAACTGAGCATTCATGGTGTCCAGGGGCTGACTTTGAACGCCGGTGGACAGCACTTGAATGGCCCCGAACAGCACCACCGCAGTGGCAATGAACCCAGCGTAGACCCGCGATTTGAGACACATGGCCCTGGGGATTGAATCCCCTTTGAGAAGGGACTGACATCCAGTTTCCATGGTGACTGCGAAGAAAAAATAGACACTCAGAAAGTGTGTGAGGGGTCAGTGAAAGTACGAACTGTCTGGTACACAAAAACAAACACGTTGTGCCTGCATGACGTGTGCCGCTTCGTCCTACTCCTCCTACTCGTCCTCGGTGGACAAAGTGGCTGCCATATGTGATGAAGGAAACTCTTTATCCTCTGTCCCAGCCATTGTACTGAGCCTCAGTCACAGTAGCAGTCGTGACAGTAGCATTGGGAGTGGCAGTCCAAGGGGCACATGAGGACGAGGAGGAGGATGAGGAGGAGATGGTGGCGGTGGTGGTTGTGGAGGTGTTGGAGCGGTACATCGCCATGACAGCGTCATTGTGCCCAAAACCTCATCTAATGTTGCAACAGAGAATGCAAGCTATCTCCCGAAAACGGAAGTCATTGTTGGATGAAAATGGGTGCCATTGCGATCGGGGGGGGGGGGGGGGCGCTTGCCTCCCCTTTTCAGCCCCGCCTTAGGCTGCAGCAAGGCCCTCCCCCATCACCCAATCCAATGGTCCTCATGGTCAAGCTGGCCAATTTTCAACTGTGCCCCCCTCTCATAGGGCATGTTGCAAAATTGGCCGAATCACGAGGTTTTTCCGGCTACTCCAGCCCCTCAAGCTGGGATCGAAGTGCAACCATTGTTCATGTTGTGCCTGGTACCGCAACAGTTTCGGCTTGCAATGCTGGCACTCGTTCGGCCAACTGAAGTCCCTTGCTCGTCCTATATGTACAACACTGCGGTATGCTGATCTGTGTGATTCTTATATGAGCACCTGCCTGACACGCTCCCTCCAAGGGCAGTTCACCCGCTACACTGCGCCCTGTTTATGTGTCTGTTGTCATCTCTTCGCCTCCTGAGACACTGGATGACCCAAAGGTAGGATGATACAAGCAAAGCAAAGCTGGTCAGAGCAGGGACTCATCCCCTCTAGCAGCGATAGGGAGAAATGTAGGATAATGCCTTGCGTGGACTCGCCTCCCCATAGCCAGCGCCAGCTCGCCCTACCAACCGCTGACCAAAAAGTCTTGCAGCTCGCTAAGTTCCCAAAAAGAAATGATCCACCAATTTGTGTGGAAAAAATGTGATCCAAAAATGTAAGTTCCAAAAAAGAAATGATCCACCGATTCATGTTCACAAAAATGATCCAAAAATGTAACTTCCAAACATAAGTGTGACATAGTGCAAGTACAAAGCAACATATTGAACCAACAATGTGTGTTATAAATGATCCAAAAATGTAAATTCACTTGTTCCAACAATTTGGCTTCCAAAAAATGATGCACAAGTCCACAAGACCATTGGCACAAAGTTGAAAGTACAGTGAGCAAAATGGTCGAAAATGGTCCAAGAATGATCCAAAAGTGATCCACGGATCACCTACCCCATAAACCCCCCCCCCTCCACTCCCTAGTGTTTGGATCAAAAATCATCCGGATCACCTACCCCATAAACCCGCCCCCCCTCTGCCTGAGGCACGTTGTGTTGTGTTGTGTTCTATTGTGTTGTGATGTGTTGTATTGTATACACTATACAACACATGCGTGTGACAACATCCCTTCACACCATTGTTGGTGATGGATTGAAGCAGACCGAGTCTTAAAGCGGAGGCATCAACCGAGCGGCATAACACAAACTGGGAGCTATATGCACTATGCAACACATGCGTGTGACAACATCTCTGCACACCATCATTCGTGATGGATTGAAGCAGACAAGCCAAAACCCAACCCAACCCAACCCAACCCAACACAACACAACACGAAACAACATCACACGACACAAACAACATAACACACCAAGAAAACAAAACAAGCAATAACACAACACAGTACTCCTTGGGTTAGGTGGCCTCTACACGTGCGCATAGGAAACTTCGTCAAGCACAACGACATTTTCTAGGAACATATTTGGCACCAGCGAGACTCCGCAATGCTTTAGTCATTTCTCCTACGAGTACTCTGGGCGCCAATACATCCTCTTGGACATCCAAGCATGTTGGTCACGTCTTCGGCGAGCGCCGAGCATTTGTAGTCATCCTCAAAGGTCTCTTGTCGGATGTATTTCTCAGCAATGTACACTTCTTCATCGCCATTGAAAGTGCACAATTAGGCCCACCGACAACCACCAAAACCAATCGGTCGATATCTTGCATTGACACCTCTAGCACCACATGGGAGGTAATAAATAGACGGTGTGTAGAAGACCATCGAATCAAGACTCCGGTTTTTGGCCGATCACGTTGATCGTAAGCTAACTTCGCGAAAAGGCAACCTAGACTTCGTCCAATGATGGTTGTTCGTTGCGCGCACATTTCGTGGAGAGAATGACGCGGTGCAAAGCATGGTTGACACGAAGAGCACTTGGTGAGATTTGATGGAAAGTAGAACCATGCTCTCAATCCTAGTCTCAATCCCAGTCTCAATCCCAGGTCTTGACGTTCCGACAGCCTTGATTCCTCTTCAGGCGCGCAAGCGGGCAGCAACACGGCCGCGAGGCGCAAACAGTTCGTGCACATTTTCATGATACCAGGGAAGACGCACTGCACAACATGTGCCTGGCACACAAAGAGCTCCATGCCAAAGGCTACCCCATGTCGTGGTGGGAACCGAAGCTCCATAGCAAGTTTGCATTTTTGGGACTGCCGGTACATGAATGGAGGCAAAAATTAAACACGGGCCGAAACACATGAGGGCAAGGAGGGAGCAACACGCGAGCACGCGCACACGAGAGAGTGACCCGCACTCAGGGAACGGCCACAGTGCAGCCACACCACAGCCACAGAACTGACAGCTGACACATGAGTTGACACAGCATATGGTGAGGGCCACAAGCCATCTGACATACCTGCATACTCATGTTGAGTTGGTGCATGAGGTGTCACATATTGTATTCGCAATGTCAAGGACAAAACGTGCGCGCCCCTGCCCCAAAAAAGAGTTTTGTGGTGTGGTACATTTTTCACTTTTATCCACGAGGTGCAACGTGTGTCCATGCATGCATGGACATGGTCTCTTGAGTAGGCACGATGTCACGCAAGCATGAAAGCTGGTTTGCGCCCATGCGCACTATTGAAGGGAGATGCTTTCATTGGAGACAACGTAACCAAGGAGTGCACATGCAAATTTTGGAGCGCAGAGTGTCAGGACAAAAGTTTTCATTGTTAAAATGACGTAGTTTACGCCGATGATATCCCTGACTGCGGTAAGTACTTTGGACATGTACCATTGTCGCTATGGATCATCTGCCCGTTGGCAGGCAGGGCCTAGGGTGACTAGTCGAAGATTCAGGGCTGGTCAAATGACGTGGCAGATGCTGTGTGGCTCACCATGGTTCTTACCATGTGGTGCCGTCGTCCCAACGCTCTGGGCCCGAGGCCTTGCGCTTGGCCCCGCGCTGTGGTAGGGGGGCACGTTGTGCCTCCCGTTGTCGCTTTGCCTCCTCCCGCTCCTCCGCATGCCGTCGTTTCTCCTCCGTTTTCTCCTCGGCGGCGTGTTTGTGGTCCTCTTGCCGCTTCCTCTTTTCCTCATCTTCCCTTTTCTTCTCCTCGCGGCGCTTCGCGTTGTTGTGCTCGTGCTTGTTTCTCCTGTTGTTTCCTCTCTTTTTCATCTTGATCCCAGCGCATGTCTTCAAGGCATTCATCACTATTCAATGCACCGCCGTCCACTATATCCAACCGCGAGGTTTCTGCAGCCCGGTACCATCACTCTTGGGTTTCCACACTTGCTTCCGGACTTTTAGCGCAGGAGACACTTGTGTGCTACTTGTACTCATACCAGGTGGTGACCCACACCCGGTGGAGATGGTATGTGCGGAGGAGGAACGAGCGGAAGGAGCGGACAAAGGGGTCATAGGCGACAAAGGGGACGAAGGGGAGGCTGGCATAGGAGGAGGAACGGCCCATTCTACAACCACCTTCACCGATCTTTCCGCATGCTCTGCTGCGGCGGCCTCCAATTCTTCACGGATGGAGGCCTCTTGTTGTTTGTTTTGATGCCCGACGTTGTCGTTCCGTTCTTGGACCCCGAGGCACAAAGTAAAGACATGCGCGAGACGAGAGACTCTCTCTAGCAAGTTGCAAGTAGGCCGAAACTCCTTTTGCCACCTCACGCTTCGGCCAACCACTAGCATTTAGCCTTGGTTCAAGTTGCCAACGGTGGGAGCGACCAGGCGATCACACCGCCCACAATTTCAGGGTGGAATCCCCCACCCTCAGTAGCCTGGGTCCCAGGCTAGCTGTAGGCATCAATCTTGCAACAATCCGTGCCGCCAATCGCCCACAGGAAGTGCCACTGTGAAGTGCACAGATTTTGGACCATATTTGGCAAATGGCGATTTTAGTGCATCGCTGAATGTCTTACCTTCTGTGCAAGGAGTTCTCTTCGAATTTGTGGTATTTTCTGGATTTTTTTATGTATCTTAGGTTGAGACCCATGCTACTCATCCACATGAAAATTTCCAGATTTTGGTGCCAGATTGCCTGATTTCTAGGCCACCGGCATTTGGCAAATCACGTTCCGGTACTTCACCACCTGTTGAAGGCTGTTCCCTATGCGACATCCCTTGGGCAGACTGAGTGAAAATCGACAGATGCTGACTGACAGTTGAGTGAGTCAAAAAATAGATGACTGATAGCTGACTGGAGTCAGTCATCGGCCACCGTGACTGGCGACTGAGTCAAAAAGTCGGGACTCGTGACTGACTGAGTTAGCCTAGCATTGACTGTCACCGTCGTGGTCCCAAACAACCCCAAACGCTGCGGAAACGTCAAAATGGGTGATTTGGATGAGCCATGGGTGGATCAGTGGGGCTCTAGTGGAAAACGCACAGGATGGCCACAAATATGGAGAAATGAAACCATGGTCCCTTGCAAAATTGAAGCTCACAAGCCAACTGTAGCCAGCTCTAACAACACCACAAAGACAGGAACATCGCAGCTTTCAAGACTAGCTGACCAAATGCAAATACGTGGCAAGTATGCAAATAATTAAGTGCAAGTACGGGTATCTTTGGCGCGTTCGACGTTGGTTTGAGTCGCCCGTATAGCCCTTTAACGAGAGCAATTGTCGAGACACTAGGGACATCACTCCGTCAGGGTACGGGTAACATACGGTTTACTCTTGTGCGGGATACTCACAAAAGTATTTGATTGCGACGAGTGACTTGCTCAGCGCAAGTACAATTGGTTGTGCATGCAAGTAAGTGTGGTCCAGTTGGGCACTGAGCTGTAAATTAACAATTGTCTCAACGACTCATTAGCTTTGGTGTTGCAACCTTGTTTCCACCTGTTGGATTTTGCTTTCCACTTGTGCGTGTTTCTCGGTGGGATTTGCGACATTACAAAGTTACATTCCTGATGACGGACAATCTTGATGACTCCTTTGAATGTGAGGTCGACTACAGAGCCGCTTAAAGGCCTTCACTAGTGTCGTGCTAGTAGCTGTTGAATCACGTGGGCTGGTCCCAAAGCTCAATGCACCAGGAGGTTTTAGGTGTGAAGGGGAGGGCTAGAATGATGCAAAATTGAAATCTAGCACTTGCTGCTGCCCTTACGCAGCCCTTACACAGCCCATACGACACAACCCTAACACAACCCTTGCACAGCTCTTGCACAACCTGACACAACCCTTGTACAACCCTTACACAGCCCTTGCACAGCCCTTGCAAAGCCCTTGTGCAACCCTTACACAGCCCGGTGGTGTGTAAGGGACGTGGGACATGGGGTATGAGGTATGGGACATGCATGGGGTATGGGATATGCGGCACGGGGTCACAAGAAATGCATGGTGCATAGAATTGCATGCCTTGCTCCGCCGGGGAGTAGCGTTGCTCCACATTTGCCCATTTGAGACACCTCCCGCACCACCCAAGACTACTCGTGCAGGGAGCAAAATTAATTTTGTACACACGTCCAAAGGGATTTAGATACATTGGATTACAATGCAAGCACCGCACCGACACACATGTGACGCTAAAACTTAGCACCATCGTCTCCCATTTAGGTGTTTTGACTTGGGAGTTATCCTGCCAACTCCTGCGGCAAACATTAGGTTTGCTAGATTCATGGCGAATCGAATTCGCATACAATTATGTGTCAACAATGGACAACGTGGAAACGGATTGCCTGTTCTCATCGAAGCCACATATGATGCCCTCGCCAAGGTGATTGTCCAATTTGTGTTTGTGTGCCTTGCATGTCCCTAACTAGTAACCTGCGCACCATTGTGCAAGGGTGCGGATACAAGGGTTACCCGTGGCGTCGGTGGTGGACGCCACTAGGCAACTCGCTCAAGCGTTGCCACTTGACCTCTAAAGTGCCCCTGTAAGTGGTAAAACGCTGGTACATCCAAGGACAAAAATGGGCAGGGTAGGGTGGGACACTGTACAATTTCTTAGCATAAAGCTTGGTAGGAGAGGTAGGATACGAGTGGTGGCGAAACCCAATGCCATGACCACGGCACTCTGTTGTGGTGCACATGTAGTGCACACTTGTTGTTCTCCACCAGCCCATTGGCAGGTTCCATGTTTTTGAGTTGTTGAGCCCTACTCGATTGCTTTGCAATGTGTGGCAAAGCCTCAACCACAAGTTGACGCAATTCTTGCACTAAGTGAGGGTCCTTAATGATCATGGTATTGCCAAAGGAGTGAAGAGGAGTGAAGAGCTATTGGCATAACGGACACTAAGTAGGAGTTGGAGTGCCTTTGAAGTCGCCACGGATGAAAGTTTAGGGCGCCGAATTTAAGGGGAGATGCGCGTGTGCTATAGATAGGTGATTTCACTATCAAATTATGAGACCCAACGGCCTCTGGTATCGAATTCTTCAATTCTCCAGGTGGCTAATAACAAGAAAAAGGACTTGTGCAAGAATCGGAAGCCAAGGCGATTTTTCTTAAAAGATGGCTATGAATTGAGTTCCCGAGACAACCTATCGGCAATCCTAAAAGACGATGACATCGTGTGTGTCTCCACAGGTTGCATTCCTCCTTGTGCTCACCTCCTTTGATCCTCGACCCCCGCCCACCTCTCTTAGATGTTCGCGTCGCCTTGCCTATTTCCTTCCAATCCGCATTTCCCGAGAACTTGGACTTTGGGTGGTGGCTACGTAGCATGAGCCGACCACTTTTCTGGTCAAAGATTCGGTCACTTTTTTTCCGGTGGTGGGTGTTTGGGTTAATTGTAGAGACCTCTTGCCAATGATTGACCATGCCTCTCCAATGTCGTTCATTTGGGTGATGCCCAAGTTTGCAAGGGTAGGGTATGCGAGATCGAGGGTGTGAGAGGGGCAAGGGGATGAGAGGAGAAAAGGCCTGAGGGATGAGAGACAGCGAGGGGATGAGAGGGCGGGGTGACAAGGATCAAGGGGATGAGAGGGACCAAGGGTGTAGAGGTGGCGAGGGGATGAGAAGGAGCGAGGGTGTGAGAAGCGATGCAAGAAACATCTCGGTTGTCCAGGTGGCGATTTCGTATTCCAAGATGGGCGGGCCCCAGAGGCGAACCGCGCCTTGCCAGCTTTTCCTCAGCCGCCTCATTGGCCGTCATGCGGCTTCACCAGGGTGCACGATTCAAGTGAACCTCCGGCAAGCCACACCGACAACGCCACAAGCAAAGCAACGGGTGGCGGCGGCAATAGCAACAACATTGGCAGTGGTGATGATGGCAACGAAGACATTGCACGCCACGGTGTCGGCGCCAGCGATAATACAACAAACACAGGCGTTGATGTGAGCAGCAATAGCCCCACCGAAACAGGGGGCGCCTATATGATGCCATTGGACAGCAGTACAAGTAGCTCGAGCAACCGATTTGCAATGCATGGCATTTTCCCGGTGTTGGAGGGCAACGTGCTTGCAGATGTCCAGGAGGCCATCAATGCGTTCCGGGGCGCTAGCGATTTTGTGCGAGTGGACGGTGGTGCATACGTGGCTTTTGACTATCGGAAGGTCACGGCGGACACGTTCCCGGACCCTGACGGCTTTCCAAAGAGGGAGGCTCGGCTGCGGTGGCTCGCGGCGGTCCGTCGAGAGGTGCGCATTTGTGGCCGAGGGATCGGTTTGGGGGTGGCCGGCTCGGGAATCACGGTAGTCTGATCGCTGCACTGGTGGGACAATTCCGGCACGTGGCAGCACCGGCGAGCGGAACTGGTTCCCCCCTTGGCACTGCTGAGAACGCTGGGACCAATACTGCCATAGGATCAAATGGCAGTGGCTTCCGCAGAACAACGGCCCATCTGCACACCGGCTGTGGCACCTGGTTGCAGGCCAACACCAGAGCCCTGCAGGTTGGCTCAGGCATTGCACCAATATAGCATTGCGCACCCATGCGACCTTTCGCCCACTCCATGAGTATGCGGGCCTGGGAAGTCACCCTGGATTCATCGCATGCATTCCTCTCGCTGTTTGTATGCATCATTGTCACCACACCACACCACACCACACCACACCACACCACACCACACCACACCACACCACACCACACCACACCACACCACACCACGCCACACCACACCACAAACGAGATCTTCACACAAACCAAATCTTAGCTTGGACCCGGCGCTTTGCAGGTTCCTGGCAAGACCTTTTCTTTTTTCTCCCGACACCTGCTCAACTGAGATGCCACCACGGTGGTGGTGCACAATGGTTGTGCACCTTTGTGCACCGGAATGCACTGCCCACTGCCCCCAGGCAGTGAGGCAGTGCATTGCAGGACTTCCACTTCCCACTGCCCCCAGGGCACTGAGGCAGTGCATTGCAGGAGTTGCACTGCCCACTGCCCCCAGGCAGTGAGGCCGTGCATTGTAGAAGTTGCGCCGCCCACTGCCCCCAGGCAGTGAGGCAGTGCGTGGCAAGAGTTTGGAGTTGCACTGCCCACTGCCCCCAGGCAGTGAGGCATTGCATTGCAGGAGTTGCACTGCCCACTGCCCCCAGGCAGTGCGGCAGTGTATTGCAGGAGTTGCACTGCCCACTGACCCAGGGCAGTGAGGCAGTGCATTGCAGAGGTTGCACTGTCCGCTGCCCCCAGGCAGTGAGGCAGTGCATTGAGAGAGTTCCACTGCCCACTGCCCCAGGGCAGTGAGGTAGT
This sequence comes from Eutreptiella sp. 'Long Island Sound 2002', assembly GCA_964036045.1. NCBI lineage: Eukaryota > Euglenozoa > Euglenophyceae > Eutreptiales > Eutreptiaceae > Eutreptiella > Eutreptiella sp. 'Long Island Sound 2002'. The sequence continues at coordinate 8,715,306 of OZ038390.1, forward strand.
GCATTGCAGGAGTTCCACTGCCCACTGCTCTGGGACAGTGAGGCAGTGCATTGCAGGAGTTGCACTGTCCACTGCCCCCAAGCAGTGGGGCAGTGCATTGCAGGAGTTCCACTGCCCACTGAAGAAGATGGTCCCCCACTGGCCTTGCAGGAGACTCCGAACACCCCCTGGGCAGGACTCCCCGTCCCCCCCGGGCCGGTGCGCCCGGTTCTCTGAAGAAGATGGCCCCCCATTGGCCTGGCAGGAGACTCCGAACACCCCCTGGGCAGGACTCCCCGTCCCCCCCGGGCCGGTGCGCCCGGTTCTCTGAAGAAGATGGCCCCCCACTGGCCTTGCAGGAGACTCCGAACACCCCCTGAGCAGGACTCCCCGTCCCCCCCAGGCCGGTGCGCCCGGTTCTCTGAAGAAGATGGCCCCCCATTGGCCTGGCAGGAGGATCCGAACACCCCCTGGGCTGGACTCCCCGTCCCCCCCGGGCCGGTGCGCCCGGTTCTCTGAAGAAGATGGCCCCCCATTGGCCTGGCAGGAGACTCCGAACACCCCCTGGGCAGGACTCCCCGTCCCCCCCGGGCCGGTGCGCCCGGTTCTCTAAAGAAGATGGCCCCCCATTGGCCCTGGCAAGAGGCTCCGACCACCCCCTGGGCTGGACTCCCCGTCCCCCCCAGGCCGGTGCGCCCGGTTATTGGAAGATGATGGCTCCCCATGGGCCTTGCAGGAGGTTCCGACCACCCCCTGGGCAGGACTCCCCGTCCCCCCCAGGCCGGTGCGCCCGGTTATTGCAGGAGTCCCACTGCCCACTGCCCCCAGGCAGTGAGGCAGTGCATTGCAGGAGGTCCACTGCCCACTGCCCCAGGGCAGTGAGGCAGTGCATTGCAAGAGTTGCACTGCCCGCTGCCCCCAGGCAGTGGGGCAGTGCATTGCAGGAGTTCCACTGCCCACTGCCCCCAGGCAGTGAGGCAGTGCGTTGCAGGCGTTCCACTGCCCACTGCCCCCAGGCGGCGAGGCAGTGCATTGCAGGAGTTGCACTGCCCACTGCCCCCAGGCAGTGAGGCAGTGCGTTGCAGGCGTTCCACTGCCCACTGCCCCCAGGCGGCGAGGCAGTGCATTGCAGGAGTTGCACTGCCCACTGCCCCCAGGCAGTGAGGCAGTGCGTTGCAGGAGTTCCACTGCCCACTGCCCCCAGGCAGTGAGGCAGTGCATTGCAGGAGTTGCACTGCCCACTGCCCCAGGGCAGTGAGGCAGTGCGTTGCAAGAGTTGCACCGCCCACTGCCCCCATGCAGTGACGCACTGCATTGCAGAAGTTGCAATGCCCACTGCCCCCAGGCAGCGAGGCAGTGCATTGCAGGAGTTGCACTGCCCACCGCCCCCCGGGCAGTGCGGCAGTGTATTGCAGGAGTTGCACTGCCCACTGCCCCAGACAGTGAGGCAGTGCATTGCAGGAGGTCCACTGCCCACTGCCCCCAGGCAGTGAGGCAGTGCATTGCAAGAGTTCCACTGCCCGCTGCCCCAGGGCAGTGAGGTAGTGCATTGCAGGAGTTGCACTACCCACTGCCCCCAGGCAGTGAGGCAGTGCATTGCAGGAGTTCCACTGCCTACTGCCCGAGGGCAGTGAGGCAATGCATTGCAGGAGTTGCACTGCCCACTGCCCCCAGGCAATGCGGCCGTGTATTGCAGGAGTTGCACTGCCCACTGCCCCCAGGCAGTGGGGCAGTGCATTGAAGGTAGTCCACTGCCCACTGCCCCCAGGCAGTGAGGCAGTGTGTTGCGGGAGGTCCACTGCCCACTGCCCCCAGGCAGTGGAGCAGTGCATTGAAGGAGGTCCACTGCCCACTGCCCCCAGGCAGTGCGGCAGTGTATTGCAGGAGGTCCACTGCCCACTGCCCCCAGGCAGTGAGGCGGTGTATTGAAGGAGGTCCACTGCCCACTGCCCCAAGGCAGTGGGGCAGTGTATTGCAGGAGTTGCACTGCCCACTGCCCCCAGGCAGTGGGGCAGTGCATTGCAGGAGTTCCACTGCCCACTGCCCCCTGCCCACGACAACAGTGCAGCAGGGCACACACAGTGCAGTGTGGTGCAGAGCACCAAGCAGAGTGCACCACACAGAAGGCACTGGTGGTGCAGCGCGGCACGCAGGGTGCAGTGGGCAAATGAGACCCTGTGTGACTGCGCGCAGGCGTCGGCAAGGCAGTGTCGGCCAAGTGCGAGAGTGCACTGGTCCGGCTATGCCACAACACACTTACACACAGCGCGCACACAACACACACAGCCCAGCCCGTTTACCTGTACCCGTGGGTAGACATCCCGGCCTTTGCCTTTTGGTAACAGCGCCTTCGGCACACCACACCACACCACGCCACACCACACCACACCACAAACGAGATCTTCACACAAACCAAATCTTAGCTTGGACCCGGCGCTTTGCAGGTTCCTGGCAAGACCTTTTCTTTTTTCTCCCGACACCTGCTCAACTGAGATGCCACCACGGTGGTGGTGCACAATGGTTGTGCACCTTTGTGCACCGGATGCCAATGCTAAATTGGTAATGCACAATGATCGTGCTCCATTGTGCACCGGGTGCACAATGGAGCAGGTTTGGGGTGCAGTGGGTGTGCAGAATGTATGTGTGGTACGACCCAGCAGGGTCACTAGGCCGTTGGTAGAGAGCGATTTGTGATCTACGGCGGTCACAGCCAGGAGGTTGATGAGTTGTAGACACAAAGAGCTTTCTCGGGGCCCTTCATTACCCCCCCCCCCTCCCGACGTGCGCTCGGGGTTTGGGATATGCACCCTCAGTGAAACCATCCCCCTGCCCTCACATGTCGCATTTCCCACGGTTATCTCATGCAGTGCCGCGGGCTGCTGGTCTGCCGTAGCACAGGGCGGGTGCTCGCGCGCCGCTTCCACAAGTTCTTCAACATCAACGAACGGCCCGAGGCCGACGTCCATACCATATCCATCGACGAGAACACTCAGGCGCTGGAAAAGCTTGATGGTTCACTGGTCTCCCCGCTGCTGGTGCAAGGGGATGTGTTGCTGTGGGCGAGCAAGTCACAGATTTTGCCCAGGTTGTGCCCGGCTTTTCCACTACTACCTCCCTCCCAATGTCCCAAAGGAAACCCCAAATGAGCCTCCAACAGAACCCATCCCCCCGTAGAGGCTTCTACACCCCCAAGCAATCCCAAGGGTTTGACCAGTTGCAGTACAACTTCGCAGTTAAGGGATTATGGTATGTCGGTTGCCAGCTATGCTGGTCTCCTGGTGTCGTTGGTCAACACAGCCAACCTGGGGCTTACAACCCCACAAAATGTGGTGGCGAATCAATGTCTCTCAGTTTGTTTTTCTGTTTTTGTTTCGTCATCTCTTTCCGTGATATTTTGCTTTGCAACATCATCGTTTGAGATATGTTCTCAATATTCTCATCCCTTTTTCATATGTTCTGACCTTTGTTCTCTCCGGGCTGAATATTCTCGTAATGAACAGGTTGTGACAATAGACAGGACATTGGATAACCTAATTGCACAACGACATGGTTGGCGTGGGGCCATTTTACAAACGGGGAAAATGAGACCACAAGCTGGGTTACCGTGCTCTCTGCTCTTTTTGCGGTGTGTTCCTCTTTCGCGCTTCACAGGGTTAGCCTAAAGTGCCAGGGATTTGTGTTACGCCTCCTTTGCTATACTCACCCTGCGCCTGCTTCACCCTGAGATGTCCTTTGGTGCGCAGTACAGATTGGGGGCTTTCTGGCATCAAATGGAGCTGCACCGTCCGCAGCTCGGGATTGGACGAACCCCTCTCAGTATGTGCAGTCAGCCTGCCATGATGGCCCATTTTCGGCCTGAGAGCCAGGTTCCAAATGCGGTGGCAATGGTTTTCGGTGGAACCTCCACTTGCCAATAGGCTAATTGGTACGGATTGTGCACGCTGTTGGGGCAGCAAGGGCACAGTTCACACATCTCGTGGGGAACCCACGCGGGTCTGCCAGTTCCAGGTTAGCAGGGTGGGTGTGCCTGCGTTGTGCAGTGACCCCAAATATTTCGCTGGTCTGCGGGTTTTGTGGTTCAATCTTGGGACTCTGGAAAGGGATTTCGCAAATGCGGATGTAATTCCTGGTTCCAGTACACTATTGGTGACGGTTATCTCACTGCACTGCCTCGCGCTGTCTCTGTATGTGAGCACACAACTGTCTGCACAAATAGCTGAAATGACGGTTCAGATTCCCTCTGTACAACACACCAAAATTACGTTCCCCTTTGGCTTCCGAGCCCTGAACAGTAACCCGTCTCCCTTTTTGGATCTGGCAGTCTGTCCCTCTTGCGCTTTCTACTGCTTTCGCGCTTGTTGTCACCGTTTTTTTCATCAACAGAGCGAGAAATGCCTACTGTTGATGACAGGGCGGCTCTCAATTGAGTGTGGCGAGTCAGCCCCCCCCCCCCCCCCTTTTGATAGGCAAGCCGATGTGCAGGAACAAATTGTGCGCACAACGGAAGCTGCACACAATCCGTAGCAGTGAGTGCGTCTGAGACAAGAGTTGATAAACCTCCCTACCCTAACCCCCTATCTCCCACTCAGCCATCACAGCGAACGCTCCCCATGATTGCACCCACAACCAGGTACCGGTTCGCCGCACGCATTCCACGGGTGCGTGCTCTCCTTTAAGAATGAGACACGTATTCAGTGTAACCCGTGTACTGGCGTATGGCTGATTCAGTCCCCCCTGAAAAGGAGCGCTGGCCTGATCCGGCCTGTCCTCAACAAATACGATGGGGCTGTGACCGCCGTTGCTGTCAGCAACCGCACTAATGGGACAAAAACCAATGGCAAAATTCCCTGGAAATGCCGCGCACGGCTGATGGGTGACACTTGGTGATCCGGAGCCCCTTGGCCCTATGTTGCATGTCCCACATCGGTGGTGGGGGGCACCCTCCAAACTTCAGTGTCTTGCGAAAGGCTTTGTGTTCGGGTGATCGGCACCGGCATGTGATGGATGCCACAGGGTAGAGGTAGTACTCTTGGGCAGTGGGACGGTTGTTCCACTCACCTGACATCTGTATCACACCGAATCCACTGTCCAGGACTGCACTTTGCCATCTTCTATCAACAGACCGAAAGACGTCTCGGCAGCTCCTGAGGAGTTTTCTTTCACCGCTTTTCTTGCTCTGTTCTCGGTTCGCGGTTCTCGTCGTGTGTGTGTGTGTGTGTGTGCGTGTGTGTGTGTGTGTGTTTGTGTGTGTGTGCGTGTGCGTGTGTCAGTTGAGGGAGCTTGATAAAGCGATTCCTTTACTCGTTGAAAGCGATTGCCCGATGGTTTTTTGCAATTCGAATCCGTTGTGACCCTCGACCCCCCGCAACAACCCTCATCTCTCGGTGTGAATGGCCACGATCCCAACTGCCGCTGCTCATCCTCACCAGGTGCATTTATTTGTGCACCCGTTGATGCATGAGTATACGAGAGCACGCACACGTGTTGCGTCTCGGTGTGTGTTTTGACATGTGGCTGCACGCGACACCACTGGCTGGGGAACACGCACCCATGCCTGCGCACGTGCATGCGCCCGACATCCTTCTTCCGCCACAGCGTTGCCGATCACGTCCGTGCGGACCCCGGCGCCCGCTACTCGGATTTCGCACGGCGCTGGCTCTCCCAGTGCTGGACCCCACTCTTCGAGTGGTGTGTGCCGGGACGCGGGGTCGTGCCGCACGCCGTTCCCTCCCTGACGCTCCTCGCCCTGCGGCATTGCGTCACCGGCCAGTACATGCCTCGAGCCGACGTGGAGGCCGCCGCTACTGCCGACGCCATTCCTCTTGTGCCCGTCGCGTGCGCGCTCATGCCTAGTGTGGGTGCGCACCCATTGTTGAATCAGGTGGGCACTCTCCTTGCCGTACATTAGGCCCGCGTAGCCCCATGTCCGAGTGTTCGACCGTTAGCGGAAAGTCTCGGGGTGCAATCGTGGGGTCCAAAAGGATCAGCATTCTGATAGGGTTCACGAGGTCCCATTCGGATGCAACAGTGCCCGACTCCGCCCTGGCCCACCAGGAGCTGCTGTCGGTGAGGAGCTGTTGATTGACAATCACCTGCCGTCAATACCTACCCTCCCACTGGGCGCTACACAGGCTGGCTGGCCACGGCCAAGCTACCTCTGAACGAACCAGCACAGCCAAATCGCAACCCCCAACTGGTGGTCTGATCGCGGTGGATCTCCCCCCGTTTCAGGTCTATGAGTGGCCGCCGGGCAGAGAAGGGGTGGTCCTAATGCTGTCGTCGGGGAAGATGTACAAGGTCAAGAGCCGGTGGTATCTGGCCCTGCACACGAATGCGGGGGTGAATCAGCTGCCCGCGCTGCTGACCGATCGGCCCACAGTCAAGGGTGTGTGCATGGTGCAAGAATGTCGCGTGCTTGTGCATCTGTGCCTGACCAGCGTCCGTGCACTTGCACGGAACTGTGTGTGCTGGCCGCACACACTTCCCTCGCTGACCAGGTCCCAACGTTCCTGACCAAAAAGCCCCGCTTTCGTTGATGATGCCACGTACAGCCAGGGCACGTTTGTCGCTGGTGCATTGAACCGGGCCCCCATCATCCCGTCGCCCTGCCTCGCCCCTATTTCCCACTAAATTGGACTTACATCCGTACATTCTTGACCACGGAAGTCAGAAAGAAAGCAATCAGCCTCAGCCAGTCAGTGCAAAGAGGAGGCGGAAGGGGGAAGAGGAGGATGAGACGGAGAGGTCGGGGGGATGGGGCAGCTTTGAACCAGGCTCACCCGGTCAGCCTGCACAGTACATCGCATGTGCGGAAGCTGCCTCGCCCATCGGCTGTTGCTGCAATGCTGCGGGCGGCTGGTGCGTTGGACCCCGTGGCGCCCTTTGGTAGGGGCGCAGGGGCGCTCCCCCGGAAGACGTAGAAGGGAAGTAGCCCTGCAAGAAATGGTCTGGGACAAACCGGCCCATTGGATTGAGCAGGTGTTGCTGCCGCACGTGCGTGCGGTGCACAGTGAGTTGCTCCAGCACGGGGCCCAGCAGTGAAGAAAGAGTGTGACGTCCAAAAGTTGTGTATGTTGTAAGTCATGTGATTTTTTTTGTGCTGTCGGCGTGTGTACAACAAAGATCGCCACGTCGGACGACCTCCCGGATACCCCCAAAATGCTGGTGGTCTGGGCAAGACGAGTTGGAAAAAAACATGTTTGGGGTGTGCACAATGAATCCCACAGAGGCAGGCAAACCGAACATGTTCTTTTAAAAAATTACAGACGCTGACAATAATAAAAGAGTACATGACGCGGCGATTTTGTTGTACACGATTTACATTTTCCACGAGAAAAGGTGATGGAGGGCCAAAAGGCTTGTCGCAACAAAACACATGTCGGTTGGGAGGTTGGGTTGCTTTGGCTTTTTGCGTGGTTCCATTTTCGGGGGCGCACCCGCATCACACGCACAATTCGCGGGTGTGTGCCTGCCAAGTCCGCGCATCCCGTTGCGCCACTGCCCTCGTGTCACCTGCTCCCCCGTGGCCCCCAGGCGTGCCCCGGGAAATGATCTGGAACGCGGTCCTCGCCCATTCCATCGACGATGTGCTTCCGCTGCTGAGGAATGCGGGCCACAGGCAGGAGGCCGACGCCCTGTCGCTGTTCCACGCGGATGCGCACGCCCGCATCGCGGTTCTGTCGGAACGGCTGAGGGACTGGGCCCGGCGCGTGAATGCCACGATCGATGGCATGACGCCGGAGCAGTTGGGCTCGCTCGGTGTGCTCCCGGGGGATACGGGGGATGCGCTTTGTCGTGCTCGGATCCCGGTCCTCCCCATGTCGCACGTCTACCGTCCGACATCCCACACCCCGCGCCCTGTCTCCCCTCCTTATTTTTTGGGGGGGGCTTGAGCCGCGCGCCCGAATTCCGGGCTTGTCTTGCGTTCAAGCGGCGGCTCTGGATCAAGGGCTTTGCTGAACAAGGTCAGTCTCCCGAAGGCTCCATCCGCACAGTATGTGTGCCGGCCGGGGCTGTCTGGCATGCCGTGACAAATGCCCCTGTCGCGGCGCCGGGTGGTGGTGAGACCGGCGTCCCCCCCCATCCCCTTGGGGCTGCACCCCTCGCTCGCCTTCCATCGCCTTTTCGTCGTTGCCCTCACTTCTCCGTTTCGTTCCCGTAGCACGGAGGGGGGGGGGGGGTTGGCATGAGGCCAATGGGTTGGTTTGTTTGCCTTTGCCGGCGCCTCGCCCTTGCACATTCTGACCCTCTGTGGGTCCGAACGTGTGTTGGTTGTGTCAATGGAGCCCCTGGATGACCTGTCCTGTTTGACTACTCCGGAGTCGGCTGTCCCAGAGACGGGCTGTGGCCCGTGCCGTTGACCATGTGCATCCAGAAGCACAGGTTTGCCGACTCCAGCAGTGGCTTGTGCGCGCTGGTGTGTGCATCTGCAGCATCATTTTTCTGACACGTGCTTGCTTCTAACAACCACAATGATTCTTTCCCTTTTGTCTTTTCCTTTGCCCCCTTCTGCGCTCATTTTCGGCGAGCGCGGTCAGCCCTGCCCTGTTACCTACCCTTGTGTTCCCCTATCCCCCTGCCGAGTTTCCTCTGGGCTCTCCATGTTCGTCCTGTCCTGGGGGGTAAAGGGCGGCGGCGAAACGTGTTGCTGTGGGGAGGGGGAAAGGGGCAGCGTGACCTTCAGCCTTCTGGAGTTTGCAGTGCAGTGGACGGTGGGAGTGGGGCCCGCGGGGGACCCGTGTTTACGTGCCGCGCGCGCGCCGCCACGTCCCTTGTCCCAGGAGACCCTGATAAAGTCCGGGACGCGGTGCTCCAACAGGCCGTTGGGGGGCAGCTTGGCTGGCAGAAGCGGACACTGCAGCCGTACCTGAAGGAAGAGGGGGACGAGGCGCAGCACGCGGCCCTCCGGGGCGAGATCGCCTTGGCGGCGACCAATAGGCAATGGGATGTGCTTGAGGAGCTGCTGGGGCTGCAATGGCTGGAGGACAGAGGCGAGGGACGCGCGATGGATCAGCAGGTGCGCCCCCCCGCACTGCCCCCGTGCCACCCCCTCCTCCCATCGCCGATGAAGGGGGTCGGGGGGTTGGGAGAGAAGAGCTACGGGAGGGCGGGGGTCGGTACGGGGGACGCAGAGCTGTGGGTGTGCGCGACGGGGGCCAGGCCGTTGGGCCCACCGCGGCCGCGCCGGGGTCGGCCGACCGCCAGGACCCTCTGGCGCCGTTGACCCCGTGTTGCAGTTCCCGCGTCAAAATGTGGCGGCGAGCGCCCTCGAAACTTCGCTGTAAATGACTGAATATGAGCCCCGTCAGCGCTGGCAGAGGGAGTGGACGCCGGGGGAGTGGGCGCGCCGGGGGCACGATGTGGCGATGTTCAGGGCGTGACTCTGGTCTGGCCCTTGTGTCCCGCCGGACCAGGACAACAGCAGATCCGGCTCTGGGCTGCGGATGCCCATGCGATGGAGGTCGGCCGAGGAGTCTGCTGCTGGTCAAGACGCGTGGGGAGCACCCGCAGCGCTCGGTGTGGGGTACGTCGTGAATGCCATCTGCGCTGGAGGAAATGGACAGGGTGTTGAACGGACAGCGGCTCCGTGGATCCCTTGCTTTGGGGGTGTCCAGCGGCATTAAACCGTGGCCCAAAAAAGCCTTTCGTCGGCGACCACCGGCCAAATTAACTGATTAACCGCCCCAGCCGTCGGTCAATCTCCGACCCCGTCCGGTACTGCGTGTTCCGCCGAAGCGCGGCCGAGAAGTCCCTCTTCTCCCCTGGAGAACGGTCTTGCTTCCCACTTTCAAGCCTCCCTCCAGCCTGAGGACAGCGGGGGGTTTGTGCAGTGGATTTAGGATTGGTCCCAAGCTCTCGTTCCGCCAATGATCCGTGTTTCGTCCTACAAAATTATCCCCCAACAAGTTTTTGGTCAAGCCTTCTCATCTGCTGTGCCTCCGCTACGCCTTGCCAAACCTTCCGTCATCCTCTGCTACGCCTCGCTGCACCTCCACTACCCCTCCGTACGCCCCCGCTGCGCCTCCGCTGCATTCCAGGCGGACGCCACTGCGGAGCCCGATGCTCCATCCGCCGCCCCTTCGGCGCCCCCCGCGGCACCCGCCGTCCGCCTTTACTGTGATTTGGACGGGGTGCTCGCGGATTTCGACGCTGGCGTGCAAGTGATCTCCGGCAAACGTCCCTCGGACATGTCTGACGCTGCACTGTGGCATCACATCGCCCGCAGCAAGAATTTCTTCGCCACGCTGGACTGGACGCCGAAGGGGGAGGCCCTGTGGCATTTCCTACAGGAGCAGGGGCTGCCTGTGCAGGTGCGCCCAGTCCCCCGTCCATGTCTCTTGGGAGGGCGTTCGGCAGATGATGAAAACTGTGAGGGAAACGCATTCGGGCCTGGAGGGCTGCCCCACGCGAATCGCCCTCTTTGGTTTGTGCCTGTGTTGCCAGGGGTGACCTGCTCGCAGCGTAAACCCCCCCCCCCAATTTAGAATGACCCGGTCGTTAAATTCGGGCAGCAGGGTGCAAAATTTCCCGGGGGTCGTTGTAATTGGGGGGGGTCGTTCTATTTGTCATGCATGTGCCATTGTCCACCTGTCCATGTGTCTCACTCTTTGCCTGGGGTTTGGGTCTGAGAAGAGGTCGGTTTATTTGATTGGCATGCTCCGGGAAACACGGGGGTTCGTTGTACACGGGGGGGTCGTTCTAGTGGGGAGGGTCGTTCTAAACGGGGGGGGGTTTAATGCAGTGTTGTTGGGTGGTCATGCTGGTGATGTTGGTGATGTTGGTGACGTTGGGGGTATTTGTGGGTGCTTCTTCGCAACAGTCTTCATGATGCCGAGACACCGAGTGTTGGCAGTGTTCCAGGTGTTGGTTGCTTCTTTGTGCAGGTGCTCACGGGCATCCCATCGGGCAAACTGGGGGGCATCGCTCGGCACGACAAGTCGCGCTGGTGCCAAAAATATTTGGGGGCTGATGTGGAGGTTATCACGTGCAGCAGCAAAGACAAGTACAAGTGGAGTGGCCTGGGCCATGTGCTCATCGACGACCGGGAGTCGCTGAAGGCGAACTGGGAGCGTGAAGGAGGCGTGTTTGTGCACTGCACAGAGAATGCGTCGGACGTCGTCCCTCGATTGCAGGTAGTCACCGAGGAACTGAGGGTGGGAGGAGCTGAAGCGCGGCAAAGAATTGCAGGCGCTCTCTCGCATGAGTTACTTCCTCTCACACCCTCGCTCCCTCACAAACCCCCTCTCGGCCACACACCCTCGCTCCCTCACAAACCCCCTCTCGGCCACACACCCTCGCTCCCTCACAAACCCCCTCTCGGCCACACACCCTCGCTCCCTCACAAACCCCCTCTCGGCCACACACCCTCGCTCCCTCACAAACCCCCTCTCGGCCACACACCCTCGCTCCCTCACAAACCCCCTCTCGGCCACACACCCTCGCTCCCTCACAAACCCCCTCTCGGCCACACACCCTCGCTCCCTCACAAACCCCCTCTCGGCCACACACCCTCGCTCCCTCACAAACCCCCTCTCTGCCACACACCCTCGCTCCCTCACAAACCCCCTCTCGGTCACACACCCTCGCTCCCTCACAAACCCCCTCTCTGCCACACACCCTCGCTCCCTCACAAACCCCCTCTCGGCCACACACCCTCGCTCCGTCACAAACCCCCTCTCGGCCACACACCCTCGCTCCCTCACAAACCCCCTCTCGGCCACACACCCTCGCTCCCTCACAAACCCCCTCTCGGCCACACACCCTCGCTCCCTCACAAACCCCCTGTCGGCCACACACCCTCGCTCCCTCACAAACCCCCTCTCGGCCACACACCCTCGCTCCCTCACAAACCCCCTCTCGGCCACACACCCTCGCTCCCTCACACACCCCCTCTCGGCCACACACCCTCGCTCCATCACAAACCCCCTCTCGGCCACACACCCTCGCTCCCTCACAAACCCCCTCTCGGCCACACACCCTCGCTCCCTCACAAACCCCCTCTCGGTCACACACCCTCGCTCCCTCACAAACCCCCTCTCGGCCACACACCCTCGCTCCCTCACAAACCCCCTCTCGGCCACACACCCTCGCTCCCTCACAAACCCCCTCTCGGCCACACACCCTCGCTCCCTCACAAACCCCCTCTCGGCCACACACCCTCGCTCCCTCACAAACCCCCTCTCGGCCACACACCCTCGCTCCCTCACAAACCCCCTCTCGGTCACACACCCTCGCTCCCTCACAAACCCCCTCTCGGTCACACACCCTCGCTCCCTCACAAACCCCCTCTCGGCCACACACCCTCGCTCCCTCACAAACCCCCTCTCGGTCACACACCCTCGCTCCCTCACAAACCCCCTCTCGGCCACACACCCTCGCTCCCTCACAAACCCCCCCTCGGCCACACACCCTCGCTCCATCACAAACCCCCTCTCGGCCACACACCCTCGCTCCCTCACAAACCCCCTCTCGGCCACACACCCTCGCTCCCTCACAAACCCCCTCTCGGCCACACACCCTCGCTCCCTCACAAACCCCCTCTCGGTCACACACCCTCGCTCCCTCACAAACCCCCTCTCGGCCACACACCCTCGCTCCCTCACAAACCCCCTCTCGGCCACACACCCTCGCTCCCTCACAAACCCCCTCTCGGCCACACACCTTCGCTCCCTCACAAACCCCCTCTCGGCCACACACCCTCGCTCCCTCACAAACCCCCTCTCGGCCACACACCCTCGCTCCCTCACAAACCCCCTCTCGGCCACACACCCTCGCTCCCTCACAAACCCCCTCTCGGTCACACACCCTCGCTCCCTCACAAACCCCCTCTCGGCCACACACCCTCGCTCCCTCACAAACCCCCTCTCGGCCACACACCCTCGCTCCCTCACAAACACCCTCTCGGCCACACACCCTCGCTCCCTCACAAACCCCCTCTCGGCCACACACCCTCGCTCCCTCACAAACCCCCTCTCGGCCACACACCCTCGCTCCCTCACAAACCCCCTCTCGGCCACACACCCTCGCTCCCTCACAAACCCCCTCTCGGCCACACACCCTCGCTCCCTCACAAACCCCCTCTCGGTCACACACCCTCGCTCCCTCACAAACCCCCTCTCGGTCACACACCCTCGCTCCCTCACAAACCCCCTCTCGGTCACACACCCTCGCTCCCTCACAAACCCCCTCTCGGCCACACACCCTCGCTCCCTCACAACCCCCCTCTCGGCCACACACCCTCGCTCCCTCACAAACCCCCTCTCGGCCACACACCCTCGCTCCATCAAAAACCCCCTCTCGGCCACACACCCTCGCTCCATCACAAACCCCCTCTCGGCCACACACCCTCGCTCCCTCACAAACCCCCTCTCGGCCACACACCCTCGCTCCCTCACAAACCCCCTCTCGGCCACACACCCTCGCTCCCTCACAAACCCCCTCTCGGCCACACACCCTCGCTCCCTCACAAACCCCCTCTCGGTCACACACCCTCGCTCCCTCACAAACCCCCTCTCGGTCACACACCCTCGCTCCCTCACAAACCCCCTCTCGGTCACACACCCTCGCTCCCTCACAAACCCCCTCTCGGCCACACACCCTCGCTCCCTCACAAACCCCCTCTCGGTCACACACCCTCGCTCCCTCACAAACCCCCTCTCGGTCACACACCCTCGCTCCCTCACAAACCCCCTCTCGGCCACACACCCTCGCTCCCTCACAAACCCCCTCTCTGCCACACACCCTCGCTCCCTCACAAACCCCCTCTCGGCCACACACCCTCGCTCCCTCACAAACCCCCTCTCGGCCACACACCCTCGCTCCATCACAAACCCCCTCTCTGCCACACACCCTCGCTCCCTCACAAACCCCCTCTCGGTCACACACCCTCGCTCCCTCACAAACCCCCTCTCGGCCACACACCCTCGCTCCCTCACAAACCCCCTCTCGGCCACACACCCTCGCTCCCTCACAAACCCCCTCTCGGCCACACACCCTCGCTCCCTCACAAACCCCCTCTCGGCCACACACCCTCGCTCCATCACAAACCCCCTCTCTGCCACACACCCTCGCTCCCTCACAAACCCCCTCTCGGTCACACACCCTCGCTCCCTCACAAACCCCCTCTCGGCCACACACCCTCGCTCCCTCACAAACACCCTCTCGGCCACACACCCTCGCTCCCTCACAAACCCCCTCTCGGCCACACACCCTCGCTCCCTCACAAACCCCCTCTCGGCCACACACCCTCGCTCCCTCACAAACCCCCTCTCGGCCACACACCCTCGCTCCCTCACAAACCCCCTCTCGGCCACACACCCTCGCTCCCTCACAAACCCCCTCTCGGCCACACACCCTCGCTCCCTCACAAACCCCCTCTCGGCCACACACCCTCGCTCCCTCACAAACCCCCTCTCGGCCACACACCCTCGCTCCATCAAAAACCCCCTCTCGGCCACACACCCTCGCTCCATCACAAACCCCCTCTCGGCCACACACCCTCGCTCCCTCACAAACCCCCTCTCGGCCACACACCCTCGCTCCCTCACAAACCCCCTCTCGGCCACACACCCTCGCTCCCTCACAAACCCCCTCTCGGCCACACACCCTCGCTCCCTCACAAACCCCCTCTCGGCCACACACCCTCGCTCCCTCACAAACCCCCTCTCGGCCACACACCCTCGCTCCCTCACAAACCCCCTCTCGGTCACACACCCTCGCTCCCTCACAAACCCCCTCTCGGCCACACACCCTCGCTCCCTCACAAACCCCCTCTCGGTCACACACCCTCGCTCCCTCACAAACCCCCTCTCGGTCACACACCCTCGCTCCCTCACAAACCCCCTCTCGGCCACACACCCTCGCTCCCTCACAAACCCCCTCTCGGTCACACACCCTCGCTCCCTCACAAACCCCCTCTCGGCAACACACCCTCGCTCCCTCACAAACCCCCTCTCGGCCACACACCCTCGCTCCCTCACAAACCCCCTCTCTGCCACACACCCTCGCTCCCTCACAAACCCCCTCTCGGTCACACACCCTCGCTCCCTCACAAACCCCCTATCGGTGACACACCCTCGCTCCCTCACAAACCCCCTCTCGGCCACACACCCTCGCTCCCTCACAAACACCCTCTCGGCCACACGCCCTCGCTCCATCACAAACCCCCTCTCGGCCACACACCCTCGCTCCCTCACAAACCCCCTCTCGGCCACACACCCTCGCTCCCTCACAAACCCCCTCTCGGCCACACACCCTCGCTCCCTCACAAACCCCCTCTCGGCCACACACCCTCGCTCCCTCACAAACCCCCTCTCGGCCACACACCCTCGCTCCCTCACAAACCCCCTCTCGGTCACACACCCTCGCTCCCTCACAAACCCCCTCTCGGCCACACACCCTCGCTCCCTCACAAACCCCCTCTCGGCCACACACCCTCGCTCCATCAAAAACCCCCTCTCGGCCACACACCCTCGCTCCCTCACAAACCCCCTCTCGGCCACACACCCTCGCTCCCTCACAAACCCCCTCTCGGCCACACACCCTCGCTCCCTCACAAACCCCCTCTCGGTCACACACCCTCGCTCCCTCACAAACCCCCTCTCGGCCACACACCCTCGCTCCCTCACAAACCCCCTCTCTGCCACACACCCTCGCTCCCTCACAAACCCCCTCTCGGCCACACACCCTCGCTCCATCAAAAACCCCCTCTCGGTCACACACCCTCGCACACTCACAAACCCCCTCTCGGCCACACACCCTCGCTCCCTCACAAACCCCCTCTCGGTCACACACCCTCGCTCCCTCACAAACCCCCTCTCGGCCACACACCCTCGCTCCCTCACAAACCCCCTCTCTGCCACACACCCTCGCTCCCTCACAAACCCCCTCTCGGCCACACACCCTCGCTCCCTCACAAACCCCCTCTCGGTCACACACCCTCGCTCCCGCACAAACCCCCTCTCGGCCACACACCCTCGCTCCCTCACAAACCCCCTCTCGGCCACACACCCTCGCTCCCTCACAAACCCCCTCTCGGCCACACACCCTCGCTCCCTCACAAACCCCCTCTCGGCCACACACCCTCGCTCCATCACAAACCCCCTCTCTGCCACACACCCTCGCTCCCTCACAAACCCCCTCTCGGTCACACACCCTCGCTCCCTCACAAACCCCCTCTCGGCCACACACCCTCGCTCCCTCACAAACCCCCTCTCGGCCACACACCCTCGCTCCCTCACAAACCCCCTATCGGTGACACACCCTCGCTCCCTCACAAACCCCCTCTCGGCCACACACCCTCGCTCCCTCACAAACCCCCTCTCGGCCACACACCCTCGCTCCCTCACAAACCCCCTCTCGGTCACACACCCTCGCTCCCTCACAAACCCCCTCTCGGCCACACACCCTCGCTCCCTCACAAACCCCCTCTCGGCCACACGCCCTCGCTCCCTCACAAACCCCCTCTCGGCCACACACCCTCGCTCCCTCACAAACCCCCTCTCGGCCACACACCCTCGCCCCCTCACAAACCCCCTCTCGGCCACACACCCTCGCTCCCTCACAAACCCCCTCTCGGTCACACACCCTCGCTCCCTCACAAACCCCCTCTCGGCCACACACCCTCGCTCCCTCACAAACCCCCTCTCTGCCACACACCCTCGCTCCCTCACAAACCCCCTCTCGGTCACACACCCTCGCTCCCTCACAAACCCCCTCTCGGCCACACACCCTCGCTCCCTCACAAACCCCCTCTCTGCCACACACCCTCGCTCCCTCACAAACCCCCTCTCGGTCACACACCCTCGCTCCCTCACAAACCCCCTCTCGGCCACACACCCTCGCTCCCTCACAAACCCCCTCTCTGCCACACACCCTCGCTCCCTCACAAACCCCCTCTCGGCCACACACCCTCGCCCCCTCACAAACCCCCTCTCGGCCACACACCCTCGCTCCCTCACAAACCCCCTCTCGGTCACACACCCTCGCTCCCTCACAAACCCCCTCTCGGCCACACACCCTCGCTCCCTCACAAACCCCCTCTCTGCCACACACCCTCGCTCCCTCACAAACCCCCTCTCGGTCACACACCCTCGCTCCCTCACAAACCCCCTCTCGGCCACACACCCTCGCTCCCTCACAAACCCCCTCTCGGTCACACACCCTCGCTCCCTCACAAACCCCCTCTCGGCCACACACCCTCGCTCCCTCACAAACCCCCTCTCGGCCACACACCCTCGCTCCCTCACAAACCCCCTCTCGGCCACACACCCTCGCTCCATCACAAACCCCCTCTCTGCCACACACCCTCGCTCCCTCACAAACCCCCTCTCGGCCACACACCCTCGCTCCCTCACAAACCCCCTATCGGTGACACACCCTCGCTCCCTCACAAACCCCCTCTCGGCCACACACCCTCGCTCCCTCACAAACCCCCTCTCGGCCACACACCCTCGCTCCCTCACAAACCCCCTCTCGGCCACACACCCTCGCTCCATCACAAACCCCCTCTCGGCCACACACCCTCGCTCCCTCACAAACCCCCTCTCGGCCACACACCCTCGCTCCCTCACAAACCCCCTCTCGGCCACACACCCTCGCTCCCTCACAAACCCCCTCTCGGTCACACACCCTCGCTCCCTCACAAACCCCCTCTCGGCCACACACCCTCGCTCCCTCACAAACCCCCTCTCGGCCACACACCCTCGCTCCCTCACAAACCCCCTCTCGGCCACACACCCTCGCTCCCTCACAAACCCCCTCTCGGTCACACACCCTCGCTCCATCACAAACCCCCTCTCGGCCACACACCCTCGCTCCCTCACAAACCCCCTCTCGGCCACACACCCTCGCTCCCTCACAAACCCCCTCTCTGCCACACACCCTCGCTCCCTCACAAACCCCCTCTCGGCCACACACCCTCGCTCCCTCACAAACCCCCTCTCGGTCACACACCCTCGCTCCCTCACAAACCCCCTCTCGGCCACACACCCTCGCTCCCTCACAAACCCCCTCTCGGCCACACACCCTCGCTCCATCAAAAACCCCCTCTCGGCCACACACCCTCGCTCCCTCACAAACCCCCTCTCGGCCACACACCCTCGCTCCCTCACAAACCCCCTCTCGGTCACACACCCTCGCTCCCTCACAAACCCCCTCTCGGTCACACACCCTCGCTCCCTCACAAACCCCCTCTCGGCCACACACCCTCGCTCCCTCACAAACCCCCTCTCTGCCACACACCCTCGCTCCCTCACAAACCCCCTCTCGGTCACACACCCTCGCTCCCTCACAAACCCCCTCTCGGCCACACACCCTCGCTCCCTCACAAACCCCCTCTCGGCCACACACCCTCGCTCCCTCACAAACCCCCTATCGGTGACACACCCTCGCTCCCTCACAAACCCCCTCTCGGCCACACACCCTCGCTCCCTCACAAACCCCCTCTCGGCCACACACCCTCGCTCCCTCACAAACCCCCTCTCGGCCACACGCCCTCGCTCCATCACAAACCCCCTCTCGGCCACACACCCTCGCTCCCTCACAAACCCCCTCTCGGCCACACACCCTCGCTCCCTCACAAACCCCCTCTCGGTCACACACCCTCGCTCCCTCACAAACCCCCTCTCGGTCACACACCCTCGCTCCCTCACAAACCCCCTCTCGGCCACACACCCTCGCTCCCTCACAAACCCCCTCTCGGCCACACACCCTCGCTCCCTCACAAACCCCCTCTCGGCCACACACCCTCGCTCCCTCACAAACCCCCTCTCGGTCACACACCCTCGCTCCATCACAAACCCCCTCTCGGCCACACACCCTCGCTCCATCAAAAACCCCCTCTCGGCCACACACCCTCGCTCCTCCACAAACCCCCTCTCTGCCACACACCCTCGCTCCCTCACAAACCCCCTCTCGGCCACACACCCTCGCTCCCTCACAAACCCCCTCTCGGTCACACACCCTCGCTCCCTCACAAACCCCCTCTCGGCCACACACCCTCGCTCCCTCACAAACCCCCTCTCTGCCACACACCCTCGCTCCCTCACAAACCCCCTCTTGGTCACACACCCTCGCTCCCTCACAAACCCCCTCTCGGCCACACACCCTCGCTCCCTCACAAACCCCCTCTCGGCCACACACCCTCGCTCCCTCACAAACCCCCTCGCGGCCACACACCCTCGCTCCCTCACAAACCCCCTCTCGGCCACACACCCTCGCTCCCTCACAAACCCCCTCTCGGCCACACACCCTCGCTCCCTCACAAACCCCCTCTCGGCCACACACCCTCGCTCCATCACAAACCCCCTCTCGGCCACACACCCTCGCTCCCTCACAAACCCCCTCTCGGCTACACACCCTCGCTCCCTCACAAACCCCCTCTCGGCCACACACCCTCGCTCCCTCACAAACCCCCTCTCGGTCACACACCCTCGCTCCCTCACAAACCCCCTCTCGGTCACACACCCTCGCTCCCTCACAAACCCCCTCTCGGCCACACACCCTCGCTCCCTCACAAACCCCCTCTCTGCCACACACCCTCGCTCCCTCACAAACCCCCTCTCGGCCACACACCCTCGCTCCCTCACAAACCCCCTCTCGGCCACACACCCTCGCTCCCTCACAAACCCCCTCTCGGCCACACACCCTCGCTCCCTCACAAACCCCCTCTCGGCCACACACCCTCGCTCCCTCACAAACCCCCTCTCGGTCACACACCCTCGCTCCCTCACAAACCCCCTCTCTGCCACACACCCTCGCTCCCTCACAAACCCCCTCTCGGCCACACACCCTCGCTCCCTCACAAACCCCCTCTCGGCCACACACCCTCGCTCCCTCACAAACCCCCTCTCGGCCACACACCCTCGCTCCCTCACAAACCCCCTCTCGGCCACACACCCTCGCTCCCTCACAAACCCCCTCTCGGTCACACACCCTCGCTCCCTCACAAACCCCCTCTCGGTCACACACCCTCGCTCCCTCACAAACCCCCTCTCGGCCACACACCCTCGCTCCCTCACAAACCCCCTCTCGGCCACACACCCTCGCTCCCTCACAAACCCCCTCTCGGCCACACACCCTCGCTCCCTCACAAACCCCCTCTCGGCCACACACCCTCGCTCCCTCACAAACCCCCTCTCGGCCACACACCCTCGCTCCATCACAAACCCCCTCTCGGCCACACACCCTCGCTCCCTCACAAACCCCCTCTCGGCCACACACCCTCGCTCCCTCACAAACCCCCTCTCGGTCACACACCCTCGCTCCCTCACAAACCCCCTCTCGGTCACACACCCTCGCTCCCTCACAAACCCCCTCTCGGCCACACACCCTCGCTCCCTCACAAACCCCCTCTCGGCCACACACCCTCGCTCCCTCACAAACCCCCTCTCGGCCACACACCCTCGCTCCCTCACAAACCCCCTCTCGGCCACACACCCTCGCTCCATCACAAACCCCCTCTCGGCCACACACCCTCGCTCCCTCACAAACCCCCTCTCGGCCACACACCCTCGCTCCCTCACAAACCCCCTCTCGGCCACACACCCTCGCTCCCTCACAAACCCCCTCTTGGCCACACACCCTCGCTCCCTCACAAACCCCCTCTCGGCCACACACCCTCGCTCCCTCACAAACCCCCTCTCGGTCACACACCCTCGCTCCCTCACAAACCCCCTCTCGGTCACACACCCTCGCTCCCTCACAAACCCCCTCTCGGCCACACACCCTCGCTCCCTCACAAACCCCCTCTCTGCCACACACCCTCGCTCCCTCACAAACCCCCTCTCGGCCACACACCCTCGCTCCCTCACAAACCCCCTCTCGGCCACACACCCTCGCTCCCTCACAAACCCCCTCTCGGCCACACACCCTCGCTCCCTCACAAACCCCCTCTCGGCCACACACCCTCGCTCCCTCACAAACCCCCTCTCGGTCACACACCCTCGCTCCCTCACAAACCCCCTCTCTGCCACACACCCTCGCTCCCTCACAAACCCCCTCTCGGCCACACACCCTCGCTCCCTCACAAACCCCCTCTCGGCCACACACCCTCGCTCCCTCACAAACCCCCTCTCGGCCACACACCCTCGCTCCCTCACAAACCCCCTCTCGGCCACACACCCTCGCTCCCTCACAAACCCCCTCTCGGTCACACACCCTCGCTCCCTCACAAACCCCCTCTCGGTCACACACCCTCGCTCCCTCACAAACCCCCTCTCGGCCACACACCCTCGCTCCCTCACAAACCCCCTCTCGGCCACACACCCTCGCTCCCTCACAAACCCCCTCTCGGCCACACACCCTCGCTCCCTCACAAACCCCCTCTCGGCCACACACCCTCGCTCCCTCACAAACCCCCTCTCGGCCACACACCCTCGCTCCATCACAAACCCCCTCTCGGCCACACACCCTCGCTCCCTCACAAACCCCCTCTCGGCCACACACCCTCGCTCCCTCACAAACCCCCTCTCGGTCACACACCCTCGCTCCCTCACAAACCCCCTCTCGGTCACACACCCTCGCTCCCTCACAAACCCCCTCTCGGCCACACACCCTCGCTCCCTCACAAACCCCCTCTCGGCCACACACCCTCGCTCCCTCACAAACCCCCTCTCGGCCACACACCCTCGCTCCCTCACAAACCCCCTCTCGGCCACACACCCTCGCTCCATCACAAACCCCCTCTCGGCCACACACCCTCGCTCCCTCACAAACCCCCTCTCGGCCACACACCCTCGCTCCCTCACAAACCCCCTCTCGGCCACACACCCTCGCTCCCTCACAAACCCCCTCTTGGCCACACACCCTCGCTCCCTCACAAACCCCCTCTCGGCCACACACCCTCGCTCCCTCACAAACCCCCTCTCGGCCACACACCCTCGCTCCCTCACAAACCCCCTCTCGGCCACACACCCTCGCTCCATCACAAACCCCCTCTCGGTCACACACCCTCGCTCCCTCACAAACCCCCTCTCGGCCACACACCCTCGCTCCCTCACAAACCCCCTCTCTGCCACACACCCTCGCTCCCTCACAAACCCCCTCTCGGCCACACACCCTCGCTCCCTCACAAACCCCCTCTCGGTCACACACCCTCGCTCCCTCACAAACCCCCTCTCGGCCACACACCCTCGCTCCCTCACAAACCCCCTCTCGGCCACACACCCTCGCTCCCTCACAAACCCCCTATCGGTGACACACCCTCGCTCCCTCACAAACCCCCTCTCGGCCACACACCCTCGCTCCCTCACAAACCCCCTCTCGGCCACACACCCTCGCTCCCTCACAAACCCCCTCTCGGCCACACGCCCTCGCTCCATCACAAACCCCCTCTCGGCCACACACCCTCGCTCCCTCACAAACCCCCTCTCGGCCACACACCCTCGCTCCCTCACACACCCCCTCTCGGCCACACACCCTCGCTCCCTCACAAACCCCCTCTCGGTCACACACCCTCGCTCCCTCACAAACCTCCTCTCGGCCACACACCCTCGCTCCCTCACAAACCCCCTCTCGGCCACACACCCTCGCTCCCTCACAAACCCCCTCTCGGCCACACACCCTCGCTCCCTCACAAACCCCCTCTCGGCCACACAGCCTCGCTCCCTCACAAACCCCCTCTCGGTCACACACCCTCGCTCCCTCACAAACCCCCTCTCGGTCACACACCCTCGCTCCCTCACAAACCCCCTCTCGGCCACACACCCTCGCTCCCTCACAAACCCCCTCTCTGCCACACACCCTCGCTCCCTCACAAACCCCCTCTCGGTCACACACCCTCGCTCCCTCACAAACCCCCTCTCGGCCACACACCCTCGCTCCATCACAAACCCCCTCTCGGCCACACACCCTCGCTCCCTCACAAACCCCCTCTCGGCCACACACCCTCGCTCCCTCACAAACCCCCTCTCGGTCACACACCCTCGCTCCCTCACAAACCCCCTCTCGGTCACACACCCTCGCTCCCTCACAAACCCCCACTCGGCCACACACCCTCGCTCCCTCACAAACCCCCTCTCGGCCACACACCCTCGCTCCCTCACAAACACCCTCTCGGCCACACACCCTCGCTCCCTCACAAACCCCCTCTCGGCCACACACCCTCGCTCCATCACAAACCCCCTCTCGGCCACACACCCTCGCTCCCTCACAAACCCCCTCTCGGCCACACACCCTCGCTCCCTCACAAACCCCCTCTCGGTCACACACCCTCGCTCCCTCACAAACCCCCTCTCGGCCACACACCCTCGCTCCCTCGGAAACCCCCTCTCTGACACACACCCTCGCTCCCTCACAAACCCCCTCTCGGCCAAAGACCCTCGCTCCCTCACAAACCCCCTCTCGGTCACACACCCTCGCTCCCTCACAAACCCCCTCTCGGCCACACACCCTCGCTCCCTCACAAACCCCCTCTCGGCCACACACCCTCGCTCCCTCACAAACCCCCTATCGGTGACACACCCTCGCTCCCTCACAAACCCCCTCTCGGCCACACACCCTCGCTCCCTCACAAACCCCCTCTCGGCCACACACCCTCGCTCCCTCACAAACCCCCTC
This sequence comes from Eutreptiella sp. 'Long Island Sound 2002', assembly GCA_964036045.1. Taxonomy (NCBI): domain Eukaryota; phylum Euglenozoa; class Euglenophyceae; order Eutreptiales; family Eutreptiaceae; genus Eutreptiella; species Eutreptiella sp. 'Long Island Sound 2002'. Next base: position 8,738,841 of record OZ038390.1, read on the forward strand.
TCGGCCACACACCCTCGCTCCATCACAAACCCCCTCTCGGCCACACACCCTCGCTCCCTCACAAACCCCCTCTCGGCCACACACCCTCGCTCCCTCACAAACCCCCTCTCGGCCACACACCCTCGCTCCCTCACAAACCCCCTCTCGGTCACACACCCTCGCTCCCTCACAAACCCCCTCTCGGCCACACACCCTCGCTCCCTCACAAACCCCCTCTCGGCCACACACCCTCGCTCCCTCACAAACCCCCTCTCGGCCACACACCCTCGCTCCCTCACAAACCCCCTCTCGGCCACACAGCCTCGCTCCCTCACAAACCCCCTCTCGGCCACACACCCTCGCTCCCTCACAAACCCCCTCTCGGTCACACACCCTCGCTCCCTCACAAACCCCCTCTCGGCCACACACCCTCGCTCCCTCACAAACCCCCTCTCTGCCACACACCCTCGCTCCCTCACAAACCCCCTCTCGGTCACACACCCTCGCTCCCTCACAAACCCCCTCTCGGCCACACACCCTCGCTCCCTCACAAACCCCCTCTCGGCCACACACCCTCGCTCCCTCACAAACCCCCTATCGGTGACACACCCTCGCTCCCTCACAGACCCCCTCTCGGCCACACACCCTCGCTCCCTCACAAACCCCCTCTCGGCCACACACCCTCGCTCCCTCACAAACCCCCTCTCGGCCACACACCCTCGCTCCATCACAAACCCCCTCTCGGCCACACACCCTCGCTCCCTCACAAACCCCCTCTCGGCCACACACCCTCGCTCCCTCACAAACCCCCTCTCGGCCACACACCCTCGCTCCCTCACAAACCCCCTCTCGGTCACACACCCTCGCTCCCTCACAAACCCCCTCTCGGCCACACACCCTCGCTCCCTCACAAACCCCCTCTCGGCCACACACCCTCGCTCCCTCACAAACCCCCTCTCGGCCACACACCCTCGCTCCCTCACAAACCCCCTCTCGGTCACACACCCTCGCTCCATCACAAACCCCCTCTCGGCCACACACCCTCGCTCCCTCACAAACCCCCTCTCGGCCACACACCCTCGCTCCCTCACAAACCCCCTCTCTGCCACACACCCTCGCTCCCTCACAAACCCCCTCTCGGCCACACACCCTCGCTCCCTCACAAACCCCCTCTCGGTCACACACCCTCGCTCCCTCACAAACCCCCTCTCGGCCACACACCCTCGCTCCCTCACAAACCCCCTCTCTGCCACACACCCTCGCTCCCTCACAAACCCCCTCTTGGTCACACACCCTCGCTCCCTCACAAACCCCCTCTCGGCCACACACCCTCGCTCCCTCACAAACCCCCTCTCGGCCACACACCCTCGCTCCCTCACAAACCCCCTCGCGGCCACACACCCTCGCTCCCTCACAAACCCCCTCTCCGCCACACACCCTCGCTCCCTCACAAACCCCCTCTCGGCCACACACCCTCGCTCCATCACAAACCCCCTCTCGGCCACACACCCTCGCTCCCTCACAAACCCCCTCTCGGCTACACACCCTCGCTCCCTCACAAACCCCCTCTCGGCCACACACCCTCGCTCCCTCACAAACCCCCTCTCGGTCACACACCCTCGCTCCCTCACAAACCCCCTCTCGGTCACACACCCTCGCTCCCTCACAAACCCCCTCTCGGCCACACACCCTCGCTCCCTCACAAACCCCCTCTCTGCCACACACCCTCGCTCCCTCACAAACCCCCTCTCGGCCACACACCCTCGCTCCCTCACAAACCCCCTCTCGGCCACACACCCTCGCTCCCTCACAAACCCCCTCTCGGCCACACACCCTCGCTCCCTCACAAACCCCCTCTCGGCCACACACCCTCGCTCCCTCACAAACCCCCTCTCGGTCACACACCCTCGCTCCCTCACAAACCCCCTCTCTGCCACACACCCTCGCTCCCTCACAAACCCCCTCTCGGCCACACACCCTCGCTCCCTCACAACCCCCCTCTCGGCCACACACCCTCGCTCCCTCACAAACCCCCTCTCGGTCACACACCCTCGCTCCCTCACAAACCCCCTCTCGGTCACACACCCTCGCTCCCTCACAAACCCCCTCTCGGCCACACACCCTCGCTCCCTCACAAACCCCCTCTCGGCCACACACCCTCGCTCCCTCACAAACCCCCTCTCGGCCACACACCCTCGCTCCCTCACAAACCCCCTCTCGGCCACACACCCTCGCTCCCTCACAAACCCCCTCTCGGCCACACACCCTCGCTCCCTCACAAACCCCCTCTCGGCCACACACCCTCGCTCCCTCACAAACCCCCTCTCGGCCACACACCCTCGCTCCCTCACAAACCCCCTCTCGGTCACACACCCTCGCTCCCTCACAAACCCCCTCTCGGTCACACACCCTCGCTCCCTCACAAACCCCCTCTCGGCCACACACCCTCGCTCCCTCACAAACCCCCTCTCGGCCACACACCCTCGCTCCCTCACAAACCCCCTCTCGGCCACACACCCTCGCTCCCTCACAAACCCCCTCTCGGCCACACACCCTCGCTCCATCACAAACCCCCTCTCGGCCACACACCCTCGCTCCCTCACAAACCCCCTCTCGGCCACACACCCTCGCTCCCTCACAAACCCCCTCTCGGTCACACACCCTCGCTCCCTCACAAACCCCCTCTCAGCCACACACCCTCGCTCCCTCACAAACCCCCTCTCGGTCACACACCCTCGCTCCCTCACAAACCCCCTCTCGGTCACACACCCTCGCTCCCTCACAAACCCCCTCTCGGCCACACACCCTCGCTCCCTCACAAACCCCCTCTCGGCCACACACCCTCGCTCCCTCACAAACCCCCTCTCGGTCACACACCCTCGCTCCCTCACAAACCCCCTCTCAGCCACACACCCTCGCTCCCTCACAAACCCCCTCTCTGCCACACACCCTCGCCCCCTCACAAACCCCCTCTCGGCCACACACCCTCGCTCCCTCACAAACCCCCTCTCGGTCACACACCCTCGCTCCCTCACAAACCCCCTCTCGGCCACACACCCTCGCTCCCTCACAAACCCCCTCTCGGCCACACACCCTCGCTCCCTCACAAACCCCCTCTCTGCCACACACCCTCGCTCCCTCACAAACCCCCTCTCGGCCACACACCCTCGCTCCCTCACAACCCCCCTCTCGGCCACACACCCTCGCTCCCTCACAAACCCCCTCTCGGCCACACACCCTCGCTCCCTCACAAACCCCCTCTCTGCCACACACCCTCGCTCCCTCACAAACCCCCTCTCGGCCACACACCCTCGCTCCCTCACAAACCCCCTCTCGGTCACACACCCTCGCTCCCTCACAAACCCCCTCTCGGCCACACACCCTCGCTCCCTCACAAACCCCCTCTCTGCCACACACCCTCGCTCCCTCACAAACCCCCTCTTGGTCACACACCCTCGCTCCCTCACAAACCCCCTCTCGGCCACACACCCTCGCTCCCTCACAAACCCCCTCTCGGCCACACACCCTCGCTCCCTCACAAACCCCCTCGCGGCCACACACCCTCGCTCCCTCACAAACCCCCTCTCCGCCACACACCCTCGCTCCCTCACAAACCCCCTCTCGGCCACACACCCTCGCTCCATCACAAACCCCCTCTCGGCCACACACCCTCGCTCCCTCACAAACCCCCTCTCGGCTACACACCCTCGCTCCCTCACAAACCCCCTCTCGGCCACACACCCTCGCTCCCTCACAAACCCCCTCTCGGTCACACACCCTCGCTCCCTCACAAACCCCCTCTCGGTCACACACCCTCGCTCCCTCACAAACCCCCTCTCGGCCACACACCCTCGCTCCCTCACAAACCCCCTCTCTGCCACACACCCTCGCTCCCTCACAAACCCCCTCTCGGCCACACACCCTCGCTCCCTCACAAACCCCCTCTCGGCCACACACCCTCGCTCCGTCACAAACCCCCTCTCGGCCACACACCCTCGCTCCCTCACAAACCCCCTCTCGGCCACACACCCTCGCTCCCTCACAAACCCCCTCTCGGCCACACACCCTCGCTCCCTCACAAACCCCCTCTCGGTCACACACCCTCGCTCCCTCACAAACCCCCTCTCGGCCACACACCCTCGCTCCCTCACAAACCCCCTCTCGGTCACACACCCTCGCTCCCTCACAAACCCCCTCTCGGCCACACACCCTCGCTCCATCAAAAACCCCCTCTCGGCCACACACCCTCGCTCCCTCACAAACCCCCTCTCTGCCACACACCCTCGCTCCCTCACAAACCCCCTCTCGGCCACACACCCTCGCTCCCTCACAAACCCCCTGTCGGTCACACACCCTCGCTCCCTCACAAACCCCCTCTCGGCCACACACCCTCGCTCCCTCACAAACCCCCTCTCGGCCACACACCCTCGCTCCCTCACAAACCCCCTCTCGGCCACACACCCTCGCTCCCTCACAAACCCCCTCTCGGCCACACACCCTCGCTCCCTCACAAACCCCCTCTCGGTCACACACCCTCGCTCCCTCACAAACCCCCTCTCGGTCACACACCCTCGCTCCCTCACAAACCCCCTCTCGGCCACACACCCTCGCTCCCTCACAAACCCCCTCTCGGCCACACACCCTCGCTCCCTCACAAACCCCCTCTCGGCCACACACCCTCGCTCCCTCACAAACCCCCTCTCGGCCACACACCCTCGCTCCATCACAAACCCCCTCTCGGCCACACACCCTCGCTCCCTCACAAACCCCCTCTCGGCCACACACCCTCGCTCCCTCACAAACCCCCTCTCGGTCACACACCCTCGCTCCCTCACAAACCCCCTCTCAGCCACACACCCTCGCTCCCTCACAAACCCCCTCTCGGTCACACACCCTCGCTCCCTCACAAACCCCCTCTCGGTCACACACCCTCGCTCCCTCACAAACCCCCTCTCGGCCACACACCCTCGCTCCCTCACAAACCCCCTCTCGGCCACACACCCTCGCTCCCTCACAAACCCCCTCTCGGTCACACACCCTCGCTCCCTCACAAACCCCCTCTCAGCCACACACCCTCGCTCCCTCACAAACCCCCTCTCTGCCACACACCCTCGCCCCCTCACAAACCCCCTCTCGGCCACACACCCTCGCTCCCTCACAAACCCCCTCTCGGTCACACACCCTCGCTCCCTCACAAACCCCCTCTCGGCCACACACCCTCGCTCCCTCACAAACCCCCTCTCGGCCACACACCCTCGCTCCCTCACAAACCCCCTCTCTGCCACACACCCTCGCTCCCTCACAAACCCCCTCTCGGCCACACACCCTCGCTCCCTCACAAACCCCCTCTCGGCCACACACCCTCGCTCCCTCACAAACCCCCTCTCGGCCACACACCCTCGCTCCCTCACAAACCCCCTCTCGGCCACACACCCTCGCTCCCTCACAAACCCCCTCTCGGTCACACACCCTCGCTCCCTCACAAACCCCCTCTCGGTCACACACCCTCGCTCCCTCACAAACCCCCTCTCGGCCACACACCCTCGCTCCCTCACAACCCCCCTCTCGGTCACACACCCTCGCTCCCTCACAAACCCCCTCTCGGTCACACACCCTCGCTCCCTCACAAACCCCCTCTCGGTCACACACCCTCGCTCCCTCACAAACCCCCTCTCGGCCACACACCCTCGCTCCCTCACAAACCCCCTCTCGGCCACACACCCTCGCTCCCTCACAAACCCCCTCTCGGCCACACACCCTCGCTCCCTCACAAACCCCCTCTCGGTCACACACCCTCGCTCCCTCACAAACCCCCTCTCGGTCACACACCCTCGCTCCCTCACAAACCCCCTGTCGGCCACACACCCTCGCTCCCTCACAAACCCCCTCTCGGCCACACACCCTCGCTCCCTCACAAACCCCCTCTCGGTCACACACCCTCGCTCCCTCACAAACCCCCTCTCGGTCACACACCCTCGCTCCCTCACAAACCCCCTCTCGGCCACACACCCTCGCTCCCTCACAACCCCCCTCTCGGCCACACACCCTCGCTCCCTCACAAACCCCCTCTCGGCCACACACCCTCGCTGCATCAAAAACCCCCTCTCGGCCACACACCCTCGCTCCGTCACAAACCCCCTCTCGGCCACACACCCTCGCTCCCTCACAAACCCCCTCTCGGCCACACACCCTCGCTCCCTCACAAACCCCCTCTCGGCCACACACCCTCGCTCCCTCACAAACCCCCTCTCGGTCACACACCCTCGCTCCCTCACAAACCCCCTCTCGGCCACACACCCTCGCTCCCTCACAAACCCCCTCTCGGTCACACACCCTCGCTCCCTCACAAACCCCCTCTCGGCCACACACCCTCGCTCCATCAAAAACCCCCTCTCGGCCACACACCCTCGCTCCATCACAAACCCCCTCTCTGCCACACACCCTCGCTCCCTCACAAACCCCCTCTCGGCCACACACCCTCGCTCCCTCACAAACCCCCTGTCGGTCACACACCCTCGCTCCCTCACAAACCCCCTCTCGGCCACACACCCTCGCTCCCTCACAAACCCCCTCTCTGCCACACACCCTCGCTCCCTCACAAACCCCCTCTCGGTCACACACCCTCGCTCCCTCACAAACCCCCTCTCGGCCACACACCCTCGCTCCCTCACAAACCCCCTCTCGGTCACACACCCTCGCTCCCTCACAAACCCCCTCTCGGTCACACACCCTCGCTCCCTCACAAACCCCCTCTCGGCCACACACCCTCGCTCCCTCACAAACCCCCTCTCTGCCACACACCCTCGCTCCCTCACAAACCCCCTCTCGGTCACACACCCTCGCTCCCTCACAAACTCCCTCTCGGCCACACACCCTCGCTCCCTCACAAACCCCCTCTCGGCCACACACCCTCGCTCCCTCACAAACCCCCTCTCGGTCACACACCCTCGCTCCCTCACAAACCCCCTCTCGGTCACACACCCTCGCTCCCTCACAAACCCCCTCTCGGTGACACACCCTCGCTCCCTCACAAACCCCCTCTCGGTGACACACCCTCGCTCCCTCACAAACCCCCTCTCGGCCACACACCCTCGCTCCCTCACAAACCCCCTCTCGGCCACACACCCTCGCTCCCTCACAAACCCCCTCTCGGCCACACACCCTCGCTCCCTCACAAACCCCCTCTCGGCCACACACCCTCGCTCCCTCACAAACCCCCTCTCGGCCACACACCCTCGCTCCCTCACAAACCCCCTCTCGGTCACACACCCTCGCTCCCTCACAAACCCCCTCTCGGTGACACACCCTCGCTCCCTCACAAACCCCCTCTCGGTGACACCCCCTCGCTCCCTCACAAATCCCCTCTCGGCCACACACCCTCGCTCCCTCACAAACCCCCTCTCGGCCACACACCCTCGCTCCCTCACAAACCCCCTCTCGGCCACACACCCTCGCTCCATCACAAACCCCCTCTCGGCCACACACCCTCGCTCCCTCACAAACCCCCTCTCGGCCACACACCCTCGCTCCCTCACAAACCCCCTGTCGGTCACACACCCTCGCTCCCTCACAAACCCCCTCTCGGCCACACACCCTCGCTCCCTCACAAACCCCCTCTCTGCCACACACCCTCGCTCCCTCACAAACCCCCTCTCGGTCACACACCCTCGCTCCCTCACAAACCCCCTCTCGGCCACACACCCTCGCTCCCTCACAAACCCCCTCTCGGTCACACACCCTCGCTCCCTCACAAACCCCCTCTCGGTCACACACCCTCGCTCCCTCACAAACCCCCTCTCGGCCACACACCCTCGCTCCCTCACAAACCCCCTCTCTGCCACACACCCTCGCTCCCTCACAAACCCCCTCTCGGTCACACACCCTCGCTCCCTCACAAACTCCCTCTCGGCCACACACCCTCGCTCCCTCACAAACCCCCTCTCGGCCACACACCCTCGCTCCCTCACAAACCCCCTCTCGGCCACACACCCTCGCTCCCTCACAAACCCCCTCTCGGCCACACACCCTCGCTCCCTCACAAACCCCCTCTCGGCCACACACCCTCGCTCCCTCACAAACCCCCTCTCGGTCACACACCCTCGCTCCCTCACAAACCCCCTCTCGGTGACACACCCTCGCTCCCTCACAAACCCCCTCTCGGCCACACACCCTCGCTCCCTCACAAACCCCCTCTCGGCCACACACCCTCGCTCCCTCACAAACCCCCTCTCGGCCACACACCCTCGCTCCCTCACAAACCCCCTCTCGGCCACACACCCTCGCTCCCTCACAAACCCCCTCTCGGTCACACACCCTCGCTCCCTCACAAACCCCCTCTCGGCCACACACCCTCGCTCCCTCACAAACCCCCTCTCGGTCACACACCCTCGCTCCCTCACAAACCCCCTCTCGGCCACACACCCTCGCTCCCTCACAAACCCCCTCTCGGCCACACACCCTCGCTCCCTCACAAACCCCCTCTCGGCCACACACCCTCGCTCCCTCACAAACCCCCTCTCGGTCACACACCCTCGCTCCCTCACAAACCCCCTCTCGGCCACACACCCTCGCTCCCTCACAAACCCCCTCTCGGCCACACACCCTCGCTCCCTCACAAACCCCCTCTCGGTCACACACCCTCGCTCCCTCACAAACCCCCTCTCGGCCACACACCCTCGCTCCCTCACAAACCCCCTCTCGGCCACACACCCTCGCTCCCTCACAAACCCCCTCTCGGCCACACACCCTCGCTCCATCACAAACCCCCTCTCGGCCACACACCCTCGCTCCCTCACAAACCCCCTCTCGGCCACACACCCTCGCTCCATCACAAACCCCCTCTCGGCCACACACCCTCGCTCCCTCACAAACCCCCTCTCGGCCACACACCCTCGCTCCCTCACAAACCCCCTCTCGGCCACACACCCTCGCTCCATCACAAACCCCCTCTCGGCCACACACCCTCGCTCCCTCACAAACCCCCTCTCGGCCACACACCCTCGCTCCATCACAAACCCCCTCTCGGCCACACACCCTCGCTCCCTCACAAACCCCCTCTCGGCCACACACCCTCGCTCCCTCACAAACCCCCTCTCGGCCACACACCCTCGCTCCCTCACAAACCCCCTCTCGGCCACACACCCTCGCTCCCTCACAAACCCCCTCTCTGCCACACACCCTCGCTCCCTCACAAACCCCCTCTCGGTCACACACCCTCGCTCCCTCACAAACCCCCTCTCGGCCACACACCCTCGCTCCCTCACAAACCCCCTCTCGGTCACACACCCTCGCTCCCTCACAAACCCCCTCTCGGCCACACACCCTCGCTCCCTCACAAACCCCCTCTCGGCCACACACCCTCGCTCCCTCACAAACCCCCTCTCTGCCACACACCCTCGCTCCCTCACAAACCCCCTCTCGGTCACACACCCTCGCTCCCTCACAAACTCCCTCTCGGCCACACACCCTCGCTCCCTCACAAACCCCCTCTCGGCCACACACCCTCGCTCCCTCACAAACCCCCTCTCGGCCACACACCCTCGCTCCCTCACAAACCCCCTCTCGGCCACACACCCTCGCTCCCTCACAAACCCCCTCTCGGCCACACACCCTCGCTCCCTCACAAACCCCCTCTCGGTCACACACCCTCGCTCCCTCACAAACCCCCTCTCGGTGACACACCCTCGCTCCCTCACAAACCCCCTCTCGGCCACACACCCTCGCTCCCTCACAAACCCCCTCTCGGTCACACACCCTCGCTCCCTCACAAACCCCCTCTCGGCCACACACCCTCGCTCCCTCACAAACCCCCTCTCGGCCACACACCCTCGCTCCCTCACAAACCCCCTCTCGGTCACACACCCTCGCTCCCTCACAAACCCCCTCTCGGCCACACACCCTCGCTCCCTCACAAACCCCCTCTCGGTCACACACCCTCGCTCCCTCACAAACCCCCTCTCGGCCACACACCCTCGCTCCCTCACAAACCCCCTCTCGGCCACACACCCTCGCTCCCTCACAAACCCCCTCTCGGCCACACACCCTCGCTCCCTCACAAACCCCCTCTCGGTCACACACCCTCGCTCCCTCACAAACCCCCTCTCGGCCACACACCCTCGCTCCCTCACAAACCCCCTCTCGGCCACACACCCTCGCTCCCTCACAAACCCCCTCTCGGTCACACACCCTCGCTCCCTCACAAACCCCCTCTCGGCCACACACCCTCGCTCCCTCACAAACCCCCTCTCGGCCACACACCCTCGCTCCCTCACAAACCCCCTCTCGGCCACACACCCTCGCTCCATCACAAACCCCCTCTCGGCCACACACCCTCGCTCCCTCACAAACCCCCTCTCGGCCACACACCCTCGCTCCATCACAAACCCCCTCTCGGCCACACACCCTCGCTCCCTCACAAACCCCCTCTCGGCCACACACCCTCGCTCCCTCACAAACCCCCTCTCGGCCACACACCCTCGCTCCCTCACAAACCCCCTCTCGGTCACACACCCTCGCTCCCTCACAAACCCCCTCTCGGTCACACACCCTCGCTCCCTCACAAACCCCCTCTCGGTCACACACCCTCGCTCCCTCACAAACCCCCTCTCGGTCACACACCCTCGCTCCCTCACAAACCCCCTCTCGGTCACACACCCTCGCTCCCTCACAAACCCCCTCTCGGTCACACACCCTCGCTCCCTCACAAACCCCCTCTCGGTCACACACCCTCGCTCCCTCACAAACCCCCTCTCGGTCACACACCCTCGCTCCCTCACAAACCCCCTCTCGGTCACACACCCTCGCTCCCTCACAAACCCCCTCTCGGCCACACACCCTCGCTCCCTCACAAACCCCCTCTCGGCCACACACCCTCGCTCCCTCACAAACCCCCTCTCGGCCACACACCCTCGCTCCATCACAAACCCCCTCTCGGCCACACACCCTCGCTCCCTCACAAACCCCCTCTGGGCCACACACCCTCGCTCCCTCACAAACCCCCTCGCGGCCACACACCCTCGCTCCCTCACAAACCCCCTCTCGGCCACACACCCTCGCTCCCTCACAAACCCCCTCTCGGTCACACACCCTCACTCCCTCACAAACCCCCTCTCGGTGACACACCCTCGCTCCCTCACAAACCCCCTCTCGGCCACACACCCTCGCTCCCTCACAAACCCCCTCTCGGCCACACACCCTCGCTCCCTCACAAACCCCCTCTCGGTCACACACCCTCGCTCCCTCACAAACCCCCTCTCGGCCACACACCCTCGCTCCCTCACAAACCCCCTCTCGGCCACACACCCTCGCTCCCTCACAAACCCCCTCTCGGCCACACACCCTCGCTCCCTCACAAACCCCCTCTCGGCCACACACCCTCGCTCCCTCACAAACCCCCTCTCGGCCACACACCCTCGCTCCATCACAAACCCCCTCTCGGCCACACACCCTCGCTCCCTCACAAACCCCCTCTCGGCCACACACCCTCGCTCCCTCACAAACCCCCTCTCGGTCGCACACCCTCACTCCCTCACAAACCCCCTCTCGGTGACACACCCTCGCTCCCTCACAAACCCCCTCTCGGCCACACACCCTCGCTCCCTCACAAACCCCCTCTCGGCCACACACCCTCGCTCCATCACAAACCCCCTCTCGGCCACACACCCTCGCTCCCTCACAAACCCCCTCTCGGTCACACACCCTCGCTCCCTCACAAACCCCCTCTCGGTCACACACCCTCGCTCCCTCACAAACCCCCTCTCGGTCACACACCCTCGCTCCCTCACAAACCCCCTCTCGGCCACACACCCTCGCTCCCTCACAAACCCCCTCTCGGCCACACACCCTCGCTCCCTCACAAACCCCCTCTCGGCCACACACCCTCGCTTCCTCACAAACCCCCTCTCGGCCACACACCCTCGCTCCCTCACAAACCCCCTCTCGGCCACACACCCTCGCTCCCTCACAAACCCCCTCTCGGCCACACACCCTCGCTCCCTCACAAACCCCCTCTCGGCCACACACCCTCGCTCCCTCACAAACCCCCTCTCGGTCACACACCCTCGCTCCCTCACAAACCCCCTCTCGGTCACACACCCTCGCTCCCTCACAAACCCCCTCTCGGCCACACACCCTCGCTCCCTCACAAACCCCCTCTCGGCCACACACCCTCGCTCCCTCACAAACCCCCTCTCGGTCACACACCCTCGCTCCCTCACAAACCCCCTCTCGGCCACACACCCTCGCTCCCTCACAAACCCCCTCTCGGCCACACACCCTCGCTCCCTCACAAACCCCCTCTCGGCCACACACCCTCGCTCCCTCACAAACCCCCTCTCGGCCACACACCCTCGCTCCCTCACAAACCCCCTCTCGGCCACACACCCTCGCTCCATCACAAACCCCCTCTCGGCCACACACCCTCGCTCCCTCACAAACCCCCTCGCGGCCACACACCCTCGCTCCATCACACACCCCCTCTCGGTCACACACCCTCGCTCCCTCACAAACCCCCTCTCGGCCACACACCCTCGCTCCCTCACAAACCCCCTCTCGGCCACACACCCTCGCTCCCTCACAAACCCCCTCTCGGCCACACACCCTCGCTCCCTCACAAACCCCCTCTCGGTCACACACCCTCGCTCCCTCACAAACCCCCTCTCGGTGACACACCCTCGCTCCCTCACAAACCCCCTCTCGGCCACACACCCTCGCTCCCTCACAAACCCCCTCTCGGCCACACACCCTCGCTCCATCACAAACCCCCTCTCGGCCACACACCCTCGCTCCCTCACAAACCCCCTCTCGGTCACACACCCTCGCTCCCTCACAAACCCCCTCTCGGTCACACACCCTCGCTCCCTCACAAACCCCCTCTCGGCCACACACCCTCGCTCCCTCACAAACCCCCTCTCGGCCACACACCCTCGCTCCCTCACAAACCCCCTCTCGGCCACACACCCTCGCTCCCTCACAAACCCCCTCTCGGCCACACACCCTCGCTCCCTCACAAACCCCCTCTCGGCCACACACCCTCGCTCCCTCACAAACCCCCTCTCGGTCACACACCCTCGCTCCCTCACAAACCCCCTCTCGGCCACACACCCTCGCTCCCTCACAAACCCCCTCTCGGCCACACACCCTCGCTCCCTCACAAACCCCCTCTCGGTCACACACCCTCGCTCCCTCACAAACCCCCTCTCGGTGACACACCCTCGCTCCCTCACAAACCCCCTCTCGGCCACACACCCTCGCTCCCTCACAAACCCCCTCGCGGCCACACACCCTCGCTCCCTCACAAACCCCCTCTCGGTCACACACCCTCGCTCCCTCACAAACCCCCTCTCGGCCACACACCCTCGCTCCCTCACAAATCCCCTCTCGGCCACACACCCTCGCTCCCTCACAAACCCCCTCTCGGTCACACACCCTCGCTCCCTCACAAACCCCCTCTCGGCCACACACCCTCGCTCCCTCACAAACCCCCTCTCGGCCACACACCCTCGCTCCCTCACAAACCCCCTCTCGGCCACACACCCTCGCTCCCTCACAAACCCCCTCTCGGCCACACACCCTCGCTCCCTCACAAACCCCCTCTCGGTCACACACCCTCGCTCCCTCACAAACCCCCTCTCGGTCACACACCCTCGCTCCCTCACAAACCCCCTCTCGGTCACACACCCTCGCTCCCTCACAAACCCCCTCTCGGTCACACACCCTCGCTCCCTCACAAACCCCCTCTCGGTCACACACCCTCGCTCCCTCACAAACCCCCTCTCGGTCACACGCCCTCGCTCCCTCACAAACCCCCTCTCGGTCACACACCCTCGCTCCCTCACAAACCCCCTCTCTGCCACACACCCTCGCTCCCTCACAAACCCCCTCTCGGTCACACACCCTCGCTCCCTCACAAACCCCCTCTCGGCCACACACCCTCGCTCCCTCACAAACCCCCTCTCGGCCACACACCCTCGCTCCCTCACAAACCCCCTCGCGGCCACACACCCTCGCTCCCTCACAAACCCCCTCTCGGTCACACACCCTCGCTCCATCACAAACCCCCTCTCGGTCACACACCCTCGCTCCCTCACAAACCCCCTCTCGGCCACACACCCTCGCTCCATCACAAACCCCCTCTCGGTCACACACCCTCGCTCCCTCACAAACCCCCTCTCGGCCACACACCCTCGCTCCCTCACAAACCCCCTCTCGGTCACACACCCTCGCTCCCTCACAAACCCCCTCTCGGTCACACACCCTCGCTCCCTCACAAACCCCCTCTCGGTCACACACCCTCGCTCCCTCACAAACCCCCTCTCGGTCACACACCCTCGCACCCTCACAAACCCCCTCTCGGTCACACACCCTCGCTCCCTCACAAACCCCCTCTCTGCCACACACCCTCGCTCCCTCACAAACCCCCTCTCGGTCACACACCCTCGCTCCCTCACAAACCCCCTCTCGGCCACACACCCTCGCTCCCTCACAAACCCCCTCGCGGCCACACACCCTCGCTCCCTCACAAACCCCCTCTCGGCCACACACCCTCGCTCCCTCACAAACCCCCTCTCGGCCACACACCCTCGCTCCCTCACAAACCCCCTCTCGGCCACACACCCTCGCTCCCTCACAAACCCCCTCTCGGCCACACACCCTCGCTCCCTCACAAACCCCCACTCGGTCACACACCCTCGCTCCCTCACAAACCCCCTCTCGGTCACACACCCTCGCTCCCTCACAAACCCCCTCTCGGTCACACACCCTCGCTCCCTCACAAACCCCCTCTCGGTCACACACCCTCGCTCCCTCACAAACCCCCTCTCGGTCACACACCCTCGCACCCTCACAAACCCCCTCTCGGTCACACACCCTCGCTCCCTCACAAACCCCCTCTCTGCCACACACCCTCGCTCCCTCACAAACCCCCTCTCGGTCACACACCCTCGCTCCCTCACAAACCCCCTCTCGGCCACACACCCTCGCTCCCTCACAAACCCCCTCTCGGCCACACACCCTCGCTCCCTCACAAACCCCCTCGCGGCCACACACCCTCGCTCCCTCACAAACCCCCTCTCGGTCACACACCCTCGCTCCATCACAAACCCCCTCTCGGCCACACACCCTCGCTCCCTCACAAACCCCCTCTCGGCCACACACCCTCGCTCCATCACAAACCCCCTCTCGGTCACACACCCTCGCTCCCTCACAAACCCCCTCTCGGCCACACACCCTCGCTCCCTCACAAACCCCCTCTCGGCCACACACCCTCGCTCCATCACAAACCCCCTCTCGGCCACACACCCTCGCTCCCTCACAAACCCCCTCTCGGCCACACACCCTCGCTCCCTCACAAACCCCCTCTCGGTCACACACCCTCGCTCCCTCACAAACCCCCTCTCGGTGACACACCCTCGCTCCCTCACAAACCCCCTCTCGGCCACACACCCTCGCTCCCTCACAAACCCCCTCTCGGCCACACACCCTCGCTCCATCACAAACCCCCTCGCGGCCACACACACCCTCCCTCCATCACAAACCCCCTCTCGGTCACACACCCTCGCTCCCTCACAAACCCCCTCTCGGTCACACACCCTCGCTCCCTCACAAACCCCCTCTCGGTCACACACCCTCGCTCCCTCACAAACCCCCTCTCGGCCACACACCCTCGCTCCCTCACAAACCCCCTCTCGGCCACACACCCTCGCTCCCTCACAAACCCCCTCTCGGTCACACACCCTCGCTCCCTCACAAACCCCCTCTCGGCCACACACCCTCGCTCCCTCACAAACCCCCTCTCGGTCACACACCCTCGCTCCCTCACAAACCCCCTCTCGGTCACACACCCTCGCTCCCTCACAAACCCCCTCTCGGCCACACACCCTCGCTCCCTCACAAACCCCCTCTCGGCCACACACCCTCGCTCCCTCACAAACCCCCTCTCGGTCACACACCCTCGCTCCCTCACAAACCCCCTCTCGGCCACACACCCTCGCTCCCTCACAAACCCCCTCTCGGCCACACACCCTCGCTCCCTCACAAACCCCCTCTCGGCCACACACCCTCGCTCCCTCACAAACCCCCTCTCTGCCACACACCTCGCTCCCTCACAAACCCCCTCTCGGTCACACACCCTCGCTCCCTCACAAACCCCCTCTCGGCCACACACCCTCGCTCCCTCACAAACCCCCTCTCGGCCACACACCCTCGCTCCCTCACAAACCCCCTCTCGGTCACACACCCTCGCTCCCTCACAAACCCCCTCTCGGCCACACACCCTCGCTCCATCACAAACCCCCTCTCGGCCACACACCCTCGCTCCCTCACAAACCCCCTCTCGGCCACACACCCTCGCTCCCTCACACACCCCCTCGCGGCCACACACCCTCGCTCCCTCACAAACCCCCTCTCGGCCACACACCCTCGCTCCCTCACAAACCCCCTCTCGGCCACACACCCTCGCTCCCTCACAAACCCCCTCTCGGTCACACACCCTCGCTCCCTCACAAACCCCCTCTCGGCCACACACCCTCGCTCCCTCACAAACCCCCTCTCGGCCACACACCCTCGCTCCCTCACAAACCCCCTCTCGGTCACACACCCTCGCTCCCTCACAAACCCCCTCTCGGCCACACACCCTCGCTCCCTCACAAACCCCCTCTCGGTCACACACCCTCGCTCCCTCACAAACCCCCTCTCGGCCACACACCCTCGCTCCCTCACAAACCCCCTCTCGGCCACACACCCTCGCTCCCTCACAAACCCCCTCTCGGTCACACACCCTCGCTCCCTCACAAACCCCCTCTCGGCCACACACCCTCGCTCCCTCACAAACCCCCTCTCGGCCACACACCCTCGCTCCCTCACAAACCCCCTCTCGGCCACACACCCTCGCTCCCTCACAAACCCCCTCTCTGCCACACACCCTCGCTCCCTCACAAACCCCCTCTCGGCCACACACCCTCGCTCCCTCACAAACCCCCTCTCGGCCACACACCCTCGCTCCCTCATAAACCCCCTCTCGGCCACACACCCTCGCTCCCTCACAAACCCCCTCTCGGTCACACACCCTCGCTCCCTTACAAACCCCCTCTCGGCCACACACCCTCGCTCCATCACAAACCCCCTCTCGGCCACACACCCTCGCTCCCTCACAAACCCCCTCTCGGCCACACACCCTCGCTCCCTCACAAACCCCCTCTCGGTCACACACCCTCGCTCCCTCACAAACCCCCTCTCGGTGACACACCCTCGCTCCATCACAAACCCCCTCTCGGCCACACACCCTCGCTCCCTCACAAACCCCCTCTCGGCCACACACCCTCGCTCCATCACAAACCCCCTCTCGGCCACACACACCCTCGCTCCATCACAAACCCCCTCTCGGTCACACACCCTCGCTCCCTCACAAACCCCCTCTCGGTCACACACCCTCGCTCCCTCACAAACCCCCTCTCGGTCACACACCCTCGCTCCCTCACAAACCCCCTCTCGGCCACACACCCTCGCTCCCTCACAAACCCCCTCTCGGCCACACACCCTCGCTCCCTCACAAACCCCCTCTCGGTCACACACCCTCGCTCCCTCACAAACCCCCTCTCGGCCACACACCCTCGCTCCCTCACAAACCCCCTCTCGGCCACACACCCTCGCTCCCTCACAAACCCCCTCTCGGCCACACACCCTCGCTCCATCACAAACCCCCTCTCTGCCACACACCTCGCTCCCTCACAAACCCCCTCTCGGTCACACACCCTCGCTCCCTCACAAACCCCCTCTCGGCCACACACCCTCGCTCCCTCACAAACCCCCTCTCGGCCACACACCCTCGCTCCCTCACAAACCCCCTCTCGGTCACACACCCTCGCTCCCTCACGAACCCCCTCTCGGCCACACACCCTCGCTCCATCACAAACCCCCTCTCGGCCACACACCCTCGCTCCCTCACAAACCCCCTCTCGGCCACACACCCTCGCTCCCTCACAAACCCCCTCTCGGTCACACACCCTCGCTCCCTCACAAACCCCCTCTCGGCCACACAGCCTCGCTCCCTCACAAACCCCCTCTCGGTCACACACCCTCGCTCCCTCACAAACCCCCTCTCGGTCACACACCCTCGCTCCCTCACAAACCCCCTCTCGGCCACACACCCTCGCTCCCTCACAAACCCCCTCTCGGCCACACACCCTCACTCCCTCACAAACCCCCTCTCGGTCACACACCCTCGCTCCCTCACAAACCCCCTCTCGGCCACACACCCTCGCTCCCTCACAAACCCCCTCTCGGCCACACACCCTCGCTCCCTCACAAACCCCCTCTCGGTCACACACCCTCGCTCCATCACAAACCCCCTCTCGGCCACACACCCTCACTCCCTCACAAACCCCCTCTCGGTCACACACCCTCGCTCCCTCACAAACCCCCTCTCGGCCACACACCCTCGCTCCCTCACAAACCCCCTCTCGGCCACACACCCTCGCTCCCTCATAAACCCCCTCTCGGCCACACACCCTCGCTCCCTCACAAACCCCCTCTCGGCCACACACCCTCGCTCCCTCACAAACCCCCTCTCGGCCACACACCCTCGCTCCCTCACAAACCCCCTCTCGGCCACACACCCTCGCTCCCTCACACACCCCCTCTCGGTCACACACTCTCGCTGCCTCACAAACCCCCTCTCGGCCACACACCCTCGCTTCCTCACACATTCTTTGGTGCCTCCCATTCCCTCACTCCTTGCCACACCCTCGCACCGTCACCCTCGTTCGCAGGCGTTATTGCCTCAACTCAAAGCTCAGACGCACGCGGCCGCGGAGCTGCTGCAAAGCAGCGCAGAGGCCATCTGCACAGATTTGCCTGAGGTCAGCTTCAGCCTCGTAGACGGGGATGCGGGGCTGGAAGATTTTGTGGCCGCCACTGCGAGCGCAACGACCGTGGGCTTCGACGTGGAATGGCGGCCGGACGAGCTTCGGTCCGAAGGCCAAAGTCCTGCAGCGCTGCTGCAGATCGCCATTCTGAAGGAGGAGGCGCTGCAGAACTCCATCGACGGGTCTGCTTGGGGTTTGCTGGGCCGCCGCAGCAGGACAGGGCATTGCCTCTAGTCCAAAATTACATCCACTCAAGACAACATTGAGTAGGGGCCCAACACCGTGCCGCTGCGGTCGCACAGTGGGAAGAGAGACAGGCGAAAGGGGAGGGGGGGGGGCGCTGACACGCAAACGGCACACCATGCCACATCCAGCACAGTCCCAACACGCCAACTACTGGGCTCCGCGAACGCAGAAACGACACCAGCAGGAGCACCGGCCGCAGCGGCCGACAGAACTCAGCGACCCGACGCAACATGCGAAGTGAGGAACGGGTGACCGTCCAGGGCCCTGTAAAGGAGCAACAACCAGACGGAATGTCACACAGGGGGGGGGGGGGGGCTTTGGAAAGAAAATCCCTCCCGGGGTGCCTCCTCGCATCCGCAGTTCCTTCCCAGGGCCATCCCGTCGTCATATTTGCGGGGTTTTTTTTTTGGAGATTTGACTGTCAAAGTTCTGAATTTTCGGGAAACACGTCACGAAGCCCGCCACTTGGGGGGCCCCTGTTCCAGGGGCGATCTGGTGCCGTCCTTCGTGTTCGCTCGTCGTTTGCGAGTATGTGAAATGGCATCCGCGGGTGCGACCCGAGCAGCACAAAGGCACGCGCCATGTAATTCACGCGTTCCCGAAACACTGTGTGTATTTACAGCGAGGGGGAAGGGCAGCTTCAAAGGGGCTGTCGTGTGGTGTCGGCGTCCCGGACTTTGAATCCGGCACCCCCAACTTGACCCGGGCCATGGCTGCTTCGTTGGCCTTGCCACCAGACACGTCTTCTGCCGCAGCTGATGGTGACCGGCCCGCGGTCTGCGGTCGATTGGGCACTTTGCTTGGAATTGGGGAACACCCCTGAGTTGACCCACTCCTGCGGCTTAGCCGGCTATCCATCGCAGTCGAGGAGGTGGGGGCCCACCACCCCACACCCGCATACGCATTTGCCAGGGCATTCATTGCGTCTCTTGCAAAGCCAATAGAATTGCAACGCCTGTCTTCAGTGCACGAAGGTGTTGTTCTGCCTCTGACGCACCCCCCCCCCAGAGGACCGCCCCATCCCCTCCCCCCTCCCCCTCACAATATGTGCCACCCGACGAATGGGCAACGACTGCGTAGCATTCACCACGTGCCTCTGTACCACACGGCGCTTGGTGCCAGGGGTGTTGGCCCCTGATCCGCGTTGCCCGTGTGCGTACGGTCGCTGCTCGACTCCGTGTGGTCAGGGCATGCGCCGCGGACGTGTACCTCATCGATATGCTGCGGCTGGACCCCCGCACCTCCGACGCTGTCGTGCGCCTTCTGACCTCCGACAGCGTCCTGACCGTGGGCTTCGGGCTGCATGGCGATGTCGCCCGCATCTCAGGTCGCGCCTGCGTCCCTGAGGCGGGGGGGTAGGGCACAAGGGGCAAGAAAACACTGGTCTACCAACACTTTCTTGAGGACTTGCCAGCCCCCGCCCCCGCCTCAGTGCTCTGCGAACTGCTCTCATCGGGACTTCCGGGCTGCGTTTGAAGCGTTTGCGCGGGCAAGGGGGTGAACGCCATGGGGCTGCCGGGGTCAAATGATCCCCAGCGCTCATCATTTTGACATCCGTTGGTCGAGGATGTTGTCAACTTCCTTGTCAGCTTCCTCATTGGCGTTGAGGAATCCTCATCGGCGTTGAGGAATCCTGATTGGCGTTGAGGAATCCTCACTAGCCTACAAGAATCCTCAATGGCGTAGAGGAATCCTCAATGGCCTGAGAAACAATCCGCCAGCGATTGATCATCGAGAGTCCTGCTGCTCGGAAACACCGACGCAGTGCTTAGAAATGGTGCGATGTATGAATGTCAACTCAGCGTCGGCGTTCAGGCCCCATCTGCAGTGCGAGAGCGGGTGGCGGGTGGCGCCAGGGAGAAGTATTTCAACAGGGTCACAACACTCACACCTCCGGCCCCCAGTCCCAAAGGTTGCTTTTGTCCTGCACCACTGAACCCGGTCAGCCACCGCTAGCCATCGAAGCGGAGCAACCCTGGCGCCGAGGAAGGAGGTCGCTGCTGCCCAACACCATGTGTGCAGCCATGCGGTCTGTGCTGCGCATCGCGTAGTATAGGGCGGTTGTAGGGCGCGGTTTGAGGCGTGCACTTGCGCAGTCTCGTGGACCGCTCGGACCTATGTGCTCCGCCTACGTGAGGCATCATCTGAGGCCAACAAACATTGTTTATATGCCTTTCCTGAATGTGCAAGGGCGGGAGGCCAGTAGGCGCCGGCAAAGGCAAACAAACCAACACCATGGGCTCGTGCCAACCCCCCCCCCCCCTTCACTGCCTCTGCCCACGCTCATGTCGTCTGGCAGGCCTCGGATGCGGGATATCGCGTGCCATGGACCTGCAGTCTGCCCTGCCAAAGGTCCTGCCGCTGGAGCGCAGCCCCTTGGGCCTGCACTCGCTTCAGTACATCGCGAAGAAGGTCTTGGGACTCCGCATGCGGAAGGACAAGCGCCTGCAGGCCTTCGACTGGGAGACCCGCCCTCTACCCACCGATCAACTGCGCTACGCCGCGGCCGATGCGGTGGTGCTCGTGCACATGTACCGCAGACTCGGTATCTCCCCCTTGACCCGTATCCCCGTGACCCGGGCAAGCGCTTGAACACATGCGCTTGAAGGGGCGGGGGGTTGCCCCCTCCTCTTCCTCCCCCCCACACACACCCTTTGGGTGTGACGGTTTGTTGCGGCCCAACCGCGTCTGTCCGCCCCCAGCGGCCCACCAACTGCGGGGGGGGGGGATTTCTGAGTGTCTATTTTTTTTCGACCGAAAGGCGCCTATGGTACCACTGATGAGGCTTTTGTTTTGATTCTGCTCGTCTGCTTGTCCCAACCAGACAGCAACTCAGACAGACTCCACACGGGGGATTATGTGGTGCACATATTTGCACATATTTTGCACATATTTCTCGATGGTCCCTTAGGATACAGTCACTGAGGAATGATGGCTACCGTTGTGCTTGTGAGCAGTGCTGTGGTTCTTACTGTTTGGTACTGTTTGCTTGTTGCGTCAATCAGTTGTTTTACATCTCTTTGCATTTTCCGGTGACTCCAGATGGAATCCCCAGAGTGCCCGACTCATGATGACTATTTGTTGCAGTCCAGCAATGAGGCCAAAAAGCAGAAGCGTGGGCATGGTCTGGATGACAATGGCCGCTGACAAGCTTTCATGACACACTACAATGGAGATGTGGAACGACGATTGGAGTAAAGACTGATGTGGGCTTCACATAGACTGAAAGTGTTGTGGTTTGCTTTTGTCCATTGAACGCCAGAGATTCACAGCACGGAACCCCTCAGAAATTAATGGCATCCATCCAAACAACACCAAGAAATAGAACTGGCCATCCAGGGCCATGTGTTTGGAAAAAAGTTGATGGCCAGAAGTCCACATATTTTACCACATATTACCACATATTACCACATTTTTACCACATTTTTTTCTGTTGCGGCTGGGCACATAATCCCCCCCCCCCCGCCACCAACCGTTTTGTACCGCCAGACGTTGTCCCCCCAACCCCTTTTCTCACCGCCAGTGACCGCTGTGGCGACTGCTGTGGCCCTGCACCCGCTGTGCCCACGCACCCACGCACCCACGCATGCCCGGCACCCGTTGGGTTGAGCTGTGAAAGGGTAAGTCCCCCCCGCCCCGCCACCGTCCGGCCCCTTCCGGCCCCAGACAGCGCGGGCAGGTCAAGGCCTCGGGCCGGCATCGCGGGTTGGCGCCGGAAGCAATTGTTTTGCACCGTCTCGACGTCCTCGCGCTCTCCCCCCCCCCCCCCCCCGACGAGGCCGGGGGGATGTGGCGACGGGGCTCGGCACAAATGCGCGGCCCACGTCCCGCACTCCGCCGCTGCGTGTCAGGCCCAAAGCCCCCGCTTTCCGTGGGCTCGGGGTCTCCGGGACCGGCACAAGGCACCAGCAGACGACAGAAAAGCCGCGCATCGTGCGGGCACCCCCCCCCCCCCCAAACGCCCCCCGCCCTTGCGGTCACGAGCACTCGTGACGCTGAACTCAACAAAGGCGAACTCAGTTGTGGGTATCGGTGCACCGATGGAGCCCACGGACAACGGCGCGCAGCGCAGCAGCAACCGCCACAAAGTCGCCATTGGGCTCGGCAAAAACATCCAGAAAAGCGAACGAAGGGGGAGCATCAAAGTGCAGAACGTGCACAAACGCGCCGATGGCCGCCGCCCCCCCCCCCCCCCCCGGGGGGGGGGGAGAGGGGGGCTGCTGTAGAAAAGTACGAGTCCAGAACCGTTGACCACTCTCGACGAGCGGCAAAAGAACCGGGCGGTCCAGCAGCGGCACAAACGGACCTCACAACTGCCGCTCCCGATGGGCGTAGCTTCGGGGGTGTGGAGGGCCGGGGGGATATGATGGGGTGGGGGCCCCGCTGCGACACCCCCACATCCGGGCCCCAGGACAGACCTGCTCCGGCGGATCTCCTGCGGGTTTTGCGCGGAGAAGGTGGTGTGCCAGACGGACGGAACGGGCGGCGGTCGGGGGGTGTCGAAGGTGCGGGGGGAGGGGGGCGCCGAAGGAAGGGGACGAGGTGTCATGCCGGGGGCCCGCCGCCGGTGACTGAGGCACTGTGCCCGTCCCCCGTACGTGCCCCGCGCCGCCCCTCCGCCGTGTCCAGAGCAGTCCCCCGCGTTGCGCGAGGCGCTCCGGCCGTTCATCACCGAAATTGCCGCCGCGGCCCCTGCGCCCGCCCCGCCCCCGGCCGCGGCGCGCCGGGGCCCCGCCGCCGCGTCCGGCAGCCCCAAACCCGCGACGGTCCTGTACACCGCCGTCTTTCTGTCGGAGGCGTCGCGGCAGCTGCTGCTCAGGGCCGTGCCCGCGGCGCTGCCCAATGTCCAGGGGGACCACGTGACGCTGGCGTACGAGCCCTCGCCGGACCGCCTCGAGGAACTGGTGCTGGGGCGCCCCGTGACAGTGAAGGTGTGCCTCCGCCCACGGGGGGCGAATGGCCCTTTCGCGCCGCGGCGGTGCGGGACGGCGCGCCCGCGAGTGAACTCCGTTCCAAAATGGCGGAGCGCCTGAGGGGGGGTGAGGGGGACGAGGGCATGTGGGAGGCAGTGACTGAATGGCGTGGCTGAGCTTGTGATTCGTGATGCCGCTGGACCAGTTTTAGGGTCTTGGGGACCCCCTTGACACACGACTGTGGATCATGGGCTTTGTGCAGCGACTGCCGGACGGAGGTGGCGAGGGGATGGCCGACTGCAGTGCACTTGGTCTGCCACTCAGGTCACTTCACCCGCAGTGCCCCCACCAGGTTCGAGTTGACGGGGCTGGCGACGGTGTCCCATCCCACACACACCGTCCACCTCTGAGGCGTACTGTGCCGTGCTGTGCTGTACTGCTCAGTACTGTATGTCCAAGCCGATCTTTCGTGACAGGGGACCCCGACGTGTGTTGGAGCCGTGTGCATTCGTGCCTTACCTTTCACCGCATGTGCGCCGGTACCAGGCCACGGCTTAGTGACGACCGTGGCCTATACCCGGGGGGGGGGGGGTCGCGGGGCTGAGCGAAGGTTAATGCCGTATGGATCTTTCATGTTTTGACCACCACAACCCGCCGCCGATGGAGAAACGGAAACGGTGGGGTCAAGACAGCGGCTTGGCGGACCTTCTTGAGAAGATCGACACTGCGTCATGTGGTGAAGAATAAACGGGTGACTGTCCAGGGCCCCGTAAAGAAACCACAGATGGACTATATGTCACACAGGGGGTGGGGAAGGGGTCAGAGGCCCCCAAAAAGTTTGTGTACCCAAAATCGACCTCCAATTCTGGGCCCCTTTGATAAACTTCATTTTTGTTGCTGAGGACAAATTTTCCGATGTGGGTGGGTGGGTGGGTGGGTGGGTGGGTCAGGCGGAGGAGCCCAGTCTGCCATCCCCCGGTGACGGTAAGTTGTGGCCTGACTGGTACACCACTCAACTGCGGGCACTAATCCGCCACATGTGCACATGTACATGGCTGCACTTGTGTACAAATGTGATGAAGAAGTGCGCACACTGTCACGTGGCAGTGCGCCCGGTGCAGTATTGTGCACGCCCGCATGTTGTGAGGTCGTGCGCACCGTGTAGTGCACATGCACACGTGGAGTGGTGCAGTGCACACAACGTACTAGGCGTACATCCGGTGGAGCGGTGTACGCAGTGCAGTGGTGCACCTGCGCTCGGGGGGGGGGGGGGGGGGGGGCAACCACTGGGCGCCGCCAACGAGCAAACGGCACATCCCCTGCCACATCCAGCACACCATCCGGCACACCAACCACTGGGCTCCACGTACGCGGAAACGGCACCAGCAGGAGCACCGGCTGCAGCGGCCGACAGAAAGCAGCGACCCGACGCAACATGCGGAGGGAAGAACGGGAGACTGTCCAGGGCCCCGTAAAGAAACAACAACCAGACGGAATGTCACACTGGGGGTTGCCATGGGATGGGACACGGGGCTATGGATGTTTTGACACAAGGCAATGGCTGAATTGGGTATTCATGGTTCAGGTGGTTGTACAGCCAGCACTCTGGCATGCAAATTGAATGTTTGATGTGTGTTAGGGACACAGAGGGTCATAGGGACAGTGGCAATTTTTGGTATTGCCGGATCGCATTTCGTCCCGGGTGCATCTGTTTTGCAATTTCAGACAAGGACCCACTGCCTACGGCGTGTTTTGCACACCGGTGAATTGTTGTTTCACATTTGGCTGATGATGGCAGGGTGGGATGTTGTGATGTCTTTGCTTCTGCCATGAATTCTGAAACATCGGCTCACAGATGTCTAGGAAGTAACAACACTATCATAGAGCAATGGCATTGGTCGCAAAAACTGTTCGGGTGTCCACCAAAGCCGCCCCATTTCAAAACAGCTCACCAAGGGGGGGGGGTCCTCTCTTAGGGGGGGGGGTTACCATGAGATGGAAGGCCCCCCCCTGCCCAAATTAAAGCGGTGGATGGCCTTGTAGACTGTTGCATGCACACCTGTAGTGCCAGCGGTGCGCACAGGGTAGTGGTGTACATGCACGTGGGGGGTGGAGTAGTGCACATCGCGCATGCACACGTATGGGGGAACAGTGTACGTGCACTCGCTTGTGGTTGTCTTTCGTGTTGTCGCTCATTCAGCTGCCGCTCTGTTCCACCAACATGTGTCACAGTTGTGTGTGTAAGTTCTAATGCGCATTGCTGTCGTTGTCTACTCTCTGGAACACCAACATTGAGGGACACATAGTGTACCCCTCATACTCATCTGATGAGGCAGTTTGGAGTCCTGTGTCCACACCGCCCATCCATGCTACCCACTACCTCCGTGTCCACACTGAGTATGTGTTGGCTCCGATTTCCCACATATGTGGCGGAGTCGTGCATACAACGTGGTGGGCTTTGTGGTGGGGTGGTGCACACAGTGTGTGT
Organism: Eutreptiella sp. 'Long Island Sound 2002'; assembly: GCA_964036045.1. NCBI lineage: Eukaryota > Euglenozoa > Euglenophyceae > Eutreptiales > Eutreptiaceae > Eutreptiella > Eutreptiella sp. 'Long Island Sound 2002'. Next base: position 8,765,327 of record OZ038390.1, read on the forward strand.
GGGGGGGGGGGGGGTATTTCGGCAGGGGACAATTTCGGGGGGGAATTTCGTTTTTCAGATTGGTGCCGAAAGTTGCCCCGAATTTTTTTGCGCAATCCGGGCCATTTTTTGCACCCTGGGTCGACAGCAACATTTTCCTTCTGTAGGGAGGTACTATTACCCGGGTATTGCCTGTCAGGATCAGTCTTCATGCTCGTGCTATCCCAAAATATTTTTCTTGTGTATCCTGCGTATCCCAAACAATGAGTACCCGGTACGCACCCCTGAAACTCCCCCCCGTTTTTTTTCGGGCCTGAATGGTGTAGTACTGTACCGCACACATGTTGTGAAGTAGTGCCCCAGTGGTGGAGTAGTGCGAATAGAGGGTGTGCACTCTCATGGACGTTCTTGGGGTGCACGCACGTGATGCAGAGGCAGGAATGTACCCGCCTTGCACTTTCGATGCAAACGACGAGCGCGGGCTGGGGCACTTGCAGACCCCATCCCCCGCCTCCCTTGAGTCCCCTCCTCCGTTGAGCGGGGCACGGCTCTGCGCTCGCTCCGGATGCCGTCGCGCCGCAGGTCGTCGGCGTCGGACGAGACAGCCAGGCCCAGGCCGTGGCCGTGGCGCTCCTGGGGGCCGAGCCTCCGAAGTGCGACAACGCGGTCCCCCACGTGACGCTGTCTACCGCCGCCAACGTCTCGGCCTCGTACTCAAACGTGATGTTGGCGAAGGGGTTCGATGCCGTGTCAGATATGGACGCGGGTGTGTGAGCGCGGGAATGGGGGGCTGCTGCGGAAGGGACAGGGGCAGGGCCTGAGGGTCTGGAGGTTGGGGGGGGCAGGGGGGGCGCACACGGAAACCCAACGAGGCAGACTGTGGACGGCCGGAGGACGGAGTGGTGTGGACAGCAAAAACAGTCAAACGACCCCCGCAACAACCAGCACAACCCCCAATACGCCAACTGCTGGGCGCCGCTGACGCGCAAACGGCACATCCCGCCACAACCAGCACACCATCCGGCACACCAACCACTGGGCTCCACGTACGCGGGAACGGCACCAGCAGGAGCACCGGCCGCAGCGGCCAACAGAACGCAGCGATCCGACGCAACATGTGAAGGGAAGAACGGGTGACTGTCCAGGGCCCCGTAAAGAAGCAACAACCAGACGGAATGTCACACTGGGGGGCGGACAATGGCATGGGTTTGTTCGTGTGGGACGGGGTTGCGCAGGAGATGGAGAGGGGAGCGGCCGTACGTAAGCGCGGACGTGAGTGTGTTGGCGGGGGTTGGGAGAGGGGTTGACCGGAGGAACCGGAGCGGAGAAGGTGTGCTTGTGTAGGATGTAGGTGGGAGGAAGGGAAGGGGAATGTAGACGCCAGGTTTATGAATACGAAAGGGTGCAAGGGGGGCAGGGGAGAGGGCTATATATCGGGTGTGGACCCAGGCCTGCGTGTGGCTGATTTCATATTCAGCCCTACCATCTCCTTACCACGCCTCACAACCGACTCAGGCCTGCCTATTTGTCGTGATGTACGCCGGAACTGCATCAACGACGTGTTTGGATGCCTCTTGCACCTCTTTTGTAGGCGGTTGCCACATTGTCTCTCTTGGGCAAAGCAAATGCATGTGCTCAAAATGATAGACCCGCATGAGAAAGTGAGAGCCATTTTTTTGTTGTTCGGCAACTGTTTGTGCTCTAAGCACATTGCTACCCACATGACAACAGGCCTGTTCGATGGGTCAGAACTTGGGCTGGAACCTCATTGGGACCATATCTGTCCTCCCGTCGGCATAGGCCCCTTTTTCAGTGGTTAGGTCGTATTGGGGCTTGAGATGGGAGACACATTCCTGGCAGCGTTGGGTGGTGGTGGTGGTGGTGGTGGTGGTGGTGGTGGTGGTGGTGGCGGCGGCGGCGGCGGCGGCGGCGGCGGCGGCGGCAGTTGAAAGAAAACAGTATTTGGCGGAGTTTTCAAATTTATGGCGGAAGCAGGCGCCCATGGGTGTGTCGAGCCCATTTTCTACGTCTCTACCACTCATTTCAGTGGATGCTGCCCTGAAGCAGCTCTCGTCGTGTTTGATCCGCCCAAATGGGGCGGTGTTCATGGAGTCGGATTTTCGTGTTCCTTAATTGTCCCACTTATTAAAGACCTCTTCTATTGGCGGTGCCTCAAGCCGTGTTTTTTTTTTTTGCGCAGATGGCGGCTGGTTGGAGTCCGCTGATGGCGGTTGCTGATCAGCCCTACCCTGAGCTTGTTCAAGTGATTTTCTCTGCCTTTGCCTCGAGCAATTTGAGGGAGCCTCCATTGTGTCCCTCATTCCTCAGACCTGATTCTGCACGGAGTCGTGGGCCTTTGCCTGCAGCCGGACAGCATCGCTTCCGCAACCCCCCCGAAGATTCTGCAACGGATGCTGGATTTTGTTGCGAAGGCCAGTCCAGGTACGCCCCTTACACGATCCGCGCTGCCTCAGAGGCAAGGCATCGGTCATTTCTCTTTCTTTTGTGATTGCCCTGGAGCGCCGTGGTCCAGACCTTTCACACCCCATTACACCAAAGCAGCCCCAAGAACGCCCTGGCACATCGTAACAAAGACTTCAATACCCTCGCACGTCGCAGCGAAGGCCTTGAACATCCGGGCACATGGTACCAACGACCTGACACCCTGGCACATCGTGACGAAGGCCTCAGCCGACAGCAACTGCGTTCGAGGCTGTAGGCGCTGGCAGTATGAACAGGAGGAGGGGGGGAATGCAGGGTGGGGACCATTGGCGCCAACTCAAACCCATTGATCATGCCCTGGTACAAATGCGTCAACATGTTGCGTCCATACTGGGTTTTGCTGCGCTCTGCAGAGTGTTCTTCTTCCTGCTTTCTGCATTTCGCACCTGAAATACAGTATATTTCACCACCTTGCAGAACACAGTGGCGACTGCACCTTTTCAGGGCTACTGTAGGGCCTTTAATACGCCAGTGTCTTTGTGGTGCAGGGCCTGCATTTCTGCACACAGCAACATGGCAACCCATTTGCCAAACCCCAGCACCATTTAATCTAAAAAAAAAAACGAGTAAGACTTCCTGTTGATTGGATTGCAGGCAACGAAAATTGAAGTGGACAGGGTGAACCTTTTGCCACGGGATTGGAAGCTCATCCGCTCCCTGTTTGAGGCTCAAAGGCCCGGGGCAATCTCGAGGCGCAGCTGGACCCCGACGGCGGTCAGAGCGCGCGATGTGTGACGAACAGTGGGTTGAAGAGCCAAGACCCACCCACCCATGTGGGGGTATTGCAGTGGGGACCCGACCCCATTATATCCCCCCGCCCTCCACACCCCCGAAGCTACGCCCATCCGGAGTGGCAGTTGTGTTGCATCGGATCGTTGTGAGGTCCGTTTGTGCCGCTGCTGGACCGCCCGGTTCTTTTGCCGCTTGTCGTGAGTGGTCAACGGTTCTGTACTCGCACTTTTGTATAGTCGCAATGCTCAGATTTTAAGTGGCCGTTCAAATATGTTATGAAAAAGGAAACAACAAAAATCCGCACCCTCCCCTTCGTCCCCCCCACCCTTCTGCCAACCCCCCCCCCCCCTTACGTCATTACCTCTGGTTTGCATTTGTCTGTTTTTTAATTAGGTCACCCCCCCCCCCCCTTACGTCACTCGCACATGCGCCGAAGCATCCCCCATGCACCCACCAAACCACTTAAGTTTCCCTGTTGTGTGCGCTCCCAGTGAAACAAGAGGGACTGCCGTGCATGTGTGCGTAAGGCAGCCTCCGCTGGGGTAGGGGGTGCTCTGGCTGACATAGCGCCCCCGAGTCCACACGACAAGACTTCCGCGACCCATACAACGGAAGGGCGCGCCCATGAGAACGACTCAAGGGCGGGCAAGATGATGCCTGTGTCTTGCGGTGGGCCTTGCGGTCAGAGTGCGGCGTGCATAGCGAAGGGGCTCCCGAATGGCTCGAACAGCCGGTGCCGCATGTCCAGTCAAAGAGAAACCCGTTGATGGCCGCGCTTCCCGGAGGTCTAACCTGGTGCAGCTGGAATCATGCCGCGCTGCTGTGCGGGACGGGGGCGGGCAGGGGGGGGCACTGCAGCCCCCCGAAACTGGTGCGCAGGCGGGCCGCATGTTCAACGGCTCGATTTCGACGCGCATCGACCGCTGATCTGGCGTTGCGGGGGCCATTGCACTCTGCGCACCGGAGCGCCGAGGCCTGCGTGACGCCTCTGTGCCGATGCGGGGCTGTGTCCGCATCCGGGCCATCCGCTGTCGATGGGGTTCGACCTCATGATTGGGTTTGGCAACCTCGTGGGTTGTGTAGCGGTCAGTACTCCCGCCCATCGTGGAGGACGCAGGTTCGATTCCCGCCTCAGAGTTTCTGCTGCTGGATATCTGTCTCCAGCGTGCGGTCCTGGGCCTGGGAGTGTCCACCGGTGCTGACCCCCCCCAAAAAAAAATTGCTCGCCACAAAGAGGGCCGTGAGTGCGAACGGCACTTCAGCCGATAGTTGAGCGAGTAACCGGCCGCGTCGGTTGTCAAAACCCGCACGTTCCAAGGCTGACCGCCGCGCCCCCCGTTGACTCGGCCCGTGTGTCTGTCGGCAGCGCGCCCTGCACGCGCCGTACGCCGCGCGCCTCTCTGCAGGGGAGTCCATGCAGTTGGGCAAGAAGCAGCCTCTGACGGCCAGCGAGCGCTTTGCCGTGCACGAGTGGGCCGAGCAGAACGGCCTCCACAGCCACAGCACGGGGCCCAAGGACCACCGCGTGTTGTCCATCACGGTCCCCAAGTTCAGCGCCGCGGAGGTCTGGGCACTGTGCCGCGGTTTCTGTGCTCGCCCTCCCCCCCTCCCCACCCCTGACACGCTTTGTACGACGCCGCGCGCCTTCCGGCTGCCGTTGTTGTGCATCGGTCGTGGCAGCGTTGTGCCTTCCTCGGCACAACGCATGCGGGGTCTGCAGTCACGTGCCCTGTCTACTGCACGCTCTCCCTCTGCCCCGACGAAGAAAGGGGGCTGGGATGGGCTGGACCCCCCCCCCCCTCGGGTCAGGCGTACGTCGCTTGTGTTTTTTTTTGTGCTGGTCGCGTGCGCTTTGTTTTTGCGTAAGTCGCGCGTGGAAAGCAAAACTTGAAAAGGCTATGGGTACACGACCTACGCCAATGAAAAAGGACGCGACTTGCGCGTTTTTCCGCACTCGACCTACGCCCCCCCACTCCCCCCCAACCCCCGCTGTAGGATACGAGGTCACGTGGGCTCAGGGGTCATAGCACGTGGCGCCTGATCGATCGGCGCAGTACCCTCGGTGACCCTGCGAGCTCGAGGGGACTCACAATGATGATCCGCTGGTGCTCTGAGAGCCCGGCGTCATAGCTCTACCTCCACGGCCCCCGCGGCCCGCCCACTGCGCGGCGGCGTGTGCCAACCACCTCACCACAACCGCGAACGCCCGGTGGAGTCGGGCGCCGCCGTGGTCACGGGGCGGTAGCCCCATAAACGGGGGCGGGATGGCGCCGGACGGCGCCGGCCACTATACCGCCCGGAGCGCAGTGCCCCCTCTCGAGAGTGCAGCGCCCCGAGAGGCGCAGGGGCAGGGGCAGAGGATGCAGAACTGTTGGGCGCCTTTCGCGAAGCAACGACGGGAGCAACCGGAGCCACAAGGAGTGAGAAGAGGGTGGACGACCCGCGGCCGGAGGAGCGAGGGGGGGAGGAACGGGAGGGTGGGGTCTGCAGACGTGGATCGGCACTGCACTGCGGGTGGAGGGGGGAGGGCGGGTCGTAAGGGGGGGGGGGGCCGGGCATCGCTGTGATCAGTTGAGTGACCTAGTTGCTGGGGTCCTCCTGACAGGGCTAAGCAGACCCTAGTGGTGAGTGCCATACTTTGCTTGAGCGAACCGGCGGGGGGTAATCGCCGAGACCACCACTGGGGGCCTGCAGCGCGGGCGCCACACCACGGGCTGGGGTCTGAGCGAAGGTTAATGCCGTATGGATCCTTAATGTCTTGACCACCACAACCCGCCGCCATGGAGAAACAGAAATGGTGGGGTCAAGACAGCGGCTTGGCGGACCTTCATGAGAAGATGGAGAAGACCGACACTGCATCGGTGAAGGATAAACGGGTGACTGTCCTGGGCCCCGTAAAGCAACCAGAGATGGACTTTATGTCACACAGGGGGGGCGAGGGGGAGGGCGGCTCTTTGTCGTTGACTTGCGACAACCGTTGGACTCCGCACATTGAATGCCGAGCATACGGAGGCCATGCGACTACTCTCGTCATCCGGCGGCAGGGCTGTCCCTAAGAACCCCAACTTTTTTTGGTGAAGGACAGCCCCTAAGGACAGCCCCCAAGGACCACCAACCGCCAACCGCCACCAACCGCCAACCGCCACCCGCCAACCATCGTTCAATACCGCTTCCGTGGTTTTGTGTCTTGCCCATGTCTTGACCACGAAGCAGAGAGCGTCCCCGTGAAGGTTCGTTTCTGTTGGCGTTACGAAGCCCCTTTTTCTTGCCTCAAGGACAGCCCTGCCCGGCGGTGTCCGACCCAACACCCCGACTACTGTCGTTGCCGTATTTAAAAACGGTCAAATTTAAAAACGGTGCCCTTGGCGTGTTTAATTATGGCGTTTTTAATTATGGCCACCCACAAGGACACTACACGGAGCACGAAAAAGTCGCCGCAGATTCCAACTGATGACCCCAGTGCAGGTTTTAATGGCATTGGACTAATATAAGGTATGATTATTTTTTCCCACAACGCAACTGTGGTCTTCTCATTGCTCCAAATCAAATTGTTGCTTGCGTTTGCCACTGTCCTTCAAATCCAAAACGACATTTGCTGGAACAGCAAATGCTTCCGTCAAAAAACCACCTTTGGACAGGAAAAGTGCACAAAAGTGGCTGACCGTTTTAAATTATGGCCAATTCTGGAAATCCCCCAAAACCCCCCGCGTTTTTAATTATGGCGTTTTAATTTATGGCCGTTTTAAATTATGGCCGTTTTAAATTATGGCCGCTACAGTACCCGCCTTCCCCGTCGCCGAAGCACAGCCGGAGGGAGACCGGTCAGACGGGGATGTGCAGAGACAAGGCCATGCCGCCGCGCGACCCACAAGCCCCGCAGTCCCTGGGCACTGTGGGCCCGTTGCCGTGGCTGCCGCGGGTGCGTCCGAAGCCTGGCAACCGCATTGCCCAAACACCTACTCTCAACCGCCGTCTCACTGTTCTCAAATGCGTTCCACTACTATTTCCCCTCCCCCTCGCCCCCCCCCCCCCCCCTCCCAACCCGCCCCCCCCCTCCACCCGCAGTGCAGTGCCGATCAACGTCTGCAGACCCCACCCTCCCGTTCCTCCCCCCCTCGCTCCTTCGGCCGCGGGTCGTCCACTCTCTTCTCACTCCTTGCGGCTCCGGTTGCTACCGTCGTTGCTTCGCGAAAGCAAACAAGTGCCTTTAGCCCTTTTGATCCCGTTTTGAGCTGTCCTGGCCCTCCCAAGATCCCACAAAGCCTCACAAGGGGCCTGTTCGGGACAACGATGGGGCTCAACAATGGTCAACAACACATTTGTTCTCAAAGTGATCTTCTGAGGCCTCGAGACACCAACACTCAAGTCTCGGCGCCCCGCCCCTTCCGATGCGATCCTTACGGGCCCCCGTTCCACAGGCCCGCGCCGCCGGCGCTGCGCAGCCCCTCCGCATCTACAACCCGCTGGAGGACCAGAAGAAGAAGAAGCGCGCCCCCGCGAAGGCGGCGCACGCGGCCCAGTGCGTGGTCACGGACGAGGCCACGCTGAGGACGTTCCGACTGCGGGGGCAGCGCCCGCGCAGCCCCCGCGGCCCCTCCGGTCCCACGACACGTATGCGTCGGCGCTGTGACGGTGTTTGGGGGTGGGGGTGCCGGTGCGGGGGCGCCGTGGCTTCGGGCATCGTCCAACGCGTTCCGTCTGCCTGCGCCCGTGGGGGCGCCGACATGGGGCCCCGCACGCGGGCCAGGGCGCTGCGGACCAGAACAAGCGGGATTTGTGGCGCAACGTCCGGGACACCGCGCGGACCCGCACACACGTCTGCGCGCACGCGCGCCTCCGCTTTCAGTCATGCGTTCGCTCTCGTGTCACGCCCCCGGCGCACTTCCGGCAGTGCGCCGCGTTGCGCACGTGCCTCAGCATCGCTGGGCGGCATGTGAAGTGCTGTTTGCTTCGGCTGCATAACACCGGACACCCCGAATTTGCTCAGGGGTCAAACTGGAACGGGGACGCGTGAACCGCTTCACTCGATTTGCAGTTCCGATTCCGGGCACTTGGGGCTGCCGACAAGTTCTAAAACCCAATGTTTCGTGATATGCGCCGTGTCCCACACAAAGATAAACGGGTGACAGGCGTTTGTGTAAACATTGCGCTGAGTCCGCACGATCATGTCCCCCATTGGGTGAAGTAGACGTAGCACATTGGCATCGGGCTCTGCAGGGGCCCCTGAGCAGGGGCCTCCTGCCACGTTCAGGGCTGGCCAAGGGAGGGGCGAGCAATGCTGCCTTCGCCAGTGACTACGTCCCATCATGGGTGATGGCTAGAACGGCTGTGCACTACTGATCTATAACGTGATCTGGAACCCCAGCAACATAGACCATTGCCTCCTGAAACCTAACCGTAGTGCGTGCACCCTGAAGTACCAAGCACCAGGCGCGCGCGCACACATACACACACACACACACCGCGCAGCGACAACAGACACCAGACCCCACCCCCTCATCAGAATATGGCAGCAGCCCCCCCCCCCCCCCCTCACGCCATTTGGATGTGACAAGCGCGCCCACAGCCCAACACGCCACTCCGAAACTGACCAACCCCTGAACATGACCCCCCCCCCCCCCTCAAAGTCACAGCAGATCCCCCCTTTCCCCCCGATGAACGTGACTGAGCGGTCACTGCCTCAAGTGTGGACGGTCATGGCAGCCGCACGTGCGACATGCCCCCCCCCCGCCCCCCGATCCGCACCGGCACAGCCCCGTGTCTACCCTCCACGTCAGCCCCTCCGAATCAAAGGCCCTCGCCCCTGCCCTCCGTCCCAGTCTTGGACTGTGTCCTCAGGCGTTGCGGGTACCATCACAGGCCCGGGGACTGTCCAGTGGACTCTCCCCGCCCCTCCCTCCGCGCCCCCGGCTCTCGAGCCCCTCCGCGCGCTTCTCGCCGCCGACGACGCAGCGCCGGCCGCCGACGTCCCCAGCGCCGCGCTGCAGCTCGTGACCGCGCCGCTCGCCGTCGTCCTCAGAGGTCTCCCGGGCAGCGGCAAGACGTCGCTCGCTGAGCGCGCAGCCGCCCGCCTCGTGGCCGCGTGCCCGGACGCCCCGGCCGCCCTCTGTAGCGCCGACGAGTTCTTTGAGCGCGGCGCCGGAGCGCTCAATCAGCGCGAGGCGCGCGACCTCGGGGGGCCGCAGGCGGTGTACCGCAAGTCGTTTGACCCCGGGTTCGTCTCTAAGCCCCTGTGCTACGCCCTGTGAGAGGGGGGGGGAGGGCATTGTGTCCTTTGGGTAATTCTGTTGTCTTAACGACAATGTCACTGAAGAGCCATGTGTTCTGACTTTGTTGCGTTGCGACCTTTTGCCTTGTTCAAAGGGTCTAGAGGGGGTGATAATTTCGCCGGGGGAACTTTCGGAAGAGGAAATTTTCGCCGCCCTCGCAAAACCCAAAGCGTACGCCGCCTCACGCACACAGTGCACTGCCAAAGCCCCCAGATTCCGCCCGGGGAAAAGGACGTCACCTTCCTGAACGACGAACATTTCGCACGAAATGCTCCCCCTCCTGCAGCATCCCACAGCGGGAGGAAGGGGGAGGGGGGGGCAGGTGAGCCGAGCCGAGCCAACCTCGAAGCAATGAGCCCTCAAGGGGGCCTCTGACAGCCATTTGGGGGGGGGGGGGGGTCACAAAGCGGTGGGGGGTGTCCTGGACTTCACTCTCCCCCATCCCCTTTGTCGCCGAGGCACATTGTCCCTCATTCCCCTTTCGGTTCGGCGTGAAGTGTGCACAAGGGGCGTGCGTTGGCAGGGACCCCCCCCCCCCCCGGCGACTGTTGTCCGATGGAGTCAGGCCCGAGGGGGTGATCATGCGGGTCGCTTCAGACCCGACGGGATCGCGCGGCCGGAAAGGGTGAGCCCCGCCCGAGACCGAGTCTCGAATGCGGCCGCCGCTGCCGGGGAAGGGGCCCGTCCCGCGGAAGGTGCACCGGATGGGGCAGGCACACCACCGCCCCGACGAGCGTTCCGGAAACCGCTCGCAATCGTGCGAAAACACATCAGAAAATGAGAAGGAAAGCGCAGGCGCGGCAAACGGAAAGCGAGCACCGGATCGGGACGCAAGGCGAAGAAACACACGGCAAGACCGGCCGTGCGTGGCGCGGCACGTGTGGCAGGGGGGCAGGCCCCTGCACCGGATGGGCACGGGGACATGCATCGCCTCGCGCTTGGCGACTGCCGGGACACCCCTGCCCCCGATCAGCGCGGAAGTGCGCTTGTTTGCCCCTCGCGTACAACGGAATCGAAGCGGAAGGGCGCAGCAACCGGCCCCACCGCCCCCCCCCCTGCCCTCGTCCCCTTGTTCTGCGCGACAGCCACGCTCTCATCGCCAACAAGAACGCCCGACCGGGGCCCCCGCGGCAGCCCCTCCACGGCCCGGCACATGGAGTGCACCCCTCGGGAGTGCCCGGTCGCGTGCGCCGACTCGGTCGGTCAACGGGCACCCCCCGCGCCCCACCCACTCCCCTTGTGCAAACAATGGCAAAGGCACTGAGGGTTGTGGAAACAACGGCCCCCGATGTGTTCACAAGGGCGTCGTCCACATGCAATGCCTCCCTTTCTATCATCTCGTCACGTCCCCCGACAATGTCCCGCTGTCGTACACAAACACAATCGGCCACCCCCGAAATTGGGTTTTGGTTGGTATATCTGTTGCCACCGTCGCATGCGGCCCTCCGGCCGCTACACACACAAACGGATGGGGCACGGGACTGCGGCCGGCAACAATCTCGTCCAGGGAAATGTGGGCAGCCACACGGGCGAGGCCGGTGCCGCTTGGCTCTCCGCGCAGTCCCTCACGTTCCCACCGGCCGGAAACCCGGTCCTTTGGTTGGTGCCCGGAAAACTGGGGACCCCTGGACTAACCTCAGGGAAGTCTTAGAATGGCCGTACACCGCAGGAGGAGCCCCCCCCCCCCCCCCTGGACCCACCCTCCAGACCAAAGTGACCATCGTGGGAAAAAACGAAATCACTTTGAAGAGAGGTTGTTAGATCAAGCGCAGGCGCAGGCGTCGTATACCCCGCCTTTTGGGGGGTCATTCGCGTAGCATACCCCAAGGCATGATATGTGATGTCCGACCCCTTGTAAAATCATTATTTTGCCCAATAAGACGATCCCCCAATGGATTTTTTGATTCTGAGGCCTCTATCCCCCTGAAACTGAAACTGGATATCGCTTTTTTGGGGTGGGGATGGGGGTGCGGGTAGAGGCGGGCATCAAAAGTTTGTGCTCAGAAAGATTTGAACCAGGATCAGATTGGGCAGAGTTGACAGGTTGGCTGGCGCCGCTGGCGGTCTGCCGACCGGAAATCGAATCGCCGATGTGCATATTAGTGGTCGGCTGCATTACCATTCGACCATTGCTTGATCTGACAGTTACTGCTCTACCCGCTGCTTGTTGCCGAGTCTGCCACTGAAAAAACCCAAACTGTGTGTTTCTGTCTGCCTGCCTGCTTGCCCGATGACTGTCTGACTGACTGCTTGCCTGACTAACTCACTGATTGGCTGACTGTCTGCCGAAGGCAATAGAATTTACAACCGGAAAAATCTTGTCGGGCCATTTTTGGTACACAACGTTTTGGGTCCCAGACACCCCCCCCCCCCCCCTCTCCCCCTTCTACTACTTCCCTGACCAACCCTCTACCGTCCTCCAAAAAGTTGGGGTCCCATCATCTCAACATCTCACCCTCCGTCCCCCCCCCCCCGCAACTCAGTGCATAGCCGTGGCCCCCGCCCTGCCGTTGTCCCCATGTCGCCCCCCTCACCCTCTCGTCGCCAGACTCCTGGCGGAGGCCCACGCCTACTGCGAAGAGACCTTCCGCGCTGCCCTCGCGCGGCGCAGTCCCCTGGTCATCGTCCACAACACGAACCGCCGCCGCCGCGACTACGGCCCGTACCTCGGCCAGGCCTCGGAGGCCGGCTACGAGACCCTGGTGCTGGAGATCGCGTGCGCCTCCGGCGCGGAGGTCGCGGCCTTCGGGAAGCGCGGGGTCCACGACGTGCCGCAGAAGACATGCGCCGCCATGTACAAAGACTGGGAGGTGCATACATCGCACGCGTTTCATGCCGTAGTACACCTGCACATGTTCCGTTGCGTGTCCCGGTGCCTGCATTCGTTGTGCACGTGCGACGCTTGGCGTAGTCCCTTCGCTGTGCCAAAGAGAGGTCAGGGGCCTGACTGAAGGGGGTTGCGGATTTGAGCAGCCGCCGACCGCCCTCACGGCAGAGTACACATTGGCAAATATGGTGTATGCGAGTTTGAGGGCTGTACTTATACGCGCGCGTATAGGCGTATATGTATACGCGTATACGTCGCGTATATGTCGCGTGCGCGTGTATGCGTATTTGCTCATGCACACGGGTAAACGGCGTTAACGGACCGCTTGATCAGGCAGTTTTTTGTTGGTGGGCGTTCAGGACAGCAATGGTCCACAGGCATCGGCACCCCAGCCCGGTAACATCGGCGTGGCGCTGGGAGCGGCTCGAGGGCCCACCCAAAAGTGATTTTCAGCCCCAGGCTGCACCTGACCGCTGGGCCACTGGGGGTGTCGCGCGCTCAGGATGGTACGCCCGCAGCAACGTGGGTCGCAGTTGCCCTTGGCAGGGGGAAAGGCAAGGGAAGGCTCCATACACATCTTTGGCAGATGGTTGGGCGTCGTTGACGGCAAAACGCTGACAACCCACCAGGGCAGCGAAGTGCACCGGGCGCCAAAAATTGCTATCAAAATCCTATTGTTGGGCATTGTTGCTGTATGAACGGGATGCACACATGGAATGAAGTTCTTGATGTTCTTCTGTGTGTGTGTGCGCGCGCGTACATCGTGTGTGTGTGTGTGTGTGTGTGTGTGTGTGTGTGTGTGCGTGCGTGCTCCTTTCTGTTGCAGCGCAGTCTGCGTATCTGGTCTGCATCCCGCACTGCAACAAGTATACCCATTGCTCATGTGTATGTGTGCACATGCGTGCAAGCGAGCGTGCGAGCGTGCGTGTGTGTTCTGCGGGGAACCATCGTATTCAGGAGTCCAGTCCGCTGGTGTGTGGTGTGTGTGACAGCAGGTGCACCCTAATCCCCTCCGCCTGTAAAGGACGGATATCGCAGTCTGTATTGTGCACTGAGGGCGCTCCTGCGTGTGTGTATGGCCGTGTGCTGCGCGGTCAGTCGACGGCCCCTGTTGGATGCCTGATGGATGACACGCCCACGCCCCTCCGCGAACGGAATCGGCAGGTGGACCCCAAGGCCGTGCTGCTGCGTGTCGAAGCCGGAAGCGATAACGGTGGTTCCGCGGTCGGCGATGCTGAACACGCAGTCACGGATCCACGGTCCGGTGCGGATGCCGTCTCAGTGGCGGCCAGTAGCGTTAGTTCCAACGCGCAGCCCTCCGACAGTAACGGTAGCACGGATCCCCCTGTGTCGGACTCGAACCGCAGCCCGAAGACGGACACCAATCGAGCTGCCAACGAAGACTCCGACGCGAGCGCCAACCCCAACCGCGGCCGCAACGCGGCCATCGCGCCGCACTCTGACGGCCGCACGCTCCTGCAGTGGCTGGAAGGCGAGAGGTGCTTTGGGTGCGCGCGCGGCACCCACACGCATTTGTCGATGGAGGTCGGGGCGCAGTCCACTGCTGTGTTCCGCGTGCCGCCGCAGCTGCGGATGGAGTTCCTGGAGCGGTACGTGGCCGAGCCGGGGCCGCTGTACCTCTGCGAGGTCACGACGGGGGAAGGCCCCTTCGCGATGTACCTGGACCTGGACTACGTGGACCACACGGCCCTCGCCCCGGAGCGGCTGCTGGCCATCGTCCACGAGCTGCAGGCCCTCGTGCGCGGCGGTTTGCCTGAAAGGGCGGCGTCGGGCGCCGACGCCGACCCCGAGGCCGACTGCTGCCTCGTCCTCGTCACCGGCTCTGATCCCACGCCCACGAGCGAGGGCCTGGTCAAGAGCGGCACACACCTCCGCCTCCCGAACCTCCACATCGGGCTTCCGCAGGCGAAGGCACTGAGAGACGCGCTCGTGGATCGGCTGGAGTTTGTGCTCGGGGACAATGGGCCGCATTCGTGGGCGAAGATGGTGGATGACCAGGTGTGCACTAGACATGGAAGTGGTGCAGTGTGCTGTGACAAGTATGGACTGTCCGCCGGGCTGATCCTCCACAACAACACCCCTTTTGGGAGGGGCTGTTTTCCCGACGGTGTGTGAGCTCCCTCATCGACAGGCGGATCCGGTGCCTGCCAGTGGTCAACGACGTATCGCTGCATCACTACTGCATCACTTGTTAGTGGCCTGTCCACTGGCGCCTTCGTGTCTCACTCTTTGTGACAGAACGGCACTTCTGGTCTTGTGGGCCGCTGACGAGCCAAATTTCTTTCTGCGCTTTGTGCTGACCGCCTCTTGTGCACACGTGCAATAGCCCAGAGCTCCTTCGGGGGGGCTCCCATGCGCTATGGGTAGGCCTTCTAAGTAGCCGGGATTTCGGTGACCTTCTGTGACCGGTGGTTTGGTAGTTTTTTACACTCAGTGACTTTGGTGACCATCAATCTACAATAGAAGAAGTGGAGTAGTGCCTGCGCCATAGCAAACGACCAGAGGAGCGGCTGCAGGCCTCGGTTTTGATGTCCACCAATATTTTCTTCGCTTCCAGTGTCCTGCTGATGTGCTCGGGTTTAGTTTGGAACCGAGACAACAATTTTATCACTGGGATGATGTCCAAAAAAAGCGCCTCGACAGCTTCCAATAGCGGAATTTGAACCAGCCTCTTTTCTTCTGCAGGCAAGTGCATATGCCACTGCGACACTGCACCAATCTACTGCACAATTGCTCATGGGTGGCACACAATCCAAGGAGTTTTTTTCCCAAGAGATATGACATAATTTGGGTTTCCACAGGACTACAAGTGCAGAACATCCAAAAGGAAAATGTTTCTGGGCAGGTGCATAACAAAACCCAACCACCTGCCCGGATTTATGCCAATTCACTTTAGCATTGTTTGTGTGTGGATGGTGCTTTCTTGCTGAATTGGTGTATCAACAATCGAAAAACCTAACAGGTATGGACAAAAACCGGAGACAAATATCAGGACAACTTTAAGTAGATGACAGGATGGATCAAAACGCCCTTTGCACAGTGTTTTACAAGTTTTTTTTACGGTTTTTTGTTACAGTTGTTTTACAGTTGTTTTAGAGTTTTTTTTTCAGTTTTCCCCCCAATTTTTTACAGTGTTTTTACCATTTTTTTAACCGTTTTTTTTATGAAGCCTGGCGTAGCCATGGAAATGACCGGTGACTTCGGTGCCGGCTATTTAGGAGGTCTGTATGGGGCCGGTTGGTTTTTTGTGGGTGAATTCGTAAACAATTTGGGAGGATGAATCATCATCAGTTTTTGGGGAAGTGGGTCAGATTGTGCAAGTCCGGAGGTGGGTGAGTTCATCATCGACCGTGGGAGGGTGAGTCAAATCATGATCTGGTTTGGATGCAGTGAGTTCATGAGGCATGATGCACCACATGGCCACTGGCAGCTGAACCTTCCCTCCATTTTTTTTGGGGGGGGGTCAATGTGTGGCTTGCGCTGTCATACTGCGTGGTTTTTCATCGCTCCCACTCCCTAAGAGCCATCTTTCTCGCCTGCCAGACACCCCGTCCCGGCACCGCAGGTGTACAGTGCCTACGGCGCGGGGCTGCGGATGTTCGGGTCCCGCAAGAGCGTGAAGCGAGTGGCCGGGGGGCCGGAGACGGTGCACAAACTGCAGCTGGTGGTGCCGGGGTCCGGCGTGCCGGACCCGGCGGCGCTCGAGCGGTACGCGGCGGACCCGGTCGCGCTGCAGCGCGCGGTCAGTGCGCTCTGCGACAACTCCGAACCGACGCCCGGCTTCCACGAGCCCCTTGTTGGCGGCGAGGGTTGGCGGGAGCTGAGACCGGGGGTAGTGGCGCAGCGGCTGCCGATCGCAAGTTTCAGGGCCGCGGCGGCAGAGATCCGGGACCACGTGGTCGGGACGTATTTGCCACGGAAGCTGGCGAAGTACTTGGGCGTCAAGGAGGTGACGGCGGACACGGTGGTGCAGTTCCCGCCGGATTACGGGCCTGACGAAGGTGTGCCCATGCCACGCGGTGATAAGCGGCAGGACGATGCGCGACGAGTGCGGGCTCGGTTGCTTCGTGCTGTGAGTCCGAGGGCAGGCATGCGGTGTGGCCGTTCGGCCGCCGTACGCGTCATGGGTCAACTACCCCCCTTCCCCCTTGTCCTAACACGGCGACCCCATGTTTCCGCACTGTTGGGCTTTTGTTGGAACCGCGGCTTTTTTGCGGTTCCAATGCGAACATATTGTGGTCTGTAGCATTTTGCAGGCTGCAGGAGCCGTCAGTTGGGTGTCAAAGCGTGGGTGTAGTTGCAATCACATGTGCTGTTGGCTTCTGGTGTGTACGGGCTACTGGACATCGTTTTTTCTCGCCATGTCGGTTTACTGCCGGGCCTCCTGCCACATACCAGCGGCACACAAGCAATAAGTTTGCGCCTGCTCGAGTCTTGCCAGGCATGCAGGGGCATGTTTGGTGCTCCCCCTGTTACTCTGTCGCGGCTCCGCCGCATTTCGACCTGAAACACTCTTGTGGATGCCAGAGTGATTCTGAAGGAATAGCGACCATACCTGATTTATGGCCAAGACCCACGAGGTGATGCACAGCAGAATACTTGAAGGTACCACAGTTTCTCATGCTCTTCATGAAAAACGGGCAAGCCCTGCCCGATATTGCACTCCCCCAGAACCAAATCACAACCCGAACCCCCCCTCCAAATGTGGTGCTCCCTCCAAGATGGTAGCAACACCGGACCCGAAATCTGCACAGGGCTATACCCCCAGCCCCCCTTGGCCTAACACGGGCGACGTTCAGTAAAAGTGCCGAAACACGGGGTCGCCGTGCGTGGACAAGCGCGTGTTTGCGCGCGACGCATACCACGGAACACACGTTGCAGACATAACCCAACCCTACCCCTCAAAACACGACATTACAAAGCACTCATCCTCATCTGCGATCCAGGGGGCGGGGGCTTGATGCTCTTGTTCATGACCATCATACACAGTGCGAATATACCGCTCACGTTGTGTAGAGGGGCCCTGGCATCGGTCATGGCGGCTTTGGGTCTCAGCAGGCGCTTTGGGCGTAGCACAGCAACGGTAGCTGAGGGTTGGCGGGGAGGACAGCCCTGAATTGCCTCTGTGCCAGACGAATGTTCCAGAGCAGAAGGAGGCTGTGGTTGACACCTGGAGCGCTTGTCTGCACTGAACCCCAGGATCGGGCGTGACCCTGCGAAGTGTGCAACCAGCCGCACCGCCGCTGGCCCACACTCCCCGACTCTTTGGCGCCTGTGCAGAGGTGCAAGGAGGCGCAAGGAGCCAGGAGTCACCCGCGTGGAAAGTATCCGACGGCGGTTGCCGGATAGTGAGGGCAGTTGGCGCCCAACCGACGGCAGTTGATGGTTGGCTAATAGTGGTTGGTCATTAACCATGAACTCAGCGATGCTGTCGGGGGCTCCCGGTGCCGATCTGGGAGGTCTTTGTTTGTCCCAGTTTGTAGACGGCCTAGCAGCCATGGGTAAGTTGAAGAATACTAGATTGGCTGTGGAGTGAGGTGCATTACTTACCTCAGAGCATGACATTGATCAATGTGTGCGGTCCCACAATGATCCCATGGAGGCCCCAGAAACGGTTGATGGGCACCGAAGCGTGCCCTTGCTCGCAAGCCATGCCCCATTGTGTTGATTGCTGACGGTCATCAAAAGGTAGGGCATGTGTCCCTGGTCATTGGGTTTTTCCTGTGGATTGATATTGTCGACCCTGGAACCCACTGACCAGAGGGATGCATGCCTGTGTGTGTGTGTGTGTGTGTGCGTGCGTGTGTGCGTGCGTGCGGGCGTGTGTGTGTGTGTGTGACTTCTGTCGCGGAAATCGTGTGTGTGTGTGTGTGTGTGTGTGTGTGTGTGTGTGTGTGTGTGTGTGTGTGTGTGTGTGTGTGTGTGTGTGTGTGACTTCTGTCGCGGAAATTGTGTGTGTGTGTGTGTGTGCGGGGGGAAGGCTGCGCCGCTGGGGCCGATGTGGTTTGGGGTGTTCTACGGTGATTCAAGGGTGAGCCGGGGGGCGGCTCACACGCAAACGGGGCAACGCGCGCCGGCCTCATGGCCAAGCAGGCAGTGACGACCTGATGACCAGAGGCAGTCTCCAGAAGGGTGACTGTTCGGGGCTCCGCACGGAAACCAATTGAGGACGACCCCCGCAGCACCGGCCACAGCCCCAGAAGACAGAACAGTGGGCCTCGTGCACACACAAATGAAGCAACGTGCATCGGCGCCACAGCCAAGCGAGCACGACCACCCGACGCAACCTGCAAAGGGGAGAACGGGTGACTGTCCAGGGCCCCGTAAGGAAACCAACGAAGTACGAAATGTCACACAGGGGGGCACAGCCAAGAAGACATAGGGAGGGTCAGCAGGGGATGAGTGGGAAGAGGTGGGGGGTATGGTGCGGGAGGCGCGGGAGCAATCAGTACTGGTGGCCAAATACGTGAGGTTTCCTCTGGCAATAAGATGGTACGCCACGTGGGGCACCGTGGCCCACGTGACCCGAAGCCAAGGACGCAACGTTGAGGGGGCTTGTGACATGGGCGGACCGCAGGTCTTATGGGAGGGAGGGGGGCAGGGGGTTGACGCAACGGGGGGCGAGGGTGACCTTGAGACAAGGGGGGAACGCCGTCCTTCATGCCGCTGTGCCTCTCCGAAGGGCGTGTTGTTGACAAGTGCTGTGCGATTCGGGATTTTGATGGTCGCCAGCCGGTGCCCCGTGCCTTCAACCCCCAGCACTGCAGTGGGCGTCCGGTATCTTACCCCCCCCACCCCCAACCCCCCAGGGCGGCCGCTCCCCATTTTCTTTGGCACCCGCAAAAAGGTGCACTCTCTTTCAAGAGTCACCTGTCTCTTGTGTTTCGCTCCACAACGCCCGGGTGGCAAGTAACCGACGGCGGTGGACGGATATTGAGGGCAGCCCAACCGACGGCAGTTGGTGGCCGCTTGAAGGCGGCTCGCAGTCTTTACTTGTGCAACTTGACGAGGGCCCAGGGCCTCCCCATCCTCTCAAGAGGGCACAGGTGGGGCGGGTTGTAGAGTGCCCTATCATCGAGCAGCGGTACTCGTAGACGTTCATCTGCGAGTGAAGCCGTTCGAAGCCCCACCCCTGCCAACCTCCGGGTGTCCCTGACGCCGTGTCGGGCTCACCGCCAATGGCTTTGTAACAGGCAAACTCAAAGGCCTCTGGGAGTCGTTCGTGAAGAGCGGCGTGATCGACCTGCGCGTGGACCTCCAGCCCTGCCGCAAGGAAGGCTTCACTGCGCACTACGGGGACAGGTGCGCCGGTGGTGCGTCGCGCGCGGCACGCCGGGGAGGATGTGGGCAGGACCGCGGGGCATGCGGCGGGGTGTCTCAGGCTGCCTCGCATTGGGATTGGGGCAGGCCACCTCAGGCTCTGGGGCAGGTGCGGTGCGACCCGCAAGACCCGACACACGCACGCACGCGCGCGCGGTCACGCCTTTCAGGCCTCCAGAAAACCCATCGCCACCGTGTATTTGAGGCTCGGGAGGAAAGAGACTCCTGTGTGCCCCCCATTCAATGTTCGTGCCAGAGCAGCCGGCGTTGCGGCTCCACTTCAAAGGCCGGCAAGACAGCCCGGATGTATCAGCCACTGTGACGATATGGGCACCCGAGGAGCGAGGCCCGAGCAACACTTTTGTGCCAAGGTGGCCCTATTTTGTGGCCACCTCTTGTTGCAACCCGAGGGAAAGTCGTCGTCAGTGTCGGTTGAAATCACGGGTATCGGAACACCCCCTTCGGTTGTGTAGTGGTCGGTATATCCGCATGTCACGCCGCAGCCCGGGATGGGATTCCCGGCCCGAGAGCTTGCAATTCTTCGTTGCCTGTCTCCAGCATGCCACCCATTCTTGGGTCCCGCAGTGTGTCCGAGCGCTCCCCACATGGGGGGTGTCGGAGTCGCTGACGCCCCGGCGTACGCTTTGCAGTGCTATCAGTAAAGAGTGCGGTGGACTGGAATGCCACTCAGAGTAGTGGCAGCAGGGAGCGGGCGCCGAAGGCGTGTTTCAAGCAGAGCAGTGTCACTTCATGACGCTGTTCTGTCATCGTATATCAGGGAGAAGGATGCGTTCATTTCAGCGGTTATTTTCCTTTCTGCTGTATGGCCACAACGACGCCCGGGTGGCCAGTGGTCGACGGTTGGCGGTTGTTCAACTGATGGCGGTTGGTTGTCAACGGTTGGCTGTCAGCTGACGTCATGACGACGGTGTCGAGGGCCTCCGTATAGTCCTCAGCGTTTCAGCGGCCCCTGGGCCAGAAACGCGGTCTGCGCGGGTGCACGCGGCGTAGACGGTGGAAAACGATCGCGGTGGCTGCCTGAGTCCCGCCCAGTCCTCCCCCAACACCCGCTGTGTCGCAACTCCCCCGACCGATACCGTCGCACTCCGTTCCGCAGGCAGTACGCCCACTGGCAGGTGCAGTTCGGGGCCTCGCGGATCTGCAAGCGATCATCGAAGGTGAAGCCCGGCAATCAGGTGTGCCCCGGCCTCCGTTCCCTTGACGCCGGCGAAGTCCGCCAAGCGCTGGTGGGCCGGCCAAGTGCCGAGTCCCGTCCATTGACTGCCGACCGGCGCTGACGGTTGGACGCCAACTCCCTGAGTCGTCCCCCGGGCACTGATGCGTGTCACTGTGCTGGGCGACTGAGACAGACTCGCTTTGACCCAAATGTAGTGCTACGCTGCACGAGTCGATACAATGCCACAAGAGCTCGACCCCGGCCCGCCTCGCCCACGCCCGACCCGACCCGACCCGACCCGACCCGACCGGGACGGGACTTGCAACGCCCGCGCAACCGCTCGTAGCTCAACACGTTCCGTGGCCCTTTCTGCCACCGTTTGGGGTTCGCGGTCACCAGCAGCCGCGCCGTCTCCCCTTTGTGTGTCGCCTCCGTCCGCGTGCACGTACATATGCATGTGCAACAAGAGGCAGACTTGAGCAAACTTGAGGCAGACCTGATGACCCAAACCTGTTCCAGGGCGTCCCTAGGGCGGCGTGGGTCACCCAAACTTCGCGACATTTCAGACGTCACAAGAAGCCTCCGGATCCGACAATCAAATGATAGATCCCGCGTAAACCGCTTCGTTGTTGGGTCCCGCCGATTCGAAACTTTTCGGAGGGAGACTTGATGGAGAGGCGCGGGCCAATTTTTCGCACGTGGTGCTCGTGGTCGCACCCCCTCACGCAAGCGCTCCACACAAGTGCACCGTTTTGTCCGTCCTTCGTGGACAGGGGCAGTAGCCCCCCGGCCCCATGCGTCCGCGGAGGCGTGTGCAACACAGCGCAAGGCGCGGCACTGCCCGCGGGGCACTCGACATACGGCCACGCCCATACCCATGCCCCATCCCCCTCCAAAAAAGGCGAACCAGTACAGTCTCGCCACTTTTCCCTATGTTTCCTTTGAGGCATTTGCCAGCCGAACGAGCCGACTGGAAAAATGTTCGGCCAGTGCCGATGGTTGAACCCGCGGCTTTGAGCACCCAGCACCACAGCACCACATCCCAACCGCAACAGTGCACCAGCAGCGCCGTGCTTCAGAGCACTACCGCGGTACTTGCCCAGCTTAGCCTTTATGGGATAAACCCGCACACACACACACACACACACACACAGGCCTAGGCGAGGGCCGCATGCGGGGGGGGAGGAGCCCTCTCTCCACCCACCGACCGGTGCGGGGGCTCATCTGCGGGCACCCCTCCCTCTCTTTTTAGCACGCGGCCCGTAGACCCATGCAGGTCTTCCTCTTTAATATGGCATTCCCCCCCCCCCACACAGACCCACACACACACCCTCCGTATCCTTTGGGGAGGGGGGCGGGGAGGAGGGGGCACTTTTCTGGTCGCCCAACCCTCCGCACCGTCGCGCGTGCCGTGCGGGGACTCCCACTCGGGGGTTGCTGGCCGAGCTCCTGCGGAATGCATCCGAAGGTGTGCCCGTGACGGCGAACGACGATCTGAAAAAGTCGATGAAGGGGGCCACCCTTCGCACACCCAGTGCCACAAGTGCCGGGACGTGCCAGGGAAATGCGAAGAAGTGCCCGTAAACGTATCAAACCGTGTCCTCCGTCAACGCGTTCCGCGATGCATCGTCTCCCCCGGACATTCGGTGCCGTGCCACGCGGCTGCACGGCATCGCATCGCGCCCCATCGCACCGCATCCCACAGCCCCGCCCTCATGCCCCACGCGTTCCGCAGGCCGGGGCGTTCGCCGGGGTATTGGCGCAGACCGGCGTGGCCTTCACGGTCTCCGATCTGCAGGCGGCGATGGGCCTCAGCTTTGACCACCGAGTGATCGTCCTCGTGAGACACGGACCTCCGGACGCCCCCGCAGCGGGTGCGCCGCGTCCTCCCGCTGCAGCGGACCTGGCGGCTGATCTGAGCGATGAGTCGTACGCCGTGGAGCAGCGGGCGGCATCGGGCGAGAGCACGGCGCAGGAGCAAAGGGGACCCGACGCGGCAGAGGACGGGGAAGAGGGGGAGGAGGAGGGGGAGGAAGAGGGGGAGGAGGAGGAGGAGGAGGCCGTACGACCGTCGGGCTCTCGCTCAAAACGGACCAAACACAACCGCAAATCGCGATCAAACGCCAAGGGCCAGTGGTGCGACTGATCGTGACGAAGACCCCCCCCCTCCCCAGGGCGGGTGGGGGGTGGCGGGGGGGTGGGGGGTGGCGGGGGCGGCGTGTCCAGAGACAAGTGCGTTCGTGGGTGTGCTCACCAAGGCACGAACTCGCTTCTTCAGGCTACCGATGCACAAGAGCACGCAGTCCCCCAGTGTCCACGCGGGCCTACCCGAAGTGGAAGGGCTATTTGTTCCCGACGCCCTGTACTCCCAAGGCGGCGCCTCCCACTGTGGATCACTTTTTGGTCGTGTTAGGACCCCCTAACCACATGAGGGGAAACGGGCCCAAAGGGGGTGTCAGGAGCGGTTGCAGAGGCGGTTCCTGGCGGTTGGGAGGCGGTGCCTGGCGGGTACAAACCGGTGGGAGGGCCGTGGGGTGCGGATGGAAACGGTTGGCAGGGCTGAGCGTTACGCCAGCCCCCCATCCCCCCCCCCCCGCCTTGAGCCTTCATGGAACACCCCGCCTCCCTTGGGCCCTCACGGTAACATTCAGGGACATCGGCAGCCTGCCAGCAATCAGTTGGTTCAGGAGACGGCCGGTGGGGGAATCCGGTTGAATTCAAGCGGTTTGTTGAGTTCGGTGTGTGTGTGTGTGTGCGGGGGGGGGGGGGTTAAGAAATGGCCTGCTGAACCCGAACGGGGGTGTGCGGGCATCCGGATCCGCTGCGAGACTGCGAGGGACGCCAAGTGAAGTCCATCCACCAGAAAGGGCCCCGCCAGAACGTCTGCCTACGAGCCTCTTGTCAGAGCGCCGGCCGAAGAAAGGAGAGGCAACGTACCGCAGGCACAGTGATCAGGCCTCAGGCCATCCGCACTACGGACCATGAACTCCCGCAAACCCCCCCACAAGTGCGTACTGCCGCAAGTCCCGACCGGTCCATCCCTCTTGACCCCCCCCCCCCCGAAAACCCTCTTCGTGGGCTCAGTGGTACAATGCCGACGTCAGATGTGGTGGAGAGCGCCCTCCAGAGTTCACAGCCTGGGAAATGACTGGGGCGGGGGAGGGAACGCCGCGGGGGCAGAATGCTGCAGTTGTGAGCAGTGGGACCGCCATTCCACTCCCCCCCTCATCCCCCACTAGCCCCCCACAGCCCCCCCGAAACACGCACGGTCTCCCCAGAACTGACCTCGACCACCAAGCGAGGCGCGTTGACCTGCCTGCCTCTGTGGGACCCGCTGACCCCCCCCCCCCCACCCACCCACGATTCACGCACGAGTCCTGTGAGCCAGAGCCCGAGGTACACACACGCTCACATGCCGCGCAGTGCAACGTGAGCCGTCCCATCCCGAGCAGGTGGGTGGTAAGGCCGAGGCGCCAGTGCTCTGCACAATCTGCGCCGCCCCCCTCCCCCTCCCCCTCCCCGGGGGCTGGTTGAACTTTGTGGGGTCGGGCTGGGGTGGGCGCGGCTGCATTGCGTGTTTCGCGTGAGATATGACAGCCGCGTGGGCCTGAAAAGCGCAAGAGAGAGCGAGGACGGATGGGTCTGGCTCCCCCGATGACGCCGATGCAGATCAGTGCCGGCACATGTGCTGTGGCAATGACTCTGGCAACAATAGCAGCGGTCGATTTCTCAATCCATTGCAATTGTGGGGCACCTTCTCCAAATGTATGCTCGTGGTTCCTGGTGTCTATTCCCTGCGCCAACCCACCGACCCCCCCCCCCCTCCGTTGGGGGTCTATGGGTGGGTGGATGCTTCTGACCCTGCTGGTCACCCACACATTGTCTCGTCGCCGCGTGCTTTGCGCGGGGTGATGGAGAGCCTGAACTGTTGGTGGCGGTGTAGTGAAGGATGTTGTGGGGATGCAAACGGGGTGGGCTTGCGCGTGGGGACACACTTTGCGCTTTTTGCTTTTTGTGCCCGAACCGCGCTGTTGACTGAACCCGATTCACGGGCCGGATGTGCTTGGGGCCGGGCCTGGACGCTTCCGTGTACACCGCCCCGGCGCACGCCCACACTTCAACTCCACCCGAACTGCTCTTCGTGCAGAACTCAGCTGCAGCCCGGCTGACAGATGGTTCAGAGCAAACATTTGACGGGGTGCGTGTGGGTGTTATTGCGGTGCAGGCGTCAGCAGTGGGTGCGAGTCACACAAAACACTCGTTAGCTAATTGTTGGTATTCTTGTTTTTCGCTGCCCTCTTGGTTTCTTGACCCCCCTCCTTCGACATCTCATGCGGCAGCTTCTACACCAATGAGACCGACAAACTGGGGAGAGGAAGAGACTAATCCATCCTTCCCTCGACGCTTTGACACAGCTCAAATATGTCAACGGACGAACCTCGAAGTCATGGATAGGGGACTCGCCAGGGACTAGCTCATACACCGCCATGTCTCTTTTGTGCCAACGTGCCCGGTTTATGCGTATTTCTCGACCCGCCCTTGGACACGTTTTCTAGTGCATTTATGAGCCAACACGCCATCCAGGGCATGTCCACCCCCAAAGTTGTTACGATGGATTCGCACAGATGGGCAGATCGCTTGCCCTGTCTCAACCCGGCGTTCAGGGGCAAAGAATGCATTGCATACCGAGGGTCACGGCGAAGATGGTCCCCTCTCACGGCGGCCAGGCGAGCCTTCCGCCTTTCTTCGTTGGCCATGTCAAACACGATGCCCAGAATCAACAGAGCTCAAATGGTTTTCGGAATGCTCAGTTTCATACGGAAACTCGGAAGGTAAAGCGACTGCTCAGTTCTTCTTGCAAGAAAATTGCCGCTTTTTCGGTCGGTGAAGAGGTCTACCAGTGGTTCCCTTGAACTGGTATACTGTGGTGGCGTGCGTGGGTGGGCACATTGTGGAGGGTAGGCAGAGTGGGTGGGGCCGGGCAGCGTCACGTCCGCCGTGGCCAGGCCCCAGAAGTCCGGCACCCCCAATTCAAATTGTATAGGGACCCCCAAATCAAATCAAAAGTCATAGGTACCCCCAATGCAAATTTCATACCACCCCCGAGTCAAATTTCGGAGGTACTCCCTATTCAAGATTCATATGTATTTCCTATTGAAGTTTCATAGGTACACCCTATTCAAATTGCATAGGGGCCCGCTCTCAAAATTTCATGGGCATGCCCTATTGAAAGTTCATAGGCACCCCCTATTCAAGTTTCATAGGTACCCCCATTCGAAATTTCATAGGTACCTCCAACTCAAGTTTCACAGGTAACCCCTATTCACGTTTCATAGGTACCCCCAGTTCAAATTTCACAGGTGCCCCCGATTGAAACTTCATTGGTCCCCCCTATTCAAGTTTCTTGGGTACTCCCAGTTCAAATTTCATAGGGACCCTCTATTCAAGTTTCTTCCCTATTGAAATTTCATGGGTAAACACTATTAAAATGTCAGAGTGACATGTCACGCGAGAGTAAAAAAAAATATGAAAAAATATAAAAACAATATATATAGTTTTTCGAGTGTCACACAAGTGACTCGCGTGACACTCGAAAACAAAATATACAAATATATATATATATATATATATATATATATATATATATATATATATATATAT